>JAUTXW010001063.1:0-28665 GCA_030620095.1 Kuschelorhynchus macadamiae
AAAACTAAAAAATAAGAAGGAGGTAGTTTTTACTTACTGTAGTAGATAGGAGACGTTGAGAAGTTTGGTTTATTACGTAAGTAAAACTGAAGTAATTTAATTAGAAAACTTTACAGAGTCAGAAAATTAATAAAATAAATCTAGACAAAAAATTTCAGTCCATTCATTTTATTAAAATGGTTATAAAAAGTTAATTTTGATTTAATAACAAACTGTTGGAGAGTTAAATTAATGAGGTTGGCATAATATGTAGAACAGAATTGGACTTTAAAAAACACCGCTGAATCCAACTCTGTACTCAACGTACCTCATTAATTTAAACCCCACCAATTTTACAAAAGTATGAACAAAATTTAGTTTCTTGTCTAGATTTATTTTATTAAATTTCTGGCTTTAAATTAAATAAAATAAATTTCTTAATTAACTCTAAGAAATAAAATACTAGATAATCATCTTATATCCCAATCTCCGTATTGGAAATTTTCAAAAAATGTTGTTTTCTTGTTAGTAGGTGGCACTGAAGATGGCAAAAAGCCGAAAGCGATGGGATATTAATTTAATAAATGATTTGCACGAAATACAAAGTTTTTACATTTTTCATAAAAGAAAAATTAGCTAATTCGAATAAAGCGCACATTTTTTTACAGTTAAAAATTACATATTGGTTAAGAAAACAAGCTCTTCTTCAAATGTCTATTAATGGCTTGCTTAGTAATAATAATAATAACACTAATAACAAATACAGAAAAGTTGCATTTTTGTTACAATACTGCTTGGGAGAGTTTAAAGTTTTCTGATCAGAAATTCAACAACCAAATTGTCCACCACGTATAGATTTTGAGTTATAGAATGCATCAGTTATTTTTATTTGTTCCAAAATTTTTATATAATTTTTATATATTTTTATATATAAGTTCAAACCAAGACAAAAAAATTAAGATATTCGTAAGTGTAACAGATTTTATTTGCAAAAATTCATTTATGGTAAGTCTTTTTTTAGATAACTTTTGGAAATGCCGACTCGTTTATATTATGATGCTTTCTCATAAAAGCCAGCAATAATTCCCCATCATCTGGTAGTGTTGCTCCATTGTTAGTATATCTAAGCGGAACCTTTCTCCTTGCTCATCATTAAATGGGAGTGCAGGAAGTGTACATACATGTAAGAGACATGCAACAGCCCATTTTGTAGTAGTTTCTAGTTTTCTACTTTTTGTCTCTAAAAACTCCGAAACAATTCTTTTAAAAGACCTCCACGCAGCCTAATTTATGGTCCAACAAATATTCTTTCCTTAAGCTTAGCATCACTTAGATTAGGAAATTTTATTTAGCTATTTAAATGCATCTTCTTCTTTATCTAATGTTTTTACGAAATTTTCATGAATCCCAGTTTAATGTGCAATGGAGATAACCAAAGGAACTTTTTTTAGGATCAACAAGAGGTATATTCTTGACGTTAGCTTGGCCTGGAATAAACTGATCTCCCTGAAGTTATTATTTTACTTGGTAATGGTTCTGTGTTGCTCTACTGTTCCAGACAGAATATTTGAAGCCCTAATAGGCTAATACAGTCGTATGACTTTTAAGTCACCACATGTCTGCCACTTAAACGTATCATAGCGTATTGCATTTATAATGAGTAACATACTTTCATATGTTTCCCTTCATGTCAACTGCATGTAGAGAAATAGAGGATCTTTTGTTGCCATTATGGAGCAGAATTACTTTTAAACTTTTATTTTAGAGGAATCTATAAATAAGCATCATTCATCCGGGTTATGTGCAAAGCCTAATTTTTCTATAACGCTATTTGGATTAACACAAACACACATTTTTTTGCGAGATAACTCTGATTAGGGTTCCTAAATATTGTAACTTTGGTTCCCGCAGCTATTAAATTCCATTATTGTGATCTTGAATCTAATAGTGCAGCATGCTCTTTGAACAGGTGGAGGTCCCAAACTAGATCATTTAATCCGGCTTGTTCGATTAAATGGAGTGTTTTTTCTTCACTTTCGGAAAAATAAGAACCGTTCTTTTTATGAATACATGGGGACAGAATTTAAAAAAAGTATCGAAACGTTGACGAGTTATGGCAAATAAATTGCAGATCAATTGTTGCGTGTATATTCAATAGTGTAACAAACCTCTTAACTAAATTAATTTAAACGAAATCAATGTCAGCAACTTTTTAATGCCAATAACCTTTCTACGGAAAATAGAAAAATAATGTGAATTATAAACCCATTTACGCACTAAAATCCTATCTATGTCTGGCACTTTTACCTTCTTAAGAGAATAATTAAATTTTCTACAGAACGATTCATTAAACTTCTAAATATCTTTTGAACGACTGTTCTAGAATAAAAAGGATACGACCTGTATAAGAAAAGCCGGGCCACATAAAATTTCCCATTTATTTCAATTGGAGGAGGCATTTGGAAGCGTTATTTTGTTGAATATAGGACAGACTTCCGGTTTTAAAAAATAATTTCTTTCAAAACAATCTCTACTATGAAAATTTCTATTCACACATGATTAATATATAAGAAATTGCCATAGGAGAATGCGTGAGGGAAAAGTAGTTTAGTAGCAGTGTTATATTTTTGTTAAGCAAATAAACAGATTTTTAAATGTGTTCAGATTATTTGTTCCGTTTAGATGGACAAACAAAAATCTTTTTTGGCTTTTTCGCAACTAAAAATATTTAACTTTAAATTAATTGAAGCAGATATTTATAAATAATTACATACCTCAACATGTAGACTAGTCTGTCTACGGAATCTTTCGATACATAATATAAATAATATTATTTAAGCAAGCATAAGAAATTATATCATTTACCTTAAGTTTTTATAGACACATAGTAGTTGTATCTTTTTTGGCTTTTTCGCAACTAAAAATAAAGATTTTTGTTTGTCAATCTAAACGCAACAAATAATCTGAACACATTTAAAAATAACGTTATAGATGGCTGCAAACTATCATTTTTTTTCATATCTAGGTTACATGTCAAACAAACTGACACATTTTAAAATTTTGAAATCAATTCTTTTCTATTATTTAATGTTTTTCTCTTACGATCGGCGCACTGACGAGTCCCGATAGGATGAAAGTATTTTATTACAACTACTATGTGTCTATAAAAACTTAAGGTAAATGATATAATTTCTTATGCTTGCTTAAATAATATTATTTATATTATGTATCGAAACATTCCTTAGACAGACTAGTCTACATGTTGAGGTATGTAATTATATTAAATATCTGCTTCAATTAATTTAAAGTTAAATATTTTTAGTTGCGAAAAAGCCAAAAAAGATTTTTGTTTGTCAATCTAAACGCAACAAATAATCTGAACACATTTAAAAATAACGTTATAGATGGCTGCAAACTATCATTTTTTTCATATCTAGGTTACATGTCAAACAAACTGACACATTTTAAAATTTTGAAATCAATTCTTTTCTATTATTTAATGTTTTTCTCTTACGATCGGCGCACTGACGAGTCCCGATAGGATGAAAGTATTTGTACAACTACTATGTGTCTATAAAAACTTAAGGTAAATGATATAATTTCTTATGCTTGCTTAAATAATATTATTTATATTATGTATCGAAACATTCCATAGACAGACTAGTCTACATGTTGAGGTATGTAATTATATTAAATATCTGCTTCAATTAATTTAAAGTTAAATATTTTTAGTTGGGGAAAAAGCCAAAAAAGATTTTTGTTTGTCAATCTAAACGCAACAAATAATCTGAACACATTTAAAAATAACGTTATAGATGGCTGCAAACTATCATTTTTTTCATATCTAGGTTACATGTCAAACAAACTGACACATTTTAAAATTTTGAAATCAATTCTTTTCTATTATTTAATGTTTTTCTCTTACGATCGGCGCACTGACGAGTCCCGATAGGATGAAAGTATTTGTACAACTACTATGTGTCTATAAAAACTTAAGGTAAATGATGTAATTTCTTATGCTTGCTTAAATAATATTATTTATATTATGTATCGAAACATTCCGTAGACAGACTAGTCTACATGTTGAGGTATGTAATTATATTAAATATCTGCTTCAATTAATTTAAAGTTAAATATTTTTAGTTGCGAAAAAGCCAAAAAAGATTTTTGTTTGTAAATAAACAGATGTTGCCCGTGCACTGGTATGCCAATCAGTATATTGTTTCTTGGACCATAAGGCCGGACAAACCTGATTCTAAAAAAAAATTTTTTATAAAATTGCAAATATAACAAATGGCTTTTAAATAAATTAGGTGTATTTTCAGTTTTAAATCTATATGTAGAAATAAGATAGCCAGACGTCCGGGACTTCCGGGATTGTCTCGGGATTTGTCAGCTTGTCCCGTGTCACGGAAACAAATTTCACTTTGAAAAGGGTTTGTTATATAGGATGTTTCATATATTTTCTTTAATAAACTGGCCGAAATCGTCTGTCCCTCGCCAACTCTTTTTCATCGCAAATACCAATGAAATATATTTATTAAAAAAGGATAAACATTCACCTGAAATTTAAAAACCATGAAAAATGCCACAGATGTTTATGTAGTTTTCTTAGCATTGGAGTTAGTATTTAGCTTTCTAATTTTATCCTTATAGTGAATAAAGAAAGATGGGACCCGCTTATATATCCCTTGTGCTTGTAATTTTTGTTAAAAATGAGATCTTGTTCAATTTTGTTTGTTTTCTAATACGAAAATAAAAGTCAATATATCTAGCTAGAATGTTATTAATTTGCTTTGAATACCAGTATTTTATTTACTTTTAATATAATCTGTGTTTATTTAGCTTATAAATACTGAACTTTTAATAAAATGGTGAGAGAGCATGGATTTTTTTTTGCTAGAGGCTGTACGAGAAGCTAGTAAATATGGCAACACTATGCAAATGCGAAATATTTCCGTGACAATGGAGTTCAAAGCTTCTAAAAAGTAGCACTGGTTTAAGGAAGTACAGTTGCTCTTTAAGGACGCAAGATTGCGCTTTAACGAAAGGTAATTTAATACTGATTTTCAGTTCTAAATTCTGTTAGGGATCCTTCAACTTTCAAATTAGGTTTTAGTTAATTTAGCATAATGACGGGTGTTAACCTTGGGTTTATGCAGGCCCAGGATTAACGATTTCACTTTTGAATATATTCAATAATAACAGAAAACCAAAAAGGATAAAATAGATACATACTATTGCCTTTATAATTTATATATTACTGGGATTTTTATATTTTTATTTTTTATTGAGAGTTTTGCAGGTTTTTGAAGACAGGATCAAAGTACTGGTATACATAACAGATAATCATCACTTTATGTGAAAGGCCTACTTGTACAAATATTCATCATTTGTCTATTTCCCATCGGTTGTCGGTTTCATTATATTTTTATCTCATATTTTAAGATTAGCTCAAAGGATTGGACAGGATATTGTGATTTCATTATCGCTCTATTCTTTACGAACGTTTGGTTATTTAAAAGTTAAAAAGCAGCTATTGAATTTTAATGTGTTGGGTAGTAAAAATGGAGTGATCCATTAAGGCAAGGCTCATATTTCTTAGTTTATATCATAACATATATCATTTACTTCATTGTCGACTACATTTTTGACACTTGACACATAAACGTAAAGTTATTTAAAACATTAACATATATTTTTAGTTTTTCATTTTTGGATGGTTGGAGATTATGGCTATTAACGAATATAAGTGGGAAAAGGTTTAGAGAAAGTCCATAGAAAGGAAGAAAGAAAAAAAAACATGATACAGTTGCATCTAAAGATTTCGAATGAATGTAAGAGGTGTACAGTTTCAGTGTACAAAAAAGTTATATTATATTTAATTATGAGATCCAAAACATCCTTAATATGTGTAGGTATCAGAAAAGAATATTTAATGGTCTCTATAAATGTGTGTACATCTTAAACAAATAACAACCAGTATTTTCATATATATATATATATATATATATATATATATAGTATTTCAAATCTACCTAAAAAATTAATATTCAATGGTATATCATATGTTAGGTTTTACTTTTGGAAAATGTATTAAAGTAATTGCACTTACTTTGGCAGATTGGCAGAGTATAAGTATCTTATTTATTAGAAATAAGACTTAAAAAAATATGATATTGATATTACGTTAAAAATTTTAGTATTGTAATATTGCAACGTTCTTATTAACTCTGTATACTACTACAAAAATCTAATGGAGTAAGAAATGAAGATCTCAGTGGCTACTTGGCTAATATATATGATTATTGCCAGAAAAGATCTGCCAATATTTCGTTAATAAATGGCCATTGAGCGCAAGTGTCCCATTCTGCTAAAAATACCAATCATGACGTAAGTATATTCAAAGGAACCTATTTAAGGTTGACTCAATTTTAATTCTGTCGAATTTGTATTTTCTCTATATTTTCGATTACAATCATTTTTAAGTGTAAACTAAATACTAATACTAAATCTGTGGTCTTATATACTATTCGTAAGTGGTATTAGGTAAATTTTCCATCATCTCATTATCTGAACTTTGAAGCTTATGGAGATTGTTTTGAGCCAGACGCGGTTTCTACATATTTGGAGAGACTACGCTAGGTTTACTGAAAATTTCCGGATTTCTTTCTACGAACTTTCGTTCTCTTCAATGCTGGCTCCCTATGCAAAAATGTTAGCCTCTGACCACTCTATTCAATAATATATATGTACACGTGCACGTCTACGTTAAATTACCCAGTACATAAATATATTTTTCTTATAAAATATTTAAGAATAAGTTGGACGTCGACTTCCCATAGTAAAATTTTCCAAATGAAATTTATAGTGCATTTTTTTAACTCGGTTTTATTTTTTTTTTATAAAAATATTTATGCCCATTATAAACTTTATGCATGTTTTTATGAAATTTAAGTGTTTTATAAGTTCTGTCAAGAGACTATCGTATGTCGTTCAAATAAAAAAGGTATATTGTCAATATACCTAAACCGAAGTTTATGTTAATATCAGTAGTAGACAGATCGTCGTCATCTTGAAACTAAAACCTATCTTTAACTTGTTTGGCTATATAGGTGATTTCTTTCTTTATCCGAAACTGTTTTCATGTATTTAGACCTAACCCTCAGATAATTAAAAAATATAAGTATGCTTAATGAACCTTTATCTATATTTGTCTGTTTTTTTTTCGTGTACCGCACTTTTATATCTATTTTGTGTTGCAAAAACGGCGAACTTTCGAATGATTTAATTTTAATTTTTCTTGATCGATTTACCTATAAATATACTTTTTCTTGAGTTCTGTCATTAACGGTTCCCGGGCTACTGCCTACGTCCACTATTATTGGACCACCCAGTATAGTGATACACGATCTACAAGTCCAGATTTTATAAGGGCAGCCAGCATCAGATCCAGTGAACGAGATTTATTAAAATTTTAATTTATGCAGTTCGACTTTGGGCTACGCGAGTATGCCAAAAGTAGCAGTCTGTCTCCGTTTGTCATATTACTTTATACAGGGGCCGTCATTATGAAGTACTATACAAGGCGTTTCCTAATTGCGTGCTGATGTTAATGAAAGTGTTTTTATGTCCTAAAAGTCTTAACTTTTGAGAGACAGGATGGTAAAGTTTCAAAAGAAAACCTTTTTTTTCATCCCAATTCTGATGCTATTCTAGATAACTGCATGAAATTTGATACACGTCTTCTAGGCATTAAAGAGCATACGGATTTACCCAGGTTAATTACATATGCACGCCACTGGTAGAAATTTCAAAGATTGTTAATAAAAAATGACCTTTTATGCATAAAAGACGTGTATCAAATTTCACACAGTTATTTATCTATAATAGCATCAGAATTAGGATTTTAAAAAAATGTTTTTTAAAACCCTGTATATCCAAAGTTCAGACTTTTAGGTTCATATTAAACTTTTTTCTTAAAAGGGTCCAAGAATCACCCCCCTTTAACATTAGCACGCAATTAGGAAACGCCCTGTATAGTACTTCACAATGACGCCCCCTGTACAAAGTAATATGACAGACGGAGACAAACCGTCACTTTTGGTATACCCGAATAGCCCAAAGTCGAACTGCATAAGTTATAATTTTGATAAATCTTGTTCACTGGAATCAGTTCTGGCTCCCCTACTATAAATGGATTGATGTGTTAATTTTTGAAAAAAATGAGTTCTGTAGTTTTTCAAATATTAATTGCAATATTAGATATTTTTTGACACCCAGTATTGACCAGAAAATTAATTATTTTGAAGCAGTTTATTGACAGCTATTATATGAACAATTTTACAAAATATATGGAAAAAAAACTAAGCCATTTTTGAGGTTGACGATTGTGATTCTAATAGTTCGATTCCTTCTAAATCGTTGTCTTCCTCTGATAATGATGAGGTTTCGTCGTCACTACTTGAAGATCCCAGTGTGATAACTAAATCATCAATAACCGTTTCAATTTTGCCATCTACTTCCCAGTATTTATCTTCAATAGAACGAACATGTTTAACATACGATTTCCAATTTTCAGCCGATATTGAGTCAATCGCTTCTAATGTTATTTTATTTAAATCTTTAATTGAAAGTTCAACGGTGTTGCACTCTCGAATATATTTTTTTACTCCTGCCCATGCAAGTTCAATAGGGTTGAGGTCGCACATGTATGAAGGCAGCCTTAAAGGTGCATGACCGAGGTTACTGCCTTATAGATATTTCACTCGCTAGTGAAAAATATTTGGTCTCTCAATGAGCAATTTTCGTTTATTTTGGCACTTGCGCCAAACAAAATCATTTGATCGTAAAAGCCGATTTAAGGTTTTAAACCCGTACAGAAAATCTATTTTGTTCTTTGCAGCACGAAGTCAGGGTTTGCAGGTCGGAACATTCTTCAAGTTTATATAAAAATCCTTTATTGTTCGTCGAATTACTTGAAAATCACCATCGTCAATTTTATCTTTGTATGATAATCGGGGTCTTTTTTTACCAGAAGATTTTAAAGGTGAAGTAGAATATGAGCGATCTTTGAATTTTTCTTACACTACTTTCCGAAACACCAGTGTAAAATGCAGCGCGTTCTGTTCGATTTTGAATTGGACTAGTCAAACTATTATTTTCAGCTTCTCTAGTACAGGCCTCTATAACGCCCGCAATAACTTCACGTGCATCGCTTCGAATTGTTTTTCCTCTTTTGCTCGCCATCGTTACTTTGAAATAATAATTCAAATTCAAGGCAACGCATTTATATAGAAATGAAAACAAATGATCGAAATGTATAGGCGCCACTGGAAATAACTAGAACCTTCTAACAGCAAGTGCATGGGAGACTCTAGGTACATCCCAATTACAAGTGGACCAGTGCGAAATTTACTAAATCCTCGATTAATTTTCCGTACCACTTAGCTGGCGCACTTTATAGATGAAGCGGCAAACTATTAGAAGAAATAAAATAACATAAAATTTATTTGCGTACACAAATTTTACTTTTCCGCTTGCTTAAGATTATGAACCTTTATTTTAAGGACCGCCCGGTTTTCTTTCGTGTCTCGCACTTTAGCTGTTCACGACGTTTCAACAAGCCGTTTTGATTTTGTCCGCAATCTTCTTTTAAGGTATACTCCTTGATTTGTTCATATCGTTTCATCGATTCGGGCTCTAAATTATTCCAGATCGTACTAATTACTCACCAGAAACCCATTCGTTTTAATATCAAGTATCCTACAAAAAAAGCATATTTATTATGCCCCAATCCAAACTGTTCCTTCCTAGATATTTTTAGAATTATTACTTTTTCTTTTTACCGGAACGTCAATCTTGTATTTGAACTTTACCACTCTACTATACTAAAATTGGCTGGAACTCAAAAATTGATAAAATATGAACAGAATCGAATTAATTTAATTTTTTTACGAACGCCACGGCGATGCGGCGATCTGGTCCATTTTCAACACCGCACACATGGATATATATTAAACGCTGTGTTTTGAAAAATCTGACCACAAATCATTTAATTTAAATTGAAAAATCTAAGCAAAAATTTTACTCTTACAGTTAATTTTAACAACTTCACTATACTCCAAAATGAATTAAACAGGTAAAGCGAATTCTCAACTAGATTTTATCTCATGATTTTTTCGAATTCTAAGATTCATATCGTTTTATGGAAAAAACAATCTATACATCACTAGAATATTTCAGAAAAATATGTATTGTTTAATATCTCCTCATCCGCCCCTTATATATAATTTATTATGAATATTAATGATCAGGCTACGATAACTGGTAGAAACTTTAAAAGTCGATGTCTGATAGCAAGAGTGTGCTGCCCACAGAATATTATTATTTTGTATGGGTAATTCTTTAAAAATTTACCCTACGAATTTTTTTGAAGAAAAATATTCTTGAAATCATAATAGTAATTCTATTATAAAGAAGTACGTCTAACCTAGTTTTATCTAATGCTTTTAAACAAAAACTAGAATCTATTTATTTTGTTGGTACCGGTCGAAATAAGTGCTTTCTAAAAGGCTTGGATATAAAAATCTTACTTGCGAGAAACATAATTAACATTGTGTTTGAGCTTGAAGGCAAGCAAATGTGTGTATGAGTTTTTAATTATTTATTTATTTTAAATGAATTTAACAACTTATTTTTACAAAAATGTTATTCCATAACGTTTCCAGCACACAGTGTCATCTCCCGGACTAGGTTTGTTTTGCTTCTGTGTTCATCGAAACACGAGAATCTTGTTTATATGAAAGGAATTCAGGGGACAACCAACTTAAAAATTATGGCAGTTAGCAACTGGTACATCGCAATTTTTTATTGGCATTTATTTCTTGATTTTTTTTTACTTAACCTTAAATTTAAGTAAATCAGGGAAAAAAACTTTCATCAATACTTTCCACACAAAAACACAGTTCCATCGATTTTGTACCATCCACTTTTTTGTAAAATAAACATAATATTTAAATCTCTTGGGTTCAAACCGTGTGAAATTAAAATTTTTTTCCTACATTTCATCAACGATTGCAAGAGACATCTTCAATGACGATCTCTTAACAAGATTTAAAATTAAGTTTTTCAGAAAACGAGTTTTAAAAATTACACAATAAATGTTCTTAAGTTTTATCGATATTTAAGTGATAAGATTTTCTACAAAATTTGTATTTTGGTGACTATTCCTCTCTATTGTTTTACAATGGCAAAATGACGAAGCAACGGCTGTTTTCTACTGCCATAACTCATTCCTGGAGAAAATTCTCCCTACGTGGACTAAATCAAGAATGGTTTTTCAGCGACAAAATTTTGTTGGGTTAAAGTAAAAAATTGATCTTGTCATTTTGACAAGTGTCACCTATTCAATATTGGAAATAATAAATAAAATGATTTTCATGGATATTAAAAAATAAAGTTGTTATATTTTATTTCTTTTGATTTCACTGTTTTATTTGATATTATATATGGTAAGACATTGTTCTCGTGAAATAGTCATGTCGAATACCACGCGAGAAAAAATTTTGAATGTACAATTTTCCTCTTGTATATTCAAGTTTGTTGCTGTTTGGTAATTTCGCTCATGACAGTTTTCTAAACTTTTTTTTCAACAATCGGAAAATTTTGCCGACAAAATTTTCTCCCTTGTGGTATTGTATATGACAATCCCATGCCCCGGGCAATTTCTATTTTAGTCGGAACTTAGATTTCAAAACATCCCGGTACGTTCATAACATTGATCTTTAAGAAGTTGAATTTAAAAGATTTGTTTAATGCCATTTTACACTTACCTTCAATATATATTCTTTCGAATATTTACTATTTTTACTTCCCTCGTAAAAAGTATTGTCATCGTGATAAAATCAACCTCCAAGATTTTTTCAGATATATACGTTTCAGGGTCCGCAAATATCGAAAAACATGTTTTCTCAATTCCGTCAGTCTGTCTGTCTATCGGTCTGTCTGTTCGCGCCATAGCTAAAAAACTACTCACCCGATTGACTTCAAATTTTGGTCAACAATTAAGGGTCATATGGGGATGACCAAGTAACATTTTGGTAAGAATCCAAAATGGCGACGTAGTGAAATGTTAAAAAAATCATTATTAGAATACTACTCATCCAATTTATCTCATATTCTGCACAAACATCAGGTATTATGTTGAAATCAATTGGTAACATTTTGGTTCGAATCCAAGACGGCGGAACAAAATGGCGGGTTAATAAAATTGTTTAGCTTAAAAACTACTTACCAGATTGACTTCAAATGTTACTCAAAAAATTAAGGGTTATATGGGTATGGCCTAGTAATATTCTGGTAAAAATTCAATATGGCGGAATAAGATGGCGGCAGAGTAAAACGTTAAGAAATGTATTACTATAAAAACTAATTATCTAATTTACCTCAAATTTTTTCAGAAAAATCAAGTGCTGTATAGGAATTAACTGGTAATATCTTGGAATGAAACCAAGATTGCAAAACAAAATGGCGACCCAATAAAATATTTAAACAATTAGCCTGAAAAGACTGCTTACTAAATTAATTTAAATTTTTGTGCAAGAATTAAGTATGATTATTAATGATGATAGAAACTGCTAAAGTTGTGGTACGAATTTAAGATGACGAATCAAAACGGCGGCCAAATAAAATGTTTAAAAAATCAATGTAAAAAAAACTTGTTCAATTGACTTTAGATTTAAAAAATAGATGTTAAAATGAGATAAACTGGTACGAATTGAACAAATTTTATGTGTTAGATAATCTATTTATTTCATTTCTCAGAGTATTCCTTTTTTAAAGAATGTCCCAATATTTTAGCCAAAAGCGAACACATTTTTCAATATTACTGTGAGCCGCCGCTTCACATCGCCATCAGTTTGGTTTTGTCATGGTTTTTTCGATAGGAAGATTGATCATCGGCTTTGTTTTTGGGCCTCGGTTCTTTGGGCTTCTCATGTACTGAAAATTGTTCATTTTTAAACAGAACAGTACTGAATATCCATGGTTCGTTCACTATCAAAAATGACAAAAAGTAATCAATATTAATATTTTTCGGTTTCAGTTTTTTACCAGCGCCAAAGGTAAACTTTGCCAAAACGTAATGAATGAAGTAAATAAGAAAATGCAAAAAGATAAAAACTGAATTACATCACTGTTGATTGATGTATAAAATAACCCCAATAAAGTTTAATTCAATTGATGTTAATTTTTTTGGCGGTGCTGAAATCAAATATATTGAAAATATTGGCGTTAAGATCCATTGAAAGCTGCGTAGAAGAAACTAATAAAACAAGAGGGTATGTCTGTATAACGTATATATTATCCAATTACAAAATTATAACAGGGCTCTTTCGACTAACTAGTCATCGTTAATGTTACCGAATAATAAAACCCTTCAATTTTAAAAAATATTCAATTATAAAAAAAGGTTGAATCAAACGATATATAGTCGAATACGGTCTTATCGTGCCGGTCCAAAGGTCACCAACATTATGAATCAAATCAGAAAACACAGTGAATACCAAAATGTTGTGTGATTCTTTTATCGAGCTATTAAATCTCGATGGGCTATTTACAAATATACAGGGAGAAAGAAAATAGTTTTTTTTATTATATTATGCAATATTATTAAGATAGCCACTTAATATTATTTTATATATTAAATGCCGAGGACTAAATAATTAAATTCGCTAAATATGTGGTTGGTTAAAACTTTTTGGTTGGCAAAAACAAAAATACACAAAATAGCAAGAGCCTTATAATGTCGGAAGGCGGTTCGAATCCGTGGAACAATCAGGATATGTTCTGTTTATACAGCCACTTAATGAAAGTGAGATTTTTTTATCAATCACCAAAAATTATCAGCCCCACTTGACCTAAAAATCTAACCACTTATACAGTTTAATTTATTTAAATGCGGGCCACCCCTGTGCAAAGAAAACTTGTTTTTTTTTTGTATTGTGATAACAAAAAAATTTTATTTTACAAAAATATTATACACTTTTGCTAAAAACACAAGATAATTAGTTATTACTTCCCTCGTGAGATTTTTTCAGATCTTTACGTTTAAGGGCCCCTAGATGCCGGAAAACATTTTTCAATTCCGTCTGTCTGTAAGTATGTCTGTTCGCGGCATAGCTAAAAAACTACTTATCCGATTTCTTCAAATTTCAGCTTAAAATTGATATATATATATATATATATATATATATATATATATATATATATATATATATATATATATATATATATATATATATAGCTTATATATATATATATATATATATATATATATATATTTATATATATATATATAACCTAATAAAAAAAATTTACTTATTTTAAACACGCTTTAAAATTAGAACAAGTTTTTATAATTAATTATTTATTGCCTACAAAATTGCAAATGTACTATAAAAGTAAGCAAAAAATGCTGTCAAATCTAATAAAAAAAATTTTAAATTAAAATTCACTGGCTAATATCCAGGAGCCAGTGGCAAAAGCTCTGAGAATCGGTATAAGGAATGTACAGAAACTTGTGCATGAAAAAAAAACATAATTTAGTACCGAAGAAGATTAAGAAATGTACACGAAAAAATCCAAAAAAGGCAAAATACTTAAGTTACAATGCAAGAATGGATATTCATAAAAATGCAATTTATGATTTATACACTCAATGACTAATATATTCCTTCAGAAACTTTTTAATATTATAGACTAAAAAATATCATCATTCCTTAAAAAGTCCTCATATTCTGAGTCGTCCTCAAATGGCGGAATGATCATTGGTGCTATTTCGACATCTAGAACTCGTTCTCATTCCCCCAATCCCATGTTAATTTCTCCGTATGTTCCACAGATTTCTTCCAGTACTTCGGCGTAATCTGATTTTTAATGAATCTTGCCAAAAAATTTGCACTTCATCTGATGTAAGACCATCATTCACGTGTTCTTCGTAATATGACTTTTCCCAGCCCATATTAACTCTATTGCGTTAAACTGGCAATGGTATGACGGCAGTCGTAAAACCTCATGTCCATTTTCCCATAATATTTCATCTATGGCATATATTGTTGGTTTTTTAATAGATTTTGCCATTAAATGAAGTTCTAGTATCAGAATATTGGGTCAAGGATTTTGTTTTTGTTTTATTAGCCAGTCATAAATATCACTTTTCTTCCAGAATGAAGTAGGTTGTTTATTTAAGATTCTTGAATGATAAGATGCATTGTCCAGAATGATTAAAGATGGAGCATCTAAATTTTTAATCAGTTGTTCTTTTAACCACTTTTCAAACAGTTCACAGTTCATATTATCATGGTAGTTCATACTTTTGGATGTTGAAGAAAACAGTAAACTTGCACCTGGGCGAAACCCTGTTGAAGAACCTGCATGCAAAATGATGAACCGTTTTCCCGTCCCACATCCCTTTTTTCTCTTGACTCTTTTTTTACAGACTCGTCCTGCTAGATTTCGAATCACTTCCATTAGAAAATATCCAAATCTCGTCTAAAAATACCACTTTTCTAAATTTTGAATTAACATTTCCGTGTATTTCTTTAAAAACTGGATACGCTGACTTGCCATATGGCAACAAAAATCTTCGATTACAGTCCTTTTTATATCGAAAACGAAGCATTTTTATTAATTTTGACAAATTTTAGTCAATTTCAATATGCCTCGATTTTTAAAGCTTCTTAAAACTTATGTATGTATAAATCGTAAATTGCATTACGAACATCCATTTTTACATTGTCACTTAAGTCTTCTGTCTTTGGCTTTTTTCGTGCACATTTCTGAATCTTCTTCGGTAGTAAATTATTTTTTTTTTATGCACAATTTTCTGCACAGTCCTTATACCGATTCCCAGAGCTTTTGCTACTATCTCCTGGATATTGGCCGGTGAATTTTATTAGATTTAATACCATTTTTTTGGTTTGTGGATTCAAAAAACCCGAAAATTGTTTTCTATTACTCATTTTGTCACTGACTTGTCAATCTGACTTTGAAGTAACATGGCTCGAAAGATTTTTGCAGCTGCTGGTATTTATATGTTTATCCTCTTTTTTCATATGAAAATATCATAGGTACTTTAAAAAAATGTATTGCTCAAAACAGCCATATTACGTAGGCATGATGATGAGAAAATGATAAATTTGTGTAAAAAATGAAATGAATAAATAAAAAGTGAAAAAAATCCTTACATCATAACATTGTCAGACGACAAAAATACTTAGTGTCAGACTTAACCGTGATCAAGATATAAAAAAAAGGACACTAAACACACTTAATTTTATTAACCACTTCAGAGAAAGAGTTCTGTTTTCCACCTGTATATATATATATATATATATATATATATATATATATATATATATATATATATATATATATATATATATATATATATATATATATATATATATATATATATATATATATATATATTACCACTGTAATATTCTAATAACCAGTGGTCAAAAGTTCTCATTTGAACCACATCAATGATGGAAGAAACTGTTGAAGCAAAAGAAGTTTTCCAGTGATTGTAAAAATATTCAATTGCATCTCACTTGTGATGTAGAAATAGTAAGGGTTTAAGGATTCGACTTAGTGAAAAAACGTCCATTCTGATTTGGATCAGGAAATTTATTTTCTTCAGAGTCGCTGTGGCAAATTAATTGTTATAATAAAGGTCCTCATTACTTACTTTTGTAATTACATATTTGCTTGAAATCTATCTGATATTGATAAAATTGATGTTTCAGTTCTATAAAGTACCTAAGTGTTTAATGTAAAAAGAGTATCCTCCGAGGGCGGGAGGGGGTCATTTTTCTTTATTGAGGGGGATTTCGTGAAGATAAAATTTTATAAGAAAATATGTTTTTCAAAAAAAAACTATCAAATTTATTTTATAGAAACTGATAAAATCCGTTCCAAAAGTAATTGTATTTGTTGTATAATTATGTAAAATGTAAAAACAAAATTATTTTTCACATTTCCACTAGATTTGTTAACATCTTTCTTATTTAAACTTCATATAAAGTTAGACTTCCTATCACACGTGTAGAAGTCTTCCTTTCAGGGCCATCCTTTAAAATATCTAACAAACTTATAAGCATTATTCAAACATATGCAGAGTTTTCAGCAAATTATTAAATTAAAAATTCGTTAGGTTTAGTTAATAAAATTAAAAATAATCATTTACCAAGTAACGCGAAACTAATCTCGTTTGACGGTACTAATCGGTTTCCTAGTATTCAATTTAATAATACCATCAAGCTAGTAGAAAATATTTTACACAAAAAATAAGTTAATTGTGTTAAAAAACAAGAAATATTATGCTTACTGAATATTTAGAACAATTTAATTTAATAATAAATTTTATACTGGCACAGAAGATTTAATTATGGGAAATCCATTAAGCCCCTTACTTTCTGAAATATTTTTGGACACTCTAGAAAACCAAATCAACAAACATTATTTTTTTAAAACATTTTATATACTTGTATAGATACGTTGATGATGTTTTAGCATGTTTTATAGGAATGAACGGCAATTAAATATTTTTTCCAAAAATAATAATAACCTTCATCGTAATATAAAATTTACAATCAAACCAGAATCTAACAACAGTATAAATTTTCAAGATTTAATTATGAAAAGATTAAAAAATAAACATGATTTGCCTGTGTATCATAAACCTTCACATACGGATACTACCATAGATAATTCCTCATGTCAGCCAATTTAACAAACTAGCCACCCTTCAGGGTATGCTTTATTCTCCTTACCTCTAAGTAAAACTAATTTTCAGAGCTAGTTAAACATAATCAAACAGATTGCAATAAACAATGGATATTTAATTAATATAATTAATAAAATTATACGAAAAAATGTATAAACAAAATCTAGAAATATGATTTACTCCAAAATAAATTAATATACAACTGCATATATATATATATATATATATATATATATAGCATTATATATATATATATATATCTGCATCTATCCACCGCCCACCTGCAAAGACCAAGGACCTCCCACTTTGTTCGCCCCTTTATTCCCATTACCATACCGGTTTGGCGAAAATGATGTGCTCCCCTTCACCTATTTTTTGTTTAGAGGGGCAATGCTTAACTTTCGGCTCTTAATATACGAGAAGTTATTATCCGGGCAACGAAGCCAGATGGATAAAACTAAAAATCCCTAGACGAAAGAAAAAGAATCCCAGAATTCCCAAAATTTTTTGACATTAGTTTGTTTGAACTAGACACGATCATGGTGGGATTTTATAATTTGAAATGTTAATATTATTAGAAATAAGTTAAAGGTTTATTTTTTACAGTTTATCAAAAATCGATTTTGTACCCGAAGAAATGTTTTTACTACGTAAATAACAAAGTAATTAGAATTTAAAAAGTCTGTAATATGGACAAATGAAATAGCACCACAACCAATTAAAAATTCATAAACAACTGACAAAGGGAAATATGTAGTATTGTTATTATTAAAATCAAGTGCAATAATTTTCTTACAAATTTATTGAAATGATGTTAAATATTCTGTTTAATCCGTATTCAATATCAGGCAGACTTAAAAAAAAGTAAAAAATAATATTTTATTCCCCATTGAAAATTTGACTTTAGGAATTCCTAATTACTTAATCACAAACAGACATTTATATATATTGAGTGTCTACATATATACCACAAATAGGCACGGTCTTTGTTACTTTGACACCGACTTCATCAGGGTAAATTTTCAATGTGAAATAAAATATTATTTTTTACTTTTTAGTGTTTTTTTTAAGTCGATTTAATTTTTTTTTTAATTTTCATTTCATGCTTTTTTGTTGTATTTATTTTACAATAAGTTTTAAAACCTAAATTTAGGTTAAAATTTTGGAAATTCTTAAAAAATGTAATAAATTACATTGCTTATGAAAATATTCCTGATGATATGGTGAACGCAATATATATTGCCAATTTTTTACATTTTTCTAATATGCTTGCTATAGAACCACCCCAATATCCTGAATATTCATATACATACATACAAAAAATGCAAAGGGTCATTCTGATAACCTCCTACATTTTTTTTGTTGCTGCATATCATCTGCAGCTGCAATTAGAAATTCGAGACATATTTTTCTAATTATTGAAGATTGAATATTTTTAGATAATTGTTAACAAAAAAAATTACTAGGCCTTGCAACAAGTCAAAATCATTCCTTAATGCAATTTATTTAGATGGGAGGAAAAACCAGATCATACAAAAAAAACAATATTCCCAGTTCGGTGAGGTTCAAAAAAATTTTGGCCTAACTTCCAAACCAGGGTGTACAGTTACAAATACCGAAATCGTGCTAGTGCAATTTCTTTTTTATATATTCTCGATTAAATAAAATTGGCCTAGTAAATGCCAAAAATTGATAAAAAGTGATATGTAAAGAACAAAATGAAAAAAATCTTAAATTAGGAACAATAGTTTCTTTTTCCCCAGATTAATAAAAAATTCCTAGAATTAGTAAAGAAATCCCTGATCTAGCGTCACTGTGTAAGTTTCTTTATGACTGTGGGCATTAGAACACTCATAGTCCGAGGATTCACTTTATGAATGCACTAATATAAATTTGTATTTGTATGTCATAAAAATATATTCTCTAAATGGCCCTTTTGTTTTTTATCCAAATATAAAACAAACTAATTTTTACCGTCAGCCATTGCGAATACCACTCTGCATTATTTATAGCATGACGCGCTAAAACTAAACCATTTATGATAATATACGAGGGAGATATGGACAATAACTTCAAATTATGAATGATAATAGAGCTGCGGCTGGCAACAAGGAATTAACGGAAAATATAATAATTATAATTAATATCACGTTTTGTGATAACATACTGTAGGCAATATCTTTCAATTTGATGCGGGTTTTTGTTTTCGTGTTATGGCCATAAATTGATACGTGGGTTGCTGCTGACATGAAATTGATATCCCTATAGTTCGTTTTTAGTCATCAATTATTTGAAATTTTAAATTATATATAACATACAAAATGTATTCTCCTTAAGGCAGACTTTTTAGCCTTCTTGTTTAAAATTAAAATGTAAAAACTGAGTCATGTAATAAACGATTTTTTATAATAGAAACCGATACTCGCATGCTTAAAAATATTGAAAAAATAAAACAGTTTAACTTCGAGCAAAACAGAATTGGTATATTTATTTATATTATAATTACACAGGCCAGCTCATTATTTTCACAATGGAAATACCCTCCCAATAATAATAAAAATATTCGGAAAAATTACGTACCATTTTTAATAGCCTAATTAGAACCTTTTATATTAACAGGTAAACAATTTTATTGTGGGGCGGCTGAAATGGGTCTATTTTACAACGGAAAAATTACCTATACTGGGTTGTTTACAACATTAGACATAAAATAAACATCACTTTTCTGTTGAGTTTCGAATTGAGTGGTGTGTATCGATAAGCAAGTGTATGTGAAGACGAGAATGTCGAGTCAAACGCGCCGAAGTTGCAAAATTTCTCCTGAAAAATTTTGTTATATTTGTGGAGAATTTCTGGTGAAATCACAAGCCATGCCATTATCCGAAAATGTAAAAAAAACCTACTTTAAATGTTTTGGTGTGTTAATTGGGATCAAGATAAGCGGTGGGCTCCCCATGTGTGCTGTGTTAGTTGTAGTGTAACATTGGTGCAGTGGATGAAGGCAAAGAGAAAAAGTATGCCTTTTGCAGTTCCAATGGTATGGCGAGAACCCACCAATCATTCTGACTATTGTTATTTTTGCCTGACAAAGACTGAAGGTTATTCCAAAAAGGGAAAGCACAATTTAGAATATCCAATACGACCTGTTCCTCATAATGCAAATTTGCAGTGCCGATTGCGCCTTTAAATTGGCAAGCTATTGATTTGGGAGATAATGCATCATCAGGCAGCTCAGAAGAACAGTGCACCGATCCCACTTTTACCACAGGTCCCAGTTCCGGCGAGCCACATTTGATTGTTCAAAGTGAATTAAACGATTTAGTACGTGACTAAGCAACAGTCAGAACTTCTGGGTTCCCGTCTTAAGGAATGGAACCTATTGGCCAAAGAAACAAAAATTACGAATTTCAGAAAAAGAAATGCTATGTTTTCTGAATTCTACAATATGGAAAATTCGTTGTGCATGTGTATTGATATAGACAGTTTAATGCAGGAACTTGATATTGAACATTCTCCCGTGAGTGGCGTTTATTCATAGAATCATCTAAATATAGCTTAAAAGCTGTGTTTTTGCATAATAGAAATTTAAAACCCTCTATAGCAGTTGCCCATTCAGTTGCAATGGAAGAAAATTATAAATATATGCGCACAATTTTGGATAAAATAAACTACGATAGGTATAAATGGCAGATATGTGGGGACTTAAAAGTTATAGCGATTTTAGTGGGACTTCAGGGGGGATTTACAAAATATTGCTGTTTTCTTTGTTTATGGGACAGTCGTGTAATAAATCAGCATTATGTAACAAAAATTTGGCCAGAAAGAAGCGAATTTCAACTGGGATCTCAAAATGTTAAATTTATACCTCTTGTTGATCCCAAAAATGCCCTTTTGCCTCCTCTTCACATTAAACTTGGGCTGATGAAAAGCTTTGTGAAGGCTTTGAATAAGGATGGTGATGGATTTAAATACCTATATTAAATAATAGACAAGTCTTTCCCCAGTTAAGTGATGTCAAATTAAAAGAAGGCGTTTTATTGGGCCACAAATCAGAAAATTGCTGGATGATGTCAATTTTACGGAAAAGCTTACCAGGCAGGAACTCATTTGTTAATGTAGTAAGAGGATTTTTAGGCAACAATATGGATGAAAATTATGAACAATTAGTTAATGAACTCTTAGATGCCTATAAAGCGCTTGGTGCCAGAATGTCATTAAAAATTCATTTCCTCCATTCCCATCTGTCATTTTTTCCTAAAAATTTGGGAGCTGTTAGTGACGAGCAGGGTGAAAGGTTTCACCAAGATGTCAGAACAATGGAGATTCGGTACCAAGAACGATGGGATCCAGCCATGATGGGTGACTACTGTTGGTTTTTGAAACGGAAAAAATAATTATAATTTTAATTAATTAATATTTTTCTCGTTTGCTTTTCTCTTAGATGTATGGTATATTTAATAGGCGAAAACTGTAATCGTATTCAATAAACAGGGTTAAGAATATTCTGAAATAATTTTTTCTATAGATCGTAACATTCGATATGGTTCTACAACAAGAAAACCCTACGTGCTACAACTTTCTATTTGTCATTTTCGTATTTGGATAGGTCCATTCTATTAGATTATGCTATTCTGATTTGTATTACAACAAAAAAAATTTTTGTCGGCCAGTGTTATTATGGTGTCAAGGGTATTATAAGGCTAATCACGCTTGAGGTCAACACAATATTTTTTAGGCAAATCTAATTTTAATAATAATTAACCAAATTATTTTTTTTATTGCCCTAGAGCATTATTTTACTATAATAATTAATTCCCTAGAATGTTACTTCTTATTTAACTGACTTTGACATAATGTCATTTTTTGTCAATAATAAACTACTTGGACTAGGTATTTTTTCTGATGTTTAAGATCATCTTGATTAGTAAAATAGAAAAGAATAAAAAAAGTTAATTGAAGAATATTATGATAGATAATGAAAAACTAAGTAGAAATACATAAACAGTCTAACCATATTGCTTGTATTTTATACCTTTACGAAATTCAGAAATAATTTTTTTTTTAAATGCCTTTATTCCTCTCTTGTTATTTCCAATATCAGTGGCAGATTTTACAATAGATGTTAGTAGAACCCAGCAAATTAATAGCTACGAGCCTTTAAAGAATATAGCTTTCACTGGAGAATGCTACCAAACCAGTAAGGCTCAAGCAGGGAGGAGAGATCCATCCAAAGCTAATGGTGAAGGTTAATTTATCTAAGATACAGAAAAAAGTGTGTTACTTATCATTAACATATATATTGGCAGCATAAATCGTCTTAAACCAAAACTGTAAAAAATATTTTTTCAGTACAAATAAGTTATTTTTTAATTTAATTATCAGATAATATTTTAAAACAGTATATTTTAATACTAAAAAACTCGGCGACTGATTGAACGATAACAAAATAATGTTGAGATTTCTGAGAAATAAGTCAGACAATTGCCTAAAGCGTCCAACGAGGTTATTATTTTTTTTTACAGCCTCTTTTCAAAATTCGCTTTGAAATGAAAATTGACAGAATCATGTGCTTTTAACTAAATATATGTATAGCAGCTTGGCTCAAGTCTAAGGGGTAGTTGTCCCACCCCAAATCGGGTGTCGTGAACGGAGCCTCTGGGATCCCAGGCGACCTCCCAGAGTACACAGCCTTACCTCAGTAAGCCGGCTCTGCTGGGGTGGACCACCTTTCCGAGCTACTCGTGGGAACTGTATGGAAAATTGCAGCAAACCTTTTAAGGGCCCTTCGGAAGAAGGGTCTATGAAACCGGGCTCCCAAGAGGGGACTAGTAGAGCTGGCTCCTTGCAAAAGGAGACGACTCAACAAGGCTCCATGAAGGGGACTGGCAACACACCGGGCGGTTCTAAGAAAAAGAACAGGTCTGGTGCTCAGAAGGCCAGGGCTAGACGGCTCAGGCTCGGAGGTATCACCTCGGGCCAGGGCGCAGTCAAGCCAGGGCCTAGCACTCAGGCTCAGGGGGGGACTAAACGTCCCAGGTCAGAAGGGAGCACCCCAGGGACTGAGAAAAGTAAGCAGCCTGAGAAGAGACCCAAAAAAACGGGCACTCTCACATACGGGCAGGCAGCAGCGGCAGGTCTCAGGGTGACCATTATACCGGAGGCATATCCGGATGTGGTCATCTCGGAGACTCAATATGGAGCTGTCTTGGCATCTCTCAATGCCGTCGTAGACGGCATGGTGGAGGGGCCCTTCCCCAGATTCAGCGGTTTCCGGCTGATGGAACAGGGAGCCATTGTGGTGAACTGTAAAGATCAGTGGTCCCTGAACTGGTTGGAGGGGACCATTCCAATCATTAAGCCATGAGATAATGCATCTGAGAATTCAGAAACACGTTCCCAGGACAATAAAAGTTGTGGCCGTTGTCCATGGACCACCGGACAGTACTGACGTGACTTTAAAAAACGTCTTCAGAGACAGAACTTAGGACTAAGAACTAATCTCTGGAGGACGTACTATCGCAAGGAGGAGAAACAGAAACTCATTCTTGTGTTTGGCATTGATGAGGCTTCCTTGAGGCCTTGTCACGTCAAAAGTTTAAGGCGTATGCCGGAGTCTCCCACGTCACTTTTGAGACGAAGGTAAAGGCTCTAACTTCGACTGAAACTTCCACCGACACCAAAGCCGGAACAGCGGGGAGACCTATCTCCCCGTCAAACCCAGCTCAGCGGTTAGACCCCGTGTCTGCACGCTGAGCAGGAAGTTGCTGAGCTTCTGTCTCAGATAGGCGTGCATAGCGCGGCGTCTGGGTCGGAGGACACAACTTCCCGGATGACGGAGGATCACCCTTAGCTCGTTCCAATGGGCAAAGGGGTGCTCTTCCTACAAAGTAACTTGCAGCACAGCAGAGGGGCGACCTCATTAATAGGCCGTCACATAGCTGTGGGGCAAACACACATCTACCTCCTACAGGAACCTTGGGTTTACAAGGGGCATGTGCGAGGTCTGGGGCAGATAGAAAGTTCTCTACATTATAAAAGGGACATCCACCTGAACCCAAGGACATGCATCTACGTTGACAGATGTTTTGAGTCCTTGTCACTACCGGAATTCTGTTCCAGGGACCTAGTGGCTCTGAAGCTGATTCTACAGATAAGGCAGGGCATTGCAAACCCATTGTAGTATGCTCAGCCTATCTTCCCCTATGACTCAAGAGAGGACCCACCTACCAGGGAACTCATTGACTTAATAGGATACTGTAGGGACAACGGGCTTCCTCTTGTTGTTGGATGCGACGCCAACGCACACAATGTTGTGTGGGGCAGCACTGACACCAACTCGAGGGGCGCAAGTCTTTTAGAGTACCTCAGTACAACTGATTTAGAAATTCTAAATCGGGGAAACACTCCAACTTTTGTCACGTCACGAAGGCAGGAGGTTATTGACCTAACTCTGACATCATTTCTGCTGGTTCCGGTTGTTAGGGAATGGAGGGTGTCTGATGAGCCATCTTTATCGGATCATAGACACATCCTCTTTAAGCTAAACCTTGAGCATGACACGGAGCTCAGTAGTTTTCGAAACCCGAGGACAACCAACTGGGCTCACTATGTGGAGTCGCTTAAAGTGCGGTTAGATATGCCACTAATGCCATGCTGTAGAGTAAGGCAAGTGGAAAATGTGGCAAACTCTATACAGGAAGCCATAATAGACTCCTATGAGGAGAATTGTGCATTGCGGACCTATCGAGGTACTAAGAAAACACCTTGGTGGAACTTGGATCTTGAAAAGGCTCGTAAAGATACAAGCAGGCTCTTTAACAGGGCTATGCGATCGAAATTATCTGCTGATTGGGAAGAACATAGGAATTCTCAACGCAGGTACAAAGAACTGATACGCAGTTCAAAAGAGAGGTCCTGGAGGACCTACTGCGAAAGCTTAGAGGGTCTTCCGGAAGCCGCTAGACTTCAAAGGATTCTCTCAAAAGGTCGAGGACAGAGCGTGGGGGCTCTAAGGCTTCCGCCCGGTGGATATACTACCACTGCAGAGGAGGCTCTAGGAATGCTCCTGGAAACTCATTTTCCTGGCTCTCGTCCGGAATCTAATGATGAGGTTACTGGGCAGGCTCGGTTGACTGGAAAACGGCCGCTAAGGTCGTTACAGTAGACATTATTAAGTGGACAATATCTTCGTTTTGCCCATTTAAGAGTGCGGGACCAGATGGAATATTCCCGGCGCTTCTTCAGAAGGGTCAGGAACTACTGATCCCACATCTTTTGCGCCTTTTTCGGGCCTGCCTGGCTTTGGGATATATTCCCGAACGCTGGCGCATGGTTCGGGTAGCGTTTATTCCTAAACCGGGTCGTAATTGCTACGAAACTGCTAAGGACTTTAGGCCCATCAGTCTATCCTCTTTTCTTTTGAAAACCATGGAGAAGATCGTGGATGCTTATATAAGAAACGGCGCACTGGGTAGAAATCCCATGCACCCATGCCAGCACGCTTACAGGACAGCCATGTCGACGGAGACGGCGCTTCATAGTCTAGTCAGTAGACTGGAGGTGGGGGTCTACTCCAAGGAGATGGCTCTGGGTGTGTTCTTGGATATCGAGGGGGCATTTAACAACACCACCTTTGACTCCATTAGTGAGGCTGCTGAGAGTTTTGGCGTGGATAGGGCTGTAATTAGGTGGGTTCGCGTCATGCTTGAAAGCAGAATCTACAACATCTTCTCTTGGAGCGTGACAGTATGCTCGTCCGTGGTCAAAGGATGTCCGTAGGCGGAGTTCTTTCTCCGCTCTGTGGTGTCTGGTTGTGGATGGCTGCTTCATACTCTCAACGAGAGCGGAGTTTATGCTCAAAGTTATTACGATGATCTTGCCACGGTAGTAATAGGCAGTTCCCAAACACCATTATAGGCTCATGCAGAGGGCCTTGGCCATGGTGGAAAAGTGGTGCCAAAAACACGGTCTGTCTGTTAATCCGATAAGACCGAAATGGTACCATTTACTCCAAGAGAAAAGTGGACCTTGAGAGGCTCACCCTCTTTGGGAAAAAAGCTGAGACCTTCCGGGGTCGGTAAAATATCTGGGCGTCTTAATAGACTCCCGACTGACCTGGAAGGATCATATTGAAAGGATCACAAAAAGGGCCACAGCGTGTCTATGGGCGTGCAGACGGTCCTTCGGATCAACTTGGGGTTTAAAACCTCGTATTGTGCATTGGCTTTAAACGTCAGTGATAAGGCCAATGATCACTTATGGCGCTCTTGTGTGGTGGCCCGCCACTCGCAAGACCACATACAGAAGGATGCTTGACAAGCTCCAGAGACTGGCGTGTCTGGGCATAACCGGAGCCATAAGAACCACCCCGACCCTATCTATGAAGGCTTTTCTGGGACTAAGTCCTCTGCACTTGCTTGTCGAGGAGGAGGCTCGGAAAGCTTCTGTTCGTTTAAACGACTGGGGTCGTTGGATACACAGAGACTGGAATTTTGGGCATACGCGAGTTTGGACTGGAACTGGATCAGATCAGACCTTCTCCTAGCAAGGAGAGATGCCATTATTCCGGTCTCAATTGCCTCTAAAAGGTTTTGTGTAATTGTTCCCGAGAGAGAACAATGGAGGGATTCCTCTCCATCCTTCCTCAAACCGGAGGGCCTTGTCTGGTTTACAGATGGCTCTCTAATGAAGGAGGGTTCGGGGCGGGAATTTATGGGAGAGTCCCGAGGCAAGAATTAGTCTTGCTCTTGGACGGTATGCGACTGTATATCAGGCTGAGATTACAGCAATCTTGGACTACGTACAGGAAAACCTCTCCAGAGGATACCACGATAAGCATATCTATACATGTTGTGATAATCAAGCCGCGATTAAAGCTGTCCTCGAACAGAGTCAATTCGCTGCTAACGCTTGAATGCAGGAGAGCCCTAGAGAGGCTGTGTGAGTCCAATAGGGTTAGCCTCATTTGGGTGCCTGGCTATCAGGGCATTGGGGGTAATGAAGGGGCGGATCAGCTGGCTCGGAAAGGTAGCAACACTGCTTTCACTGGGCCGGAACCTGCTCTTGGAATTGCTCCTTCAGTTGTCAAGGCTAGGATTAAGAATCGCACTGTCGAGGAATTTCCGTGCTGAATGGCACGAGCTAGCAGGACTCAGACAGTCTAAGGTCTTCATATCAGGCCCTTATAGCCGTTCTGAGTCTAATAGACTTCTAAACCTAAACAGAAGTCAACTTAGAACTATTACCGGGGTCCTAACTGGACACTGGCTAGTGAAATATTACCTGCATAAGATTGGACTCGACATAGATCCCCATCTATGTCTATGTCTATGTCTAAGGGGTAGTTGTATGAATCGCGGAGGGTCCAAAGATGTAAGGAGAGGAAAGAGACAATGTAAAGGCTCCACGAAATCAGAAAGGGTAAAACCAACAATTTTCTTTGCAATTAATATATTTTTAATTGCAATTAGATGGAGATTTCTTTTTAAGAATATAGAACCAAACATTACAAAACCCCAACAAACATTACTTTTTAAAACGATTATGATTAAAATACTTATTAATTTTTGCTGAGAAAAATCATAACTCAAACATTTTACGTATTAGGAAGTTTTTACCATCATATTCGTATTTAGCGACCAAAAATTGACACAAAAATTACCTTTCACACCAAAGACGCAAAATACTGGCTGTAAACTAGTGTTAACAGAACAGGCTTTTTATCATTTTTTTGGTTGTTTTGTGATATCGTATTTAACAATGAACCAAACATACAATAGGAAAAAATGGTAATATTTAAATTACGTATGTACAGGGTCTTCCCAAAATTTTTACCCACCTAGAAAGTTTATTTGAATAGCAATACGATGAGTTGTTGAGAGGTTAGCCACATAACA
>JAUTXW010001065.1:0-27852 GCA_030620095.1 Kuschelorhynchus macadamiae
ATTTAAATTAATAAAACTCATTTTTTAAATGATAAATAGACAAATAAATACAATATCAGTAATGAACAAACTCCTTAATATTGCTCAGTCATTGGTCCATATGCAATCAAATAAAAACTAGTCTATCGCAAATATATAGCAACAATTTGTTGCACAAGAATCAAATTAGTAATAGTATGACCAATATGAAATCCGAATCACACCGTATAAAAATTGGTACTCTCTTACTCAATTTCTTCTGATTTTAAAAACATCTTGTTTAACTTCATTGATGGTCATCAGCGTAATTTCAATTTTGAAACTGTGGTGACAAGGCCTACCGGGGCTCTGCAGGGTATAGAATACCCTCTATGTAGAAGGTGCTTACGGGAGTCATACGCGGAAAGACTTTTTAAAAAATTAAATTAAATTAAAATGGTACTGTTTTTTCCTCAAAATAATTGTTAGCATTCTCTATTTACCCTAAAACATTAAGTTTTAATCACTTGAATTTATATCCGAACCACTTGTAAAGTAAATATCGTTCATACGCTTTATAATGTACAAGTTTCAAATACCCATTTTACTTTTCTGTGCTTAATTAGGCTTGATAAGTCATTATAAATTTTTCGCGATCATTTTTTAAGATAGATGTATCAAACTTAAAGGTTCATGTAATGAAACAATATTATGCAATTTGGCACAGTTTTTCATTTATTACAATTTGATTTTTTTTGAGAATCCTTGCGGTGTGAATAAAACTTTAATCGAATTTAAAATGTTGTTTTGTTTTCGCCTGGTTCAGTTGAGTAGCTATTAAAAGCTAGACTGCGCTAGGTGTAAACATATATTTCATTATTTTATTACATTATGTATTGTTTCATTATATTAATAAAAGCCATTATTTATTTATTTATTTATTATCTTCCACATAAAATGACATACTACTTTATCTCAGAAATTTTATAATGTACAAAAAAAGTTATTTGCGTATGTTACTTGATTTGATTTGAATTTATAAATTATATTGCTTTTATGTATTTAAGGTGTTTGCATTACTCTGAAAAGACATTTGCTATCCTAGCATCCAAAGCCAACTGATTTTCTTCAGAAATTAAACTAAAAGTGGAAATTGTTAATCTCGTTATTTTTTAAATGGAATTTTAAATAAAAATGATTCTTGATGACAAGGATAACAAATGTCTTTTATCACGGCAAACTATCATAGAAACAGAAGGGCAGAAAACATGCTACGTAAATTTTTAATATTTTGAATAAGTAACTACTATTTTCATTCAATTTATTTAGTTCAGACAGAACCATAAAACTATCGAATTTAACATTTTGTTCTATTTTTTCTAATGAAGTCTATCGATATCGCTTAAAATATAAACAGAGACTGTGTTGTTCCACGTAAAATGACGTATACTTTCATCTCAGAAGATGTATCACGTATAAAAAAAAGTTATCCACATATGTTTGTTGATTTGATTTCAATTTTTAAATTATATTATTTTTATGAGTACAGGGTCTTTATACTGCTCTGACCAGACACATAACATCCAATTCATTTCATTGCCGTCAACACAAAATGGTAGCATTTCATTTCTTAACTCACAAGTTAGTCAATTTTCCATTAAGTAAAGAACCTTTTAACAATAAAATGAATCGGATTAAAAATATAGCTAGAAGTAATGGATATAATGATAATTTTGTACATAAATTAGTAAATAGACATAAGCATAAGAAAATGTTAAAAGATGCTACTACTCTTCAAGCACCTGATGCTCCCAATTAGTTCATAGTAATCCAATACGATCCCAGATATACCAGAGGTCTAAAAAAATTATTTAAAAACGTAGGTTTTAGAGTAGCCTACAAGACGGAGAACAGTTTAAAAAATCTCCTTGGAAACCCTAACGACAAAGTCGACTTGAAGGAGAGGAGTGGCATCTATGAAATTAGCGGTAATGACTGCGATCTAAAATATGTTGGGCAAACTAAACGCTCCATTAACATTCCTTTTAAAGAAGACATGGCACATTTAAGATACGGAAGAACAGAGAAGTCAAGCGTTGCCCAACAGGCTTTGGAAAACAATCACCAAATGGGAATAAATAATCTTAAGTTTATTAAAAATGTATCTAATAATAGATTATTGGATGCATTTGAGAGTATAGAATAATGTATAAGTATACAGTTAAATGTGGTGAGAAAGCACTGAATAAAAACACAGGGCCTATTCCCTATAGTCCCCTCTATTGCTTACTTGACAACGGTGTAGTCGGGTGCAACCAACCTATAAATAGTTTCGGTTAGAATAAGTTACTTCAGTTTATATCATCTGCTGGTGATGCTAACGCCCAGAACGTAACAAGTTGTGGTGTAGTTTGGTTAGAACTCTTGTATTTTGATAAAAGGCCAACCAAAGCAATTTAAGTGATTTTTTTAGAAATTAAAGTGAAAGTGAAATATTGTTAGTCGGATTATTTTTTAACTGGAATTTATATAAAAGTTGTCCTTGATTACAAGGATAACAGATGTCTTTTATCGGGGCTTACTATAGTAAAACTTTCTTTCAGGTAAAACCTCCGGTATTGGTGAGCCCTTCATAATTTTTTTTATAAAAAAAATTAAGGATAACCTTCATTAAGCCTAAAAAGGTGATTTGTAATACTGTATTTAAATTTGAAATAATATACAGGGGTACATTTAAAAATTATTACATTAATTAACTAGACAGTTTTTCGGCTGAAGTAAAAAATAGTTTAAATTTGTTAATTACATCACTTAAAATATAGTCGAAATCCTGAAGATAAATACGTTTTTGTAAAGGCAGATATTATTCCTGTGTAACATTCGTGATAATCTCTTAATTACCGGTAAAATAATTTCTATTTGCATAAAGCAATATCAACATTTGGGTGCGTCAACAAAATCCAATCCTTCCTAAATCAAACATTGACTTAAAACTTCTGCTTTTAAACGTGAAATGTGCTCGCGTTCTCATTATAATTTAAAGTAGCACCGTAAATTGGTGTAAAAAGTGAAAGTTGCTAATTTTACCCTCAAAAGCGCCAAATATGCTTTCCACAAATTAGCACAGCAAGTTTAAATTGTTTTTTAAATGATAATCTGGAAATTTGGGAGCAGGTGCACAGTTAAATATTTCATTAGTCGTACACAGGAGAGATGAACATCAACGGTTTTCTCTCACTCGGAGGAAATTATTAGACTGTTTTTAAAATTATATTTATAGTCTACAAACTATTGCAAATAAATTACTGAAAATCTCACTAGAGTAATGCTAAATAACATAATACCAAAAATTCTTTAAATGGCAAGCTTTTAAGGGATGCACTAAAAAAGAAAACAATAATGTTGCAATTGATACAGGTCTAGCTAGACAATTAACTAAAAACAAGTATATATTCTTTTATTATGAACAATGAAGTGCATATTTATACAGGGTGTCTCAAAAGGTCCTACCAATAATTTAGGAATATATAGATTCAGTTAAAATATCGCGATTGAGCCCTACTTGCTTTAGTCCAAAAGTTAATATTAAGAAAGACGTAGGGTGATCAAGTTAAAATTTAATTTTCGATTTTGTTAAATCATATCCCTAGTTTTTGAGATATTGAAGTGAAAATTGATGGTAACGGATATTTTATAGCGACTAATAATACGCCTCTAATTCTGATTCTAGAGGGCGCTACTTTTCATACTTAAAATGTTCTAACCTTTTTGTATATAATATTAATGAACTTTGTATAGGAACAACATGTTTTGTGGTCTTCTCTTTTCAAAAAAAGCTATCTATCTAATGTTCAACATTTACGAGATATTTGCTGTTTTATTACTTGATGCAGTCGTATTCATAATTTAGCATATTTTAAAGTGTTTAATAAATCGTTCAGATATAAAGCTAATATTTTTCTTTGCGACAGATGCGTTAATTCCAATTGTTTCTTGATTGTTAAAAGCCTACTTTCTAAAAATTATAAAACTCGAATATCTTAAATGGTGAGTACACGGGGCTGTTTCAAGTAATAAAACAGCAAATATATATATATATATATATATATATATATATATATATATATATATAAAAGATTTATAAGGTATAGTTTTTTTGTGAAGAAAAGATAATAGAAAATATTTTTTCTATATAAAACTTCCTAATTCTGTATTAAAAAAAGTTAGAACATTTTTAAATACAAAAAGTAGCGCCCTCTAGAAGTTACATCAAAACTTAAGGCGTATTATTATTACCCGCTATGAGAAATCCTTCATCACCAATTTTCACTTTATCACAAAATATAAGCGTCAAAAGTATTGCAACAAACATATTTTATTGTATTTGTTGACGCCAGTTCAGAAAAGGAAATGGGAAAAGGAAATGCTGTGTCCAAAGATTTAAGATCACGAGTTCTAAGAGCTTTCCAAGATGGAGAAAAACAAGCTGCTATTGCTCGAAGGTCTTCGTTAACTACCAGTACAGTTTCACGGATAATCTCATATTTTAATGAAAGACATCATTTGGATTCTATTCTCAAGTCAGGTAGACCAAGAAAAACAAATATACGCGCAGACAGGTTGATAAAACGCATTTCTGAAAACGATCCGTGGAAGTCATGTCCTCAGATCAAAGCCGAAATACCTCATGTAAATATTTCTTGCCGAACTATTCAAAGGATGTTAGTACAGGCACGGTTATACAGTAGGAGACCAGCAAAAAAACCCTTAATTTCTGCTAGAAATAAAGCTGCTAGGCTTGCATTCGTACGAAGGCTTATCGACTGGACTGCAGCTGAAAGGAGGAAGTTTCTTTTTAGTGATGAAACATGCTATAATATTTTTAATTCAGATGGCATGAGATGAATTAGAGGGCCTGTAAACCAGCGTTTCAATCCCAAGTATGTAACGCCTACAGTAAAGCATGGCAAGGATAGTGTTGTTTTGTGGGCTTGCTTTTCATCTGGGGGGGTTGGGATCCTGTACACTTTATCGATAAGATAATGGACAGGTTTATGTACAGAAACATTATGGAAAACGTGATGCTTCCTTTCGCAGAATGGGAAATACCCCTACGATTCATTTTTCAGCACGACAATGATCCCAAACACATCTCCAATCAGTTGCGAGAGTGGTTCAGGTAGAACAATATTAGAGTTTTAGAGTGGCCTGCGCAATCCCCGTACTTGAACCCGATAGAATACCTATGGGAAGAACAGAATTGTTTCCTAAGAAACAAGCACTGATGAATAAAATATCAGAAGTTTGGAGAAACCTGCCACTTCATATCTTAGAAAATTCAATTCCATGCCCAGAAGATGTGCCAAAGTTATAGCCAACAATGGGTATGCTATTGGTTATAAAATCGTGAATAATATTAAATATTATTATTGTTATTTTAGAGTGTTTTATAATATTGTTCGTTCTTTGTTTATTTAATTAGTCGACTATATATATATATATATATATATATATATATATATATATATATATATATATATATATATATATATATATATATGAGAACACAAATATCAATTTCTCTGCGGTTCTTGGTAGTAAAAAATTATACGAAAGAACTAAAGATGAGGAAATTACTCCTTCAATGTGTCAAGCAACGACCAAAACATGACGCTCTGTTTATTTTAGAAGCAAGGAGCCACTCTGCTATCGTGGTATCTGCCCCAGCAAAGCTCATCAGGCAGTTTCCTTGGGGGTATCAGTATTAAAACCGAAATTCCCGAATGCGGAAACAAAGTGCCATGTAGTTCGATGAGGAAAATAGAAACTAGTGGCGCCATCTGTAGGTACTATGGTGCACTAAATCGCTTTAGACGACACATCTGTGCGAAATAGAAGAGAACAGAAATATCAATATCTGTGCGGTTCTCGGTCGTAAAAAGTAATACGTAAGAATTAAAGAAATTACTCCTACCAATGTGCCAAAAAAAGACCAATTTCCTCATCTTTAGTTCTTTCGTATAACTTTTTACGACTTTCAAAGTCGACTGACGACACTTTGTTTATTTCAGTATTCGGGTATTTCGGTTTTAATACTGATACACCCCAAGAAACCTTGCCCGGCAGATACCATGGTAGCAAAATGGCTCCTTGGTTCTGAAAGAAACAGGGCGTCATGTTTTAGTCGTTTCTTGACACAATGATAAAGGAGTAAATTCCTCATCTTTAGTGCTCTAAGTGAACTGCTACCTCATTCGCTACCATACTTAAGTTATAATTGATTTGTCTTTCCGTGAATGACATATATGAATACCGATGTTTTTAGGTACATAAAATACAAGATAAAATTTGAAGCTTAAAGCCAAAATTGTTGTTTAGATATATTGATGATACTTTTGCAAGATGGCGTCATGCTCCAAAAAATCTCCCCTTGTTTCTTCATCATCTTAATCAGGAACACCCTAATATAACATTTTCAATGGAAATTGAATTACGAGGCACGGCCCCCTTTCTAAATTTTCTTGTGCGAAGGGAAGTAGATGGTTCCTTAGTATATAAAAAACCAACATAAACAGATACCTAAATGCAAATTCACATCATCGTTATCCGGCACAAAAGCAATCAGTTATTAATTTTTTTGTTAACAGAGCTCTCGCGATTTGTAACCAAAATTATTTACAATTGGAAAAGAGAAAATGATCCGAGCTTCAAGAAGGAATGACGGTCAATTAGAAAATATAGTAATCTTACTCCACGGCAGGAATCTAACAAGGAGTTGTCGATATGAAGTATAGTTCTTCCATATACATGAAATTAGAGACAAGATCGTAAGGTTACTTCGCCGGTCTAACATACGCACAATCTTCAGCACGTACAGGAAAATTGGACAATGTTTGCGATTGCCAAAGGTCATTATTGCTTTCCAAACCTAATGATTATATGCAATTATTTGTTCCTGTGGTGATGTCTATATTGAAGAAACTGGACGATCCATATACTAGGCTTAAGGAACATGAACATTAAAGAGAAACCAATTGTACAATCTGCTGTATCTGAACACCAACATTCCACGTCGGTCAGCCTCTGGATTCTATAATAGGAAAATCTATTGAAATGTATAAACATCCTAATAATTTTAATAGAGTTACGGGCTACAGTCTTCGTTCTATTAATAGTCTAAATGTGTGTAATTGAATATGGTTCTATTGTCTCTATTTTACTTTGTGATAAATAGGTAGTGAGCGTGTATTTTGTAATGCTCGAATATCTGTGCTATGGGGGGAGAGTATTACATAGCTCATACAGGTCGGAGTTTCCTGCGAGTAGCAAACATTTAATTTGTGGTAAAATGTCATGCCCAAGAAGGTGTATTGCCATTTTTTTTCTGTTGAATGGAATTCTAGGGTTAGATTTGTATTTGCAGTGCACTTTCTTTTTCTGCAGAAGTACAGGGTGTCTCATTTTGGGTACTTTTGCGAGGTATCTCCGTTATTTTTATTGATAGAAAGTTCTTGTATCTCAACTATCAGATAACTTATCGGAAATGTGAAATCTCTTTCTTATATAACTTTTCCCGTAGAACTCAATTCCGCCTTCGTATTAGTATACAGGGTCAGGTCAAAAAGTTATCGGACCCTACTTTATTTTTTTAAATGGAACACCCTGTAAATTTAAAGACTAAAAAATTTGTCTTTTTTTTACCCTTTCAAAAATATATAATAGTATGCACTTTTTCTCAGAAACAAGCAAATAAATGAGAATTTTCTGAAATTAAATGCATAAATTAATAGTAGGCTATGACTATTGTTTATGACAACAAACAAAAATAAATGTCCAATATTTGTCTTATCGGTTTTTGGATCGACTTTTGTTTTACAAAACAGTTTATAAACATCTTTTGGTATTTTTATTTAACTGATATTTATCAATTTCTTCGAATAATAGCAGCGTATGAAAAATATGATGTTTTATACAGAGTAATGAAAATTCTGAAGACGCTTCGGAATTATATTTCAAAAGGTAAGTATGCTATTATGGCTTAAATTAGTTTTAAAAAATCTTAGATGTCTTTTTATAATTTGACTACATATATTTTTTTTTAATTATTTGTAGATAGGAAAGCAAAGCTTTACATATACAATAAATTCAAGAAAGCAATTTTTGAGAAAGCCTACTATGATAGGCGAAACGTCAATTTAACTCTATTGTATTTGATTTTGCAAATAAACCCAAGAGAGGAGTCTTCAGCCTTCCTGATCTGTAAAGGTGTTATGCCTATACAGACCTTTGAAACTTAATTTCGGATTTTTTAATAATATATATCTAATTCCACATGTTATCCATTTGCAGTTATATTAGACACTTTTTCATTTTTTAGATGTTATTCAAATAAAGAAACTTGGTTTATATTCATTTCTAAAGCGCTCGTATAATGACATATTTAGAGTAAGTACTCCACCTACTCTGCAATTTCAGAAAAAACAATTTAAATTCCTCTTGCAAGAACAGCTTGCGACTCTGATAGTGAGACAAGCAATTTTCTCACTTTACTCTAATAACGCTATTTTATGGCGCTACTGTGAGTTATTAAAGCAAATATAAAAATTTTTCTTCCATAATGGATGTATTAAATTAATGTCCGTCGACGTTCGCCTGCTAAGTCTTGGTAGAATATATATTGCCAATGCTAGATGGTTTATGATTGTGATATGAAAAGTGTTATTTATTATGATTCTGAGAAGTATAAACGAAATTTTAAGTTAATTTTTGTACAATTTGGAAACATAATCTTTTTAATATGACATCCGTTAATCAGTTAATAATAAAATAAATATTTATTTAGATATATATATATATATATATATATATATATATATATGTTTTGTTTTTGTAGGATTTCTTGGACCGTAACTTTTAATTTTTTTATATTTTTTTGATTTTTTAATTTCTTGGGATTTTATTAGGGTCTTTGTAAAAATAAGATGTGTTTATGTTCTTATTCACATATTTATTAACGTTGCGGTCTATTTTGACCTTTTTCAGAATACACTGAAGTTAGAAACTAAAAAAATTTTAACTGTTAAATCATGTTCTGTAATTGTACAATTTTTTACTTTCACTTACCTAGGAACAATCAATCTAGCAAAATGCATTGCTTCAGTCATAAACTATAATTTTCTGGATAATTTATCATAAAACACAAATTAGTTTTAGTCATTACACGTAAGTACATTTAACACGACGTTTAGTATAACAATCCACAATAGTAAAATAAGAACAGTAAACATATATGGGACAGAGAAATTTTCAGAATTAATGTCGATGTGATATTATTGTTATTGCTATGAGTGACTTCTTCTGTAAATTTTTTCTAAGATTTAATTAGATAATAAGGTATCTGCTACACAAAACTGGAATTCCTTTTAAATATTATTATTTTAGGATGTTGTAATATATTTTACTAAGATGTTTTATTTCGGTTTTTGAGTTTATAGCGTTCGGGTTATCTTTAATTTCAATCATTTCCAAAAACTCTCGCTTTTTTGTATGATTTTCTGTTCTTAATATCATAGTTAAAAGTATGATTTTTTTCTTGACAGTGGTCAGTAAGAGCGGTCTTATTTTTTTGTCGTATTTGCGGCTGTTAATTCTATTTTTCAAATATTGACTGGTTTGACCGATGCACACGCTATTGCAATTTTGGCATGGGATTTCGTAAACTACGTGAGATTTTTTATTTTTGGGATTTTTGATTTTAGTTGACTGAAATTATTTTTTAATCCTTTATGTGCGATTGTAATGTTATGAGGCTTAAATATATTTTTTTAACTTTTCTGATAGACCCTTAACATACATTACTAATGTTGAAGTAGCTATAACAAACCTTAACACCGAAACTAAAGATGACTTGCGGTCACAATGTTGTAATATCAACAAACCATAAAAATAATTTCAATAAGTCAAAATACACTTCTAATAAACAACACAAAACATTCCTAAATAAAATCGAAAAAACAAAAACTTACCTAAAGAAAAACAAACAATTAAAAGTCTTAAAATCAGATAAGACGAATACGACAAAAAAATCAAACTTTTACTGCAACAAAATAACACTTATAAACAACTTAAAAACGACCCTACAAACATCTATCAAAAAATACAATATACAATGACCTTTAGAAAATCTTCCAAGATTTCTTAAAAACATAATTCAAAAAATTATAAAACAAAATAATTATTATATCAAAGATTCTATAGATTTTAAAAACAAAATAAAACATGTTGTTTTGCCAGACAATTATATACTAATATCTCTAGCAAAATTGCAATGGCGTGTACATCGGTCAAACCAGTCAATATTTGAAAAATAGAATTAACAGCCACAATTACGACAAAAAAAATAAGATCGCTCTTACTGACCACTGTCAAGAAAAAAATCATAATTTTAACTATGAAAACACTAAGATATTAAGAACAGAAAATCATACAAAAAAGCGAGAGTTTTTGGAAATGATTGAAATTAAAAATAACCCGAACGCTATAAACTTAAAAACCGAAATAAAACATCTTAGTAAATTATATTACAACATCCTAAAATAATAATATTTAAAAGAATTCCAGTTTTGTGTAGCAGATACCTTATAATCTAATTAAATCTTAGAAAAAAATTACAGAAGAAGTCACCCATAGCAATAACAATAATAATCTCACATCGACATCCAGTCTGAAAATTTCTCTTTCCCATATATGTTTACTGTTCTTATTTTACTATTGTGGATTGTCATACTAAACGTCGTGTTAAATGTACTTACGTGTAATGACTAAAACTAATTTGTGTTTTATGATAAATTATCCAGAAAATTATAGTTTATGACTGAAGCAATACATTTTGCTAGATTGATTGTTCCTAGGTAAGTGAAAGTAAAAAACTGTACAATTACAGAACATGATTTAAAAGTTTTTTAGTTTCTAACTTCAATGTATTCTGAAGAAGGTCAAAACAGACCGAAACGTTAATAAATATGTGAATAAGAACATAAACACATCTTACTTTTACAAGGACCCTATGAAAATCCCAAGAAAATAATAAACCAAATATATATATATATATATATATATATATATATATATATATATTTATATACATTTATATACTGTCATAGAATAAATTACTATATTACTATATATCTGTTGTGTTCATGTCCCAGAATAAAAAGTAATGTGTTTTATACATAAATGTCCTAGATTTTAATATAATTTTTATTTTAAATCAACATCTAACAAACTGAATTAAAATTATGAAAGACCCAAAGCCAGTACTTATGGGAAGGTAAAAAAAAGAGGTGACTAACCACACAAATATGTGTTTTATTTAATGTGTTTATAAAATTATTCAAGGTTAGTGTAATAATTTTAAAAAAAAGTTGTTAGTAAATTTTAACCAAAAAGATCTGAAAGCCAATGTAGTAATGTATACAATTTATTGACTTTTCATACCGGAACAGCCTGAGATGTATAACTATATTTATATATAAGTACTTACCAGAGATATTTAGAAATAAAACATGGGGGCTAAACAATCTTTGTAACAACAAATTAAGAAACATTGCCAATAAGTTTTCAAAAAGAGGGAGAAATATCACAAAGTATAATGTATTTATTTTTGATTAAGGTGAAAACGTGTGTTCTTTTTAAGAAAGAAGGGGGGATTTGGGTTTTAGAAAGAACTCTAAAACTCTAAAAGCTTAAAATTGTTATCTTGATCAAATATATGTTGACTAGACTAAATGTGACTACCAAATAATAAGTTATTAGGGTTATTAACGTATTCATTAGATATAGAGAAATATATACTAAATAATTCTTAATGAAGATTCTACCGCGGCAAATGGCCTATTGTTTTATTCAACCAACTGGAAAAATTTAAGTTTATTTCTTGATAATATCGTAAAAAATAATTTTGATACCCCTGTATGGTAAGGTAAGAGATTTGGCAACATTTCATAAATATAGCAAAAAACCTATACGACTTGTAAAATTTCCTTTGACAAAATAGGTACTATATGGAGCAATTTTAACATTCTTTTATTCCCCGAACATATTTTCACAGTCCTTTATTTAACTTCACTTGTCTGTGTGAGACAAATCTTATAAGTCGATTTTGAGCTACCTATACTAACCCAGTCGTCTTGAAAATTGGAACACACACGTGTCTTGTTTAATGCAGGGAATATGCTATGTCCCATTTAGTATTTTTTTACAGATGATAAAAACGAAATATCTCTGCTATATCTTATATATATATATATATATATATATATATATATATATACATATATATTATTTTATTGGTTTATATTTCTATTCACAAACCTTAAAACGACTAGCATTTTAGCTAAAAGCCATAGACTAATATCATTTACTAGAAATCTTAGAACACGTCTAGAAATAATGGTTAACTACAGACTAACCGGGTATTTAAAAAAAACGCAATACGTTATTACAGAAATAGGTTTCAGAACGAACAAATCGACAATAGATCATCTGGTATGTCTTGGTATAGAGATAACAATTAAGCATTTAACAGAAAATCTTACATCACAGCAGCATTTTTAGATATGACTAAGGCTTTTGGCTGCATAAATGCTGGAATGTATTCAATACTCTATATTCACGGAACATATCTGTTGAATTCAAGACAATTTGAGAATATTTGCTCCGACTTCGGAATTAGTATACAGAGCCAGGTCAAAAAGTTATCGGACCCTACTTTATTTTTTTAAATGGAATACCCTGTATTTATACACTATAAAATTTGTCTTTTTTTACCTTTTCAAAAATATATAATAGTATATACTTTTTCTCAGAAAAACGCAAATAAATGACAATTTTCTGAAATTAAATGCATATTTTAATAGTTGGCCATGTATAACAATAATAAGCAAGTGAAAGTCACATATTGCTAACGAAGAATTGAATACCTTGCATGTAGGTATCGTCTTATATAAAAATACCTTTTTTTAATAACAGTAAGTTTGTAATAACAGTTTTATAGCATAAAATAACAATATAACAAACACAAAAAATAACATTATTAAAAAAAAAAGATAAGACAAATTCTTATAGGTGATTTCTAGGTAACTACGTGCTGTAAGACCTCCTTTAAAAATCATATAAACTATATGTTTGCCCAAAATAAAACATGACACCTCAACTCCAAAGCGACCTTGTTGTGCCCTTTCAAACATTAAATGCTGATTTTTACTATGCCAGTTCCTCGTATTGTAATTGTAAAAAAGCATTCATTCGACTGACTACATAACAAGACTGCCAAATAAATCGTTAGGATCGGTTTGTTGCAAATACCACTGCAAAACAGTGCCCGGCCCTCGGCATTGCCAGGATGCAAATGTTGTATGTCCTTTCATTCCCTGTACTCTTTGTTGTATGTTTTAGGACACGGGTGAACAAATGATCCGTGCTCAACTAAATTTGCTTTTAAACGAGCAAATATCTCAAAAAACGGTTGTCTTTTTTCTGGATATTTAACAAGCAAAAACTTATAATCATAATGGAATTCGTATAACACCCTTTAAATCTTTCAATGTAGAGGATTATAGTGGGAAGAGGGCAGGCAAATAAAACCACTATGGTAATTTATATCCCAACGTTTCGTGGTCAATCACCACTCTATCAAGGGCCAATACCTCACGCGGTCTGAATGCCTTTATAAATCATTTTAGTGTATGTAAATTACAAAGCTTCATGAGATAACTGCAAAATCTAAGCAAATACACCTTTTTTTACGTTTTAAGTTATTCTTATAAACAATGGTTTATTTCCGACTTATAATCATAACACAGATTTTTATAGACATAATAGCATACTTAACTTCTGAAATATAATTCCGAGGCGTCTTCAGAATTTTCATTACTCTGTATAAAACATACCTTCATATCATATTTTTCATTATTTTCGTACGTACTATTTACAAAAAATTAATGTTAATTAAGTAAGAAATATAAGGTTACATACCTCGAAATATGCATATCGTTTGTTTATTAATATTTTATTGGTAGGCAACAAGTTAGTGGTTTGCCAGGCAACTCATGTTGTAGGTACAAAAGTGTTCTTATCATAGTTCGTTTTTGAGGAATTTAAACATAATTTTTTACCTTTATATTTTAATTTAAACCTTAGAATATAATCAGACATTCACGATGATATACTACATTTTAAAAATAATGGCTTTGGCGGAGTTGAAACTGCACTATATTTTTTTTAGACTATCAAATTGTAGTATATTTGACTTAAATGTTTAATGTCTTGTTTGTCATCTGCTGTATTTCTTCTTGAATATGAATCATTTCTGTAATAATTAATTTCTGGTACAGGTTATCTCCATCTATGATTTTGGTTTCAAAAAATTAAATTCGTGTTTTGTGCTTTTCTTATGTTTGTGTAATGCAGTGGATGCATTCTTTATATACTTATGCCACTTTGTTATATTTTCTAAGAGTTGGATTGTCATACCAATATATTTCACAGGGCCAAATTAAGCAAGGAATTTCATATATGAGATTATAGTTTAGATATGAGATTGGATTTTTTATTTTTAGGAATTTTAGTTTTTAATCTTGGAAATAGGGATCCTATCAGGTTTTGGGCTTTATGACACTCAATTATGCTATATTTTCCTAAGATATTTTATAATTTCTCAGATTATAGAGATGTGTATGGCATTGCAATGTATTTTTTTGCGCATTATCTTGTCTTACATTTTTGTTTTGATTGTTATAATAGATATAAGTCCTTTGTTTGATAATTTTTTTATCAGATTTTCCAGAAAATGATTAGCAAGCAACAATCTCTTTAAGTTTATTAAGGGCTTCAGGACGGTATTCTGATGATGTTAAAGATATGGCACGTCTGCTATACCAATCCATAACACTTCTTTTTTGTTTGTGTGGATGGTGAGAAATAAAATTTAAGATATTATCCAGACTAACTTTCTTTTGTAAACCATTTAGTTCTTAAATTATTTTCTTTTTGTCTAATTATAGTAAGGTCAAGAAAATTTATTTTGTTATTTATTTCAACTTCAAGAGTGAACTGAAGTTTCGGGTGAAAGTTATTGAATGCTAAAAGTAGTTCTTCTATTTTATTTTTAGGAACTAATGCTAGACAATCTTCCACGTATCCCTTAAAAAAAGTAATATTAAAATTAAATTTTTCTAGATCGTCCTCTTCTAGGTATGCTATAACTAGTTGTGCGATTGTAGAGGAAATAAGTGAGCATATAGCACTTCCATCAAGTGGTTGTTAAATGGGTTTTTGTATTGAAAATAATTATTTGACATTATAAGATTTATGGCTTCTAAGAAGTTACAGTTGTAACTGTTTAAGTGCAAATGAGTCCTTTATGTAATAACTATTTTTACCTGTGATATTTGACAAACATTTTGAGAAATACATTTAGAGCTTGTAGGAAGGATTGAATACACGAAATTATAGGTCCAAGGGGAATGTTAGGTTTATGCAATTTGGTATGGTCTAATTGGATAACCAACTTGAATTAAAAAAATATATATTTTATAAGATCTAATAGTTAAACAAGGTAGACATTAAACGTATGAAGTGGTATAGTTGGAAATTACGTATTTGGTCCACACTTTTTTGATGGGAGAGTGAATGGTTTAGGTCATTTACAATTTTTATAAAATTCTCTGCTATAAATAATTCACTACTTATCATACAACTTAAAGCAACGAATGTGTATTTTACATGATTGGCACCTGTGCATCAAACAGTTTTAATTAATGACCAAAGTTAGAAATGAAAAAGCGGCAAATTAAATGGCCAACTTCATCGCCGGATGTCACAAGAACGGACTTGTTTTTATAGGGGGAGGTTAAATACCAGGTGTGTAAAATACCTCCAACCATCAACGACGATATGAAGAATCGTATGACTACAGTTTTTTTTAAACATTTATGACAATATGTTAATTAAAATTAATAGGTCATTCGAGGAACACTTGCAAGTTTGTTTTATGAAGGACGTATTGAACATTTACTTTAGAAGTTACCTTTGTTTCTTTTAATTATTTAATGGAATAATTATAATAATATTTAGCTCTTAAGAAAGCATCGATAGACCAGCCTGATGAGGACAACAGGCCCGAGCTCTTCTTTGAACATTCTTCTAGGTCAACCAGAGTTACTCTTATGGATCAAACTAAAAGTAAAAGATATTTCTTAGAGACTTTTGTCCAGAAAATCCCTAAAATACATTTTTCTTTTATTGCAGAAATAGGGTTACTGTAGTTTCTTATTGCAAGAAAGGTCCCTTAACTCTTTTATTATTTAAAATACTAAAATATTGAATATAATTGCTGCCTCAGTATTACTGAGCTGGATAAGTTTTTCAGTTGTCACCCCACATTTTTATAGCCAACTATGATACTAAAAATTAATTGGAAATTATTATAAAAATAGTAATATCTGATACACACCTAAAATCCTTTTACTATATAAGGTTAATTTATTATTCATATTATATTTGAGTAATATAATCAGGGTTAAACACCTTGAGAACAGAAGAAATAAATCGAGCTAAAATTGTCTAGGATTTAAAATGCAAATATGCAATTTGCAATAAATTTCAGATCGTCTTCAGGAAACAGGAATATGCTAATTGCAAATCTCATAAAACGGGGAGCAAATGAGAGCAAACGATTTTTCATTTCTTTTTCTTTAACCAAGTAATAAAGTCTTGTACATAAATTTGCGTAGAATGTTTAGTAAAAAGAGGCAATATATTTGAAAACTCCGTACCTATATCACTTTAACACATACAAATACTTGCAAATGGTAATTATTAACTCTAACACTTTTTTAAACGTACTAATAATGTTGCTTCCTGTAATTATTTATAAACATTGTAGTAATTTAAATTAAAAATTATTTTTTCTGTCAAATCTAGTATTTGCTTGGTTGAAAATAAAATAACACCAAATAAATACTTACACAAAAATTAGTGTGCTGCTTTTTGCAATTTTTGCGAACTTATGAAGTTTTAAGATGTTTTTATAACTCACTAGCATAAAACTCATGCTACCATCTATAATAAACTGTGTTAATCATAATAGTTCCTCTTCGTAGAATGCGTCGACATTGTTTAGGTACTGAAACATACATTCGCTCTCCGCAACACCTTTTGAGAGTATGCGAAAGCCCCGCTTTGACTCTTGATATATATATATATATATATATATATATATATATATATATATATATATATATATATATATATATATATATATATATATATATATATATATATATATATATATATATATATATATATATATATATATATATATATATATATATATATATATATATTATATATATATATATATATATATATATATATATATATATATATATATATATATATATATATATATATATATATATATATATATATATTTTTTTATATTTCTCTTCTTGAACCTTACAATTTATAAATATCAAATACTTTCTTGGGATTAGGTTCGTGGATTAAACAAAGAAACTTTAATTGACGTTTCGCCTGTCCATTTCAGGCTTTTTCAAAATATTTAATTCTGCACATCTAAAAATTAAATACAAAAAGTGTATATATGTAAGTTAATAAATAAAAACAATTAGGTATAACGGCGCGCACTAAAATTATTAAATCATTTTTTTAAATAGTACAGTACATACCTTGAGAAAGATCTTCTTTTACCTTGCTTGGCGGTGTGGAGGTAAGTGATTACTGGTTAAAGAATTCTATTGTTTTTTCTTTATATATATCCTTTAGTTTTTCTGATTATATTTACATTGTAGAACTATTTGTGGATACGGGTTGTTTTAAAAGTATTTGTGTGAGTTTGACAATATACAGTATGTATTTATGATTGATGGAAAATAGTTTATAACAATTGAATTAAATTAGATTGCGATATATTTGGCTGAGATTGTCAATGTCTTTCCGATCGTTTACTGTATTTTTTTCTTTTTTTATCTCGACGATTTCTTTGAATGTCAGTTTATGGTAATGTTGTTCTTTTGATAAGACCGTTGTACCCGAAAAATCAAATTCGTGTTTCATGTCTCTTTCATGTTTATGTAGTGCTGTGGAAGCATTTTTTGTATATTTATGCCCATTTAGTCTATTTGATAGGTATTGTGTGGTCATGCCTATATATTTTTTGGGGCAGTTTAGGCAGGGAATGCTGTAAACTACGTTTGATTGTTTTTTAATTGGTGTCTGACTTTTTAGTGGTGTATATAAAGATTTAAGGGTATTGTTAGATTTGTGGCATACGGTTATGTCGTGTGAAAAGATTAAACACATTCTCGGTAAACACGACATAACCGTATGCCACAAATAAAAAATTAAGTCTCTATTCGGACGCGAGAAAGAAAGCTTCGAAAATGCCAAATGTGATTTTGGCGAAACGTCAGCAAAACTGTTCTTTTCAGAACGACAGTAGTGAACGGATGTACACCCGGAATGAAAACACATTGTATTTTTCCATCCGTGAAGGAGTAAAAATCAACACATATATATATATATATATATATATATATATATATATATATATATATATATTCACTATTCCTAATAAAGGAAAGATTCACAACGAGGAAAATTCTGAGTAAAGGAAATTTACCGACTTTTTTAATGGTTGCTGCAGGTTCGTTATACGTCTGAGCAAAGCCGTGAGTTTTCTCGTTCTTCTGTTAAATAAGGACTGGTTTGAACTATCAAGGAGAACTTTATGTCAAAGTACATAATTGTAACTTGTCTTGTTTGAAAAGTTGTAGTCTTATATCAACATTGCAATTAAAATACGGTTTAGGAATTATTTTAAAGTTTTAAGAAAAATAATAAAATATACAAATTTGTATCTGGTTTTATTTATTTTAATATAGTACCCGAGAAAGACTATTACTAACTACGTGTCCCAAGACCTAGTAGATATGTAGATAATGTTTTTATATAATTTTTTTATATTGCACTGGGTGTTTCCGTATATTTCACGCCCCACCTTTAGGGTTTGTTTCTGAAAATAGAAAACTATAAATACGAAAGTCGAAGGATCCTTAACAGTCAGAATTTAGTTTCTAATCAAACAAATAGGTATCGCAAAGCAGCCAAAAAAAACAACTTTTGTTTTTTTTTTAGTGGGATACCTTGTATGTTATACGTTTATTATACGGCTCTCTTCTTACTAATCATAAATATACCTGGTTTGATACTTTTATTTTCAACTAGCGAGTACCCACGACTACGTTCGAGTATGACAATAACCAAGAGAATAAAAAGAGGTACTTAAATCGCCTTATTTAAACACCTCTTTATAAACCATGTTTGTGTTTCATTTTCTTTCAATTTTTGTCAACAGGGGCTTGGGAAACTTTTGTTTATAAATTATTTCCGATTTTTTGGTATACCCTGTGTACATTTTTAAAAAATATGTAAAAAAGTAAAATAAAATAAACCTGTGCAAGTTTTTTTTTTGAAAAACTAACAGTTTTTAAAACAAAACATATCGTAATATTTAAGGGGCGGTTTCTTTCCCTTGAAATTTGATTTTTGGAAAATCTCTTCCAGTCGAACCTCCACATCCTACAATCAATCTGTATAAAGTGTATCTAAAGTCAATTGAGACAACATAACAACTAAATATCCTTCAACAGTCGGCGATTTCATTATGAAGCATGGGCGGCGTGATAGAAAGTTAAGTTAATCAGTTGATGTGGTCAGGGATGGGAGCGAAATAGCTAGGCTAAATAGAAAAAAAAATCTCTTTTTATGGGTTTATGGGTATAGAGATTATTCCAATTGTAACCCACTTGATAATATATTTACTCTACAATTGCACAGAGGGGAAAACGAAGGGGATACAAATTTGAAAGTTTCGTTTTAAAGATCGTGCAGGTAATATGTCATTTTGGGGGTATCGGGTATATATTTCAATTTTAAAACTTATTTGATTTTGAGGGATTGAGGTAAATAGTGACTAAAATTCAAATACTAAAATCGAATTGTTCAGAGAGATTTTTAAATTTACGTATTGCATATTTCAAATTTCAAATCACTCTGATGAGTAGTTTTTAAGCTATGCCGCGAAATGACAGACAGACAGACGAAATAAAACGTATTTTTTTGACATCTAGGAGCGCTAAAACCTGAAAATATGTAAAACCTGAGAGACTGATTTTTTTCACGGTTACAAATATTTTATTTGGCCGCTATTTTGTTCCGCCACCTCGTATTAGAACTACAGTTTTAGTAGCTTATTTCTATACCATAATTAGTTATGGTAAACAATTGGAAATCAGTCCATTAAGTAGTTTTTTCAGGCTGAATTTTTAAATATTTGATTAAGCCGCCATTTTGTTCCGCAATCTTGTATTCGTACAAGAAATTTACCGGTTTATTTCTACATAATACTTTTTTGTACAAAATTTGAGATAAGTTTGATCCCTGGTTTTTTATTAATTATTTTAACATTTTACTAGGACGCCATTTTGTTTTTCCATATTGGATTTTTATCAAAATATTACCAGGTCATCCCCATATGACTCTCAATTTTTGACTAAAATTTGAGGTTGATCTGATGAGTAGTTTTTAACTTATGCCGCTAACATACAGACAGACAAACCGACGGAGTTGATTAAACGTATTTTTTTAACATCTAGGAGCGCTAAAACCTGAAAATATGTGAAACCTGAGAGACTGGTTTTTCCACGATTACAAATATTTTATTTGGCTATCATTTTGTTCCGCCATCTTGAATTCGAACCACAGTTTGACTAGTTCATCTTTATACCACAATTAGTTATGGAACACAATTTGAAATGAGTCTGTTAAGTTGTTTTTCAGGTTGAATTTTTAAATATTTTATTAAGCCGCCAATTCGTTCCGCCATCTTGGATTCGTACCAAAACTTTATGAGTTGATTTCCATATATTACTACTTGATGTATGTTTAAAATTTGAGATAAGTTGGATAAGTGGTTTTTTAGTAATAATTTTTTTAACATTTCAACAGGCCGCCATTTTGTTTTGCCATATTGGATTTTTACCAAAATATTACCAGGTCATCCCCATATGACCCTTAATTTTTGACTAAAATCTCAAGTCCATCTGATGAATAGTTCAAATAGTGTGTTCAGACAGACAGACAAACCGACAGATGAACTGACGGAATTGATAAAACATATTTTTTGGCATCTAGAGGAGCTAAAACCTAAAATTATCTAAAACTTAAGAAATTGATTTTTTCACGATAACAAATATTTTATTTGGCTACCATTTTGTTCCTCTATTTTGAAATTGTCCCACAGTTTTACTAGTTCTTCTCTATACTACAATTAGTTACGGCACACAATTTGAAAATGAAATTAATTTTTTTTTCATGCTGAATTTTTCAATATTTTATCAAGCCGCCATTTTGTTCCGCCATCTAGGATTAATACCAAAATTTTATCAGGTTTTTCTATATAATACTTGGTTTTTGTGCAACATTTTAGGCAAATTGGGTAAGTAGTAATAGTTTTTTTAATATTCCACCACGCCGCCATTTTGTTTTGCAATATTTGGTTTTACCAAAATGTTACCAGGTCGTCCCGATATGATCCTTAATTTTTGACTAAAATTTGAAGTCAATCGGCTGGGCAGTTTTGGGTATGCCGCTAACAGACGGTTCGACAGACAGACCGACGCAGTGAGAAAAATGTTTATCTAGGGACCCTGAAACGTAAAGATCAGAAAAAAATCTTGAAGATTAATTTTTCACGATTACAATATTTCCCCCTTTGCAAGCAAGTTTTTATTCTACGGCATTGACACAGACCCGAGATCTCTAAAAAAGTTCAGGCGACACAAATATTTTAAAATCTAACCAATTGAATTACGGATATAACCAATCAAAGTGCTTAACTCTAATACTCCGCCCACATATTTTATAATGAGTCCAAGTTGACTATGTCACGAAGGTCCGCTGTTTGTACGGGGACCTTTCAACCGAATAAAAATAAATTTATTCCATATAAGTGGTGTAGTAAATTGAGCGTACCCCAAATTTTCCGCTGTCTCAATTGACTTTAGATACACTATACCAAAATTCAGCTTCTTACGTCCAGCGGTTTGAGCAAAACCGTGATTCCTTAGTGGTCTTATTTTTTGAAACACCCTGAATACATTTTTAAGAAATTTTAAAAAATATAAAATAATCAAATAAAATACACGAGTTTAAGCGTTTTTCCAAAAAAAAATTAACTGTTTTAAATAAATAATGTAAAATTTAAGGGGCAGTTTCACCCCTTGAAATTTCAGTTTTGAAAAATCCCTTCTTATCGAACCTCTACATCCTACTATCAATCTTTGTGCCAAAATGCAGCTTCTTACGTCAAGCAGTTGAGCAGAATCGTGATTAATCAGTGGCCCGATTTTTTTAAACCTCTCATTAAATTTACAATACAAATAGTAGTGTTGAATTCTCTCGGACACCATATAAATCGGTGCAGTTCAATACTCTCACGAACTTGAAGAAAATGTTATAAGAGTTAATGTGTTAAAGAGAAACGGAAAATGTTCTTCTACTTAGTAAAGGGAAAAGGGAATACATTGGTTCGTATGATCGGTTTATCTTAAATTTCTCGGATATCTTTAAAGATAAAGGTATCAAAACTGATATATTTATAATTAGCAGTAAGAGAGTAATGTGATTAATGTATAATATACAGGGTGTTCCACTAAAAAAAACAAAAGTTGGTATTTTTGGACACATTTACGATGTTCGCAACTATATTGTTCACAATTTTTAACAAATATATGCAAAATCTACAAAAACACCCCCTTCCTATTTTTATAAAGTATATTGTTCACAATTTTTAACAAATATATGAAGTTAGGGTAATACATTTTAATCAGTTTTGTTTAACAAAATCGGTCGGATGAATTAATAATAAAAAACGTGAAATTTCAATTAATTTTGAGCTTAAATTGTTAGTCAGTCCGTATAGATGCAATACTGCATATATTTCTGTCTAAGAAATATGAAAATGTAATTAAAACTTTCGTGAAGCACAAGGTTTAATTGAAGAAGAGGTTAACTTTTTAAACTCCTTCCAATTGAGATGTAACTTGCAACTTGCAGCAAGCCCCGTGGTTACAATTGTACCCCTTAAAATGTAGGGTAATTTGGTGTTAAGTATTTCCTGTGCAAGTTACAAAAGGTAAAGCTTAACGAACTTAGCTTTTTTGAACTTGAAAATCGATAAACTCACAAGGGAAAACTTAGAAAGCAGTCAGTTGCCAAAATAACAGACAGACAATTATTCATTCCGAATACAAGTTGGTTGCAGGCAGCGTCACTGCAACATAATTTACAACGCGTGACATATCGTACCAGAGTCATTATAAACTTCTCTTGGGATTATAGAATATCGCTTTGTACGATAATAAAGATAACAGAATACGGCATCCATTATTTGCTAAATTATCAGCCGTTTATATGCATTCCGCGAGCGATTAGAGAGCACATGTATCAACTAGGAGATCTATTACTTTAATAATTAAACAACAGGCTCTTTGCCGCGACATAATCTTCCTTAAACACTGAATAAAATGTCTATAACTATAATTTCCACTATATTATATTAAACCATGACAATTGTTTCGACACACAGTGTCTTCTTCGATGGAATTGACAGTTTAAGTTTCTCTCTTACAGTGAGGTATTTATATATACATATTTCAAAAACAATATAATAAAAATATCGGAATTTAGCAATAGAATTAATAAAGATTCAACAATGGGAAATTATGCAAATCTACTTGATCGTTTAGTAACAGCCCAGATGTTTTAAATTTATTAATTTCCATACTTTCTAGAAAATTGATTTTCTTTGATTTAAGTTCAGAATGAGAATTTTAGAGTTGTGTAATGTGAATTATTAAAAACTTCTTGTGTAACTAGTTTTATGTTCATTTATTCTTCAGCATGTAAGCTCCTGAATTCTCCTTTTCGTTTTGAGTGAGTTGTTGGCTAAAATCTTTATGAACAATTTAGAAGAAAAATAGACGAACATCCATTAAATAAGAATTTTTGTACTGCTATAGGTATGTTCATGATATTATTACTCGTTTTATAGGTACAGAACGACAATTAAATCGATTCCTAAACTTTATTAATAATTTACATCCAAGAATTAAGTTTAACGGTGAAATAGAACAAAAAATCCATTAATTTTCTTTTCTAACTGGGACACATAAAAATGGAAAACCTGATTTCCCTATCTGTCATAAATTGTCACACACAGATATTGTTAATCAAAATAGTTCATGTCATCCTTATTCAAAAAAATGTCAGCTTTTAACTTTTTTTATTCACAGACTTCTAAACGTACCTTTATCACATGAAAATTACAATAATGAGCTAAATTTTATTAAACAGATATCAGTTAACAAAGGATACAAAGCAGATATTCTAGATACAATAATCGCCAAAATAAATTTTATAGAAAAGCAATCAATTTAGTTTTTTCTATCAATTAAAAAGTCAACTACAGTTCTTTTAAAACTATAACCTATATCGGTAAATTAAGTACCAACATTTCTAAACACCTTCTAGGAATGGATTAAACGAATCACACACATTTGATGACAATTTTAAAATTCTTCATTCTGAAAGAAAAGCAAAGAAACTCATTTATCTAAAAGTATGTGTCTGAAACAATTGTCAAGGTTTAATTAATATAGTGGAAATTAAAGTTATAGAGCTTTTATTCAGTGTATTATGACTAACTCAATTGAATTTATTATCCTTAAAATGTATTTGGTTTATGCGTTGAGCCATTGCTGGAAAAATTAACGCAGAGGAACTGATTATGAGATATGTGTTGGCATCAACTATCAATCAGCCAATTCTGAAAAGGTGGGTAGGTGATGACCCTAAGAGGCGCCTGCCCTAGGAAGCCCCTGAGAGATGTATCATCTAGTTTTACATTGTAAAGATGAATTTTGGAGGATTAGTTAGGTGCCGCAGTTCCAAAACTAAAGAATATTGATGCTCTTTTACTGATATAAACGGTATGTATAGGCAAGTATTGCTACTCTACCAGTTGATATGTTTTTTGCCTGTCATGGAAGGAATTCCAAGATGATGTATCTCCTAGAGAGATTTCTTTTATTGTTTGGACAGACCAGAAATACAACTTACCATTACATTTTAGCGTGGTTTAATTAAAAACTCCCTAGCCTGTGTATCGTAATAAGGCATCGTAGATTCCGTAGGTAATCTCCAAATACTAAAACATGCTTTCAAATTTCAATGTAAGTTCGATGTTGCTTGACATTGACATTCATTCATGGTTTAACTAAAGTAACTCAGTGCTCGAGGATGTATAAAATATATTATAGGTAATTTATAATACAGCAAGAACTTTGAAAATTTAATTCCTATAATTTTATTTCAAGAAACAAAAAGATTTATTACCAATTGTTGGCTTTTTATTTACAATGGGGAAAATGCAGATTTGCAAAGAGAGAAAAAGGCTTAATTGTAGTTCTCATTAAATGTAGAAGAATCTATAGTTTTCCTTTCCTTCTGAAAGTAAAACCACTAGCTAGTAACGTTAATTCACATAATGTATTTTACTGAATGAACTTTAACGAAATTGGGAAGATTGAAACTGGTGTTGAGTTAGCTAACTTTAGGGAAAATTCATTTTCGTCAAATCAGCAATTTAATGAGTGGTAAGAAGTGAACAAAGAATACTTACATTTTTAATTGGATGCCACTTAAATTAAATGCAAAAACTTGAGCTATTTATTTGAATCTGTATAATTTTCCTTTCTGTCTTTATACGTTAATAATATTTCCGAAGAGAAAACATTTTTTTTATTTAGCTAAATTAAAATGTATTGAAACTCCTTAAAAATACTCGAATATACATTTCTTGATCTAAAAATTCCTAGAAAAATACAAATTAGGTTTTACAATATCCTAACCGAAGCTACATAAGATTTTTACTTAATAAAAAAAGAATCAATGGGCAAAATTTTATATACAGTATATTCGTACTAATATGCATCACTTTTTTTAATGATTTATTTGTGCCAAGTAATTGAAATACATATAAATAAACATTATATATATATAATAATTCAATTTTATCGCACGTTTAAGCCCTAGATATCAAAGAATAAAGGTTTTCTCAATTCAGTTGGTCTGTCTGTTACTTTCCTATATAGCCTAGAGCTTTTTGCCGCATTGATTTGAAATTTTGGTCAAAAATTAAGGGTCATATGGGAGTCACTTTGTTATTTAATTTTTACAGGTATAATTAATTTAAATTTTTTTTATATTGATTATAATGAACAATTGATGATAGTTGTAGGTGCACTGTTGGCAAGAGTGAGTTCACTAACGTTTCCCGTGTGGGATGAAAGCTGAGATCCAATCCTTTTCATTGCATCTCGGTGGTTACAACCTCCGTCATCCAGATCCACACCGGTAGATATCAACCGTGGTATTCGACGCCTTTCCACCGTGGTAACTTTCGCTTATATTCTCGGTCTCTTCTCTCAGCTTACCGTCCGAATTGGTTGTATTTCGACCTGCTATACGACGTAACGTGGTACCACGTCAAAGCACAACCCGCTGTTGTTAAGCGGTAAAAATCCCACAGCTCCATGCAGCCATGAGTTCGCAAAACATATTCCTGATGTTTGAATGTTTGAATAGCTCTATAGCATTTTTCCATGTTTGTAACATCCCTAAAATTTGGAGGCAAAAACAATCAACCCGCTATATGGAAATCGCTAAGTCAGAACTTACGCGAAGCCTCACACAACGATAGGAAGAGCACGCTTTTGGTCTCTTGATGGTTAATACTCGTCAGGGTACCGATACGTGTTCTTTTTAGTAAACAAAGGGAGAATTATCTCTTATTTCGAATCCAAATGTATATCCTTTCTTTCGTGGTTCCCCTCTGTCGGCGCAAAGTTAGTAGCTGGTGGCTTTCCAGTTGTGGATATATATTGTCTGTCATAACGTTTTGTGTCCCCACCATATATAAGATGCACCGTTGGCAACAGTGAGTTCATCAACGTTTCCGTGTGGGTAAATATTTATTATCTTAAATTACACAATTTAAAAAATTTTATTTAAAAAGAAAATAAAATAAAAAAAAAACAAAGGAATATTTCTCTTTAAATGTTTCCTCTATCTTTTATACTTCTCAGACAAGGACGTAAAACATCTAATCTTAGATACTCTGTACACCCGGCACAATAAATGAGTTTTGCTCGGCATCCTATTTAGATTTTTAACGTACTCCTATGTAGCGTGACTTTTTGTTGCCACAGGACCCGCAATTGCCTCTAATATCGAGTGACGATATTAAAACTCTTTATCCTCATCGCTAGCTTATCAATAATGCAAACTGAGGTTTTAATTAAAAGTAGACCAGCATATCGCCGACCGTGTGAAAATTAGAAAATAGACTTATCACTCAACTAAAAAACTGTTCGATTTTTCTTTTACCAGAAATCTCTAATTTAAATAGTGCAAGGGCCCTTATTTTCATCGTTTTGAATATTAAATTCTAAAAAAAGCTAAAAAGGACTACCTCTAATTTCGGAAAAAAACAATGGAAAAAGTTGCTTAAATTCAGTGCCACAGACAAAATGCTAAATACAAATTAAATATTTTTAATTATCTATTTGAGACGTCGACAATATAATTGAAATATTAAAGATCTTCACTAGTAGGCCTAAAAATTGAAATATCTTAATATAGATGGTGACAAGGGAGTAAATAAAGTAGTTAAATCAGGAATCTTGCTGT
>JAUTXW010001066.1:0-276681 GCA_030620095.1 Kuschelorhynchus macadamiae
GAAGTTCAAAAGGTGGTTTTAAATTTCCATAACTATCAAAATATATTACATTTTTGTTATTTTTAATATAAGCAGTCCAATGAGATCCTTTATTTTGTTTTTTATCCAAAAATACCACATTCTTTCAGATTAATTTTTTTTGGAAGTTCATCGAGCATAAAAACACCTCTAAAGCCAGTTATTTTTAACAGCTTTACATATTTAATAATATCATTGTTCGTAAGTGCTCTTTTTGGAAAACTTATTTGGAATTTTTTTTTTGTCTGATTGCTTTCATTTTAACGGATCCTCCTTTATAAGGTCTAATAAATAGTCCCTTTCCTTTATATGGTCTAATATATAATCCTTTCCCTTCTTTAGAAGCATTTTCCATTGCAATATTATGTCTATGTATTTCTTCTAGTTGCTGTTTAGCTGCTTTAGCATCATTTACTGCCTTAGCAATTCCTGCCGCGCCTCCACCTAGTGCACCCAGGGCGCCAAGAATGGGAAACAAAAGAGGTAGAAATCCTCCAATTTTTTTGGGTGTTCGAATGATACGTTTTTTTCTCAATTTAAGTTTACCCCCTTTTGTATTTTTTAATCCCAAACCGAACTTTCTTTTACCCTTCATTATTCCTGCAACACTTAAAGCTGCAATTTTTTCACCAATAGAAGAATCTTTAGCTTTTACCCTATCCCAGGCTTTTTTTTCTAATATTTGGTCAGATATGTGTCTTTTTGATAAATCTTCAGTCTGAGAGTAAGATATATCATGTTCTTTGCAAGCGGAATCCAATGGATTTATACCAACGTCACCTCTAGTTAATCTTTTTTCCAAGTTGGTGCCGGAACCACAATAATTATATCCTGGTATATGAACTTCGAAAGGTAGTTTGCTAATTAATTTATTTACTAAACCAGAGCCTTTTCTATTACGTGTTTTAATAGTTTTTTTCAACTTATGGCGACCCACAATCATTGAAGTTCTTTTTATACTAAAAGCACATTGACATTTTTCTGGTATAAATACTTTTACAGCTAAAAATATTTACTAGTGTGATTAAGAATGAGGATTGAAAAACAAAAATTCTCATTACCAGTAAATAATCATGATGAAAAAATTTTAAGTAAACAGTTGAGAAAGCATGGTGACTTATTTTGCGGTGGTTCAAAAAGAGGGCTTATAGTTGGTTGCAGTGGTAGCGGTAAAACCAACGTTATGCTTACACTGCTCGAGCATCCAAATGGAATTAGGTTTGAAAATGTCTATGTTTATTCAAAGTCATTAGATCAACCAAAATATGAATATTTAAGAAAGTTGTTAAAACCTATGAAAGAAATTGGATACTTTGAATATGATAGCGATGAGAACATTATTTCACCTCATGAGATAAAGCCAAATTCCGTTATCATTTTTGATGATATTCCTTGTCATAATCAATCTATTATTAGGGACTATTTCACGCATGGAAGGCATAGAAACACCGATTGTTTTTTTATTTTTCAAGGATATTCCTCAATCCTTAAACGTCTAATTCGAGAAAATGCAAACTTATTAATTTTATTTAAACAGGACTGTTTGAGTTTAAAACATATATATAATGACCACTGTATATTGGAAATGACATTTGATCAGTTTAAAAATATTTGTGCTAACTGTTGGATGGATCCATATGGCTTTCTTGTAATTGACAAAGATTGTGAAGTAAATCACGGCAGATATAGGAGTAAATTCGATTCCTTTATATATTTATAAAAGTAAAAAATTTGCAGTTTTATTTCATTTAAAACTTGTACAGCATGGATAAACGTTTAGCTCGAGAATTAATAAGATCGAGACAAGCCGTGAAGCAGAAATATCAAAGCTTGAAATTAGCTACTTCTACTGCTCAGTCCGAATTAGAACAAACTTATAGACCAATAACACAACCACTTAAACAGCTAATTTCAAGTATTGGTAAATCCGAACCATTCGATTTAAAAGAAGAAAGAGTTTCAAAGTATGAAGATTTTCAAAACACCATAAAACATCAACTCCGACGAAAAATATTCAGAAAACAGGAAAAACTCCGTCACTCCCTACAGAACTACCAACATTTTTAAATGACAGTAGTATCACTTCTTCCTCTCCTGTAGTACAACCATTGTCATCAACTGTTATAGCAGAAACTTCAGATCCTTCTAGTGACACAACAACAAATTTAAACTTGTCAGACATATTGGAACAAACTAGAAAAACAATTCAAACCTATGTTGGTACACCATCATATAAAGATTACTTAGCAGATTTTCATGAATTACCCAGATCATATATTGATGAGGGTGTGAAAGATACACAACATAAATTTTACCATTATTATGGAATAGTTCATGACCTCGAAACGGATAAGTTTTCTTTTGGTTTAACACAGATACCGGTAGAAATTATTGGAAAAGACATTAAAGTGGGAGGAATAACGTACACAGGCACGCCAGGTTTATACGAATTGCTTTTCAAAAAAGAACCGAAAGGTTATAAGAAGGAAGATTTAGATAATTACATGAACATTCTAGCTAAAACAAATGTATATCGTAGGAATTTTGATTCAAATGAACAAGTTCAAGGAAATACATCACACAAATATGTTACAATAATAGGACCATATTTACAAAGAAGGGGGATTACAAAGACAAAAACCTTGCCAAGATTAGTTACAGCATTTAACAAACCAAAACCTCCGTTTAGAACAACTAGAGCCAAATCTACAGGAAAGGGATTAATTTTGAAAACAAACAGATCAAATACAGACTATGTATACTGGAATAATGTTAACGAAATTGTTGATGGGCTACGTTTATTAATTTCCTCAAGTGATGCGGGAAATAATGCTCATAGTAACGAGATTATCTCTATTATTGAAGAATTAAGAGAAGATAAAGTAATACTATAAATAACAGCTATCAAATATAATCATATTTATTGTTTAATGAAAGCTCAACATGACAGTTGATAAATTTGGACGCCATATTTCAAAACAAAATCAAGAGAGAATAAGTGACATTAATAATTTAAAAAAGAGATTAGGTGAAAATGAAACAAATAATGAAATCTTTGCTAAAAAGCTTAAGGTTTTTGATGAAAATTTTTTAAAGTATGAAAACCAGATTAAAGGATGCTATACCTCAATTGAAAACGTTAATAAACAGTTGCTAACGCTAAATCAAATAAGTAAAGATTTGCAATTTTTAAATGAACATGTTAAAAAGGAAGACAAAAAATTAAGTGATGATATCAACAAAATTAATAAAATAATGGAAACAAATATAAGAGAAGTAATAATTGAAAAACACAAGGAAAAAATTAAACAATTAAGAACTTTTATAAAAAGGTTAGATGATGAAAAAAAAAGAAATCAAAATAGCATTCTTAACAGTAGAACAATTGACCAACTCACTTTGGAAGAAAATCAACAATATATTTCCTCGGAAAATATAATGTCCAGTGTAATTAAGAAATTAGAACAAGAATTAAATAAAACAGAGGAGGAATTAAAAAATAGTGATAGTAGATCAACTACTTTCTTAACTGGAGAGATAAAAAAATCCTTTAATGCGTTAGAAAAGGAGATTACTAAAATTAGTAAAATTTTAAATGAAAAAAGTTATACAATACAAATTGATAAATTGAATGAATGGGAAAAAACATATAAAAGTTATATTTCGAATTATTACAAAACATAGAAAGTGAACTTCCTTAAAATTGAATAAACAAGTTTGTTGTCATGACAACCGTTAAACAACAAGTCGTTAATGAATTACATAAACCTGCTAGAAAAAACTACAAACGCAGAAGGGTGGTAGTGAAAGGGTTAAATGATCTTTTTCAAGCTGATTTGGTTGAAATGTTACCCTATGCCAAATTTAATAAGGGATTTAAATATATCTTGATTACCATAAATGTATTTTCTAAGTATGTTTGGGCCGAACCGTTAAAATCTAAATCTGGAAAAGACGTAACAGCGGCAATGAAAAAAATATTAATCAGTGCAAAAACTCCACCAAAAAACTTGCAAACGGATAGAGGGAGAGAGTTTTTCAATGTACATTTTCAAAATTTGATGCAACAATTTCGAATTAACCATTATAGCACGTTTTCCAATTTGAAAGCGAGTATAGTAGAAAGAGTGAACAGGACTTTAAAGAATAATATGTGGAAAATATTTAGCATTCAAGGAAATTACAAATGGTTTAATATATTAGCGGATATTGTAAAAGATTATAACAATACAAAACATTCTTCAATAGGAATGAAGCCAAAACAAGTAAATAAAACAAATGAAAATAGAATCTTGAAATCTGCATTTACTCATGCTAAAACGTTAGATATAAAATCTCCAAAGTTTAAAGTGGGTGATCACGTACGAATAAGCAAGCATCGAGAGGCATTTTCAAAAGGTTACACACCAAATTGGTTAAATGAGATATTCCACATTAAAGAAGTTAAGATGACAAACCCTTGGACATATTTAATTCAAGACGAAGATAATCAGGACATTCTGGGTGGTTTTTATGAGCAAGAATTACTAAAAGTAAAGCATACCGATGTGTATCTTATTGAGAAGATTTTGAGAAGGAAAGGAAACAAAGTTTATGTGAAATGGTTAGGACTTGATAAAAAATATAATACATGGATTGATAAAAAAAATATTGTTTAATTAAATTGAAATTAAATTTTAGTTAAATTTGTTTTATTTCTGTTCCTCACTTTATGCTTTAGCTGATACAAATTACAAAGTCTTAATGTGCTAATTAATTTCAAATAAAATTCACATTTACTAAACTAAAATTTTATTAAGTAAAACATCAAATACAATTTTTATTAAAACGTGTCAAATATATTTTATTTCTATGTTCCTCAGATAATATCGAATCTAGAATAAGTTTACAATCATTTATTCTTTTTTCAAAACGGAGTCTATCTAAGTACCACATCTGAAAGTTACTCCTACGGGCTTGTCTGTAAGCAAAGCTCCACTTCACTAACACATGCACCTTATTGTTCTCTTCCAGAAAAGATATTGTTTTCTTCGTAATATTTTCTTTTTGATCCATTTTCATTGTTTTCTTCGTAATATTTTCGTTTTGTTCCATTTTGCTTCAATTTGTTTTCCATTTGTTCAGGATATAAAGCAAGTAATTCCATCATAGTTGAAACATTTTCACTGTTAGGATTTTCTGTTGGACTTATTATATTATAAACATGCGTACACAAGTCGCCACAATCAGATGAAATATTATTTTGAAATATTTTGAAATATGTATTGAATTCTTGCCTTTTAACTATAGATAATCTATAATCAATAATTTCCTTTAATCGCCACAAATTGTCCAAAGACTCTTGTCCTAAGTATATGAAGTGTGGGCCTTTTGTAATTTGTAGAACAGGGGTATCATTTATTTTCTGAACCTGCAGATGAATGTTGTTTATATTCACACTGGTTTGATCAACTTGAGGAAAGTAGAAATTGTTTACAATAATTCCTTGATGAACACAAATGTCTTTCCAATTTTCATCGGTTAGTGCGATTGAAAATCCAGTTTTTCCACCAATTACAATTTTTGGAGAAAAATCATTTAAACTAATGCCAACAAGAACAAATTTTGACAAAGAATTATTTAAAAAATAAATTTTTGAATTAAGAAGCGTTTCCAAAGGTTTATGAACCACGGCGTTGTTCATAATGACTAAACGAGACTGAAACATATTGTGTTATTCTTGTACTTAAATATTCTCATCCCCACTTTCTTTAAAGTTTCGATTAAAATGGATTAATGAAAAAAATAGATTTCCAGTTTGAAATTTGTAATAAAGATAAATAATTAAAATGGTAATGTATAAAAATAATGCAAAGTTTAATGTAACACTAATGATGGAAAAGTAATAATTTTTGAATCCTTCATAATAATTGGTACAGTTGGGGGTTAAAATTTGTAACTGATTATTTTTAAACTCTAACCTTTCTATCCAATTTGTATCAAAAATAGATCGATTTGGATAATGATACAAAATTTTAAAAAATTTACTTGCATTTTCATTTCCATTTATTCGTTCCATCCAACTAATTGTACTATTGTTAATTAATCCAATTTTCATAAATTTACAATATTTACTTAGAGTGACGTCTGTTTTATTAGAAAAACATATTTCACACTGTGTTACGCCAGGGGGATGATGAACATAAAAAACATTTTGGAAAATAAAATAAAGAAGAATAAATTGAGATCTACTGATAGTCATTAAAACAAATTAATAATTATATTCCAAATTTATTAACATTAAGCAGATACTTTCACCACGAAAGCAAAAGCAGTTGTAAAAAAATAACAATAAAATACTTAATTTAAATATATGTAAAAGTTCATAAATAAGGATATTAATAATACTATATAAAATGTGTAGCTTGGAGACTTATTTTGAATGGTTACAATTATTCGATTCCTATTTTTCCATAAACAGTTATTTAAATCACAATTCCTAGCAAATTTCTTATGCTCCACAATAGGATCATCATAACTTAACCAATCAAAAATTTCAATACCACAATAAAAACATTTACAAATATCATTGATTGAAGTATAGTAAAAGCCAGCTCCAGCTAACACTTCTGGTCTCAATTTTCCTTTCCATTTTTTAAAAGTGGAAAGTCGTTTTTCATATGTTTTAAAATAACTGTTATCAATTTCTTTGTCAAAAGTTTCTATGCACATTTTGTGAAAGACTTATGAAGACTAACTTTGGTTTCAAAAACAACAAATTTAAATACCTTATAATATCTACATAAATATATCTAAATCTTCATGTTCTGCATTCCATTGATACAAAGCAATATCTTGGTGTCCCCAAGCTAATGTATTAAAACTATAGGGAATTTTATACCGCTTATCATCTTCGGAACTCAAAGCCAATTTATTAATTAACTCTGTAAAAATTGTATGTTGTCTAGATCGAAAAACATACATTGAACAAAAGGTTTTAGAATGATTTTCAACAACATCTTTATAATGAATAAAATCCAACTGCTTTTTAATTGCACTTTTTTTAACACCTTTTGCTTTTTTTGTTAAACTGTTTTCCGTTTTAATACAATATGCTTTTGCTCCAGTACCAAAGAAAGCAGTAATGGGTTCACCAGCATATTCATCTTTGAATTTTCCTATAACTGACTTTGTAATAGGCATTTCATGAATATTATTAAATTCATAATTAGATGTGTCAAATTTGTGAATATTTTTTATCATGTCAGAATAAATATTTGGAGTTGTGACTTCTAAAATGAACGAATCGGTATCGGTGTATAAAAGTGAAATATTTTCCTGATAAAGAGGTTTTAAAAAATTATAAAAGAAATCATACATGACAGTTTTAGATATATCTAATATTGAGAAGCCTACATATATTGGTTTATTGTAAGTAACTTGAATCTTTTGCATTTGAATAGCTACCAAGTTTTCAGAAAATATTGTTAAGTCCTTGAAATATGGTTTTGCAATTAAATTCTCAGCACCATCTTTTCTTCTATTTTTTTCCCACTCTGTAACAAGTCTTACGTCAATTCTCCTATCAACATTTTCCATAGTCTTGCCATAAATACTATTATTTGCCAACTTGTAAGTATTACGATCAAATTCATTCTTTGAATCATTTCTTAATCTTGAATTCAAGTCTATATATTTTTTCAACCAATCAGATTGAGAAAACTGTAAAACTCTATGAACTTTAGTTAACTTGAGTCCATGTTCCAAACATTGTTTTAATAATTGATAGTGAATAACATATTTTGATTTATCATTTAAATTGGGTATTAATTTTATGCATTTAGAATTTGGCGGTTTAAAGTTTTCTGGACAAAACGGAAAATCGTTATGATAGGAATGTAGACTTGTAGGATATTCTAAATCAACTTCTAAAACATATCCCTTATTAGATTTTTTAGAAATATTCATAATATTTAAATCATTGATTTCTTTATCTGTTAACCAAACAAAATCTCCCGTTGGAATGTGCTGTGACATTGCATAACCATACAAATTTGTTGCATCATAATAAATTATGTATTTAGTTGGCTTTAAAGGATCAAAATTTAAAAGAAATGGGTTATTAGCTTCAGATTTTCTACAAATGCAAGAGCTCACACCACCGCGAACGCTTTTTTTGAAAAAGTGTATCATATCTGGATCAGTTAACAATTCTAACTCTATTCCAGTATAACGCAAACACGCCTCCCAGGATAAACCTGGAAAAGTGTAAAAATGAGCTGGATCGAGCTTATATGTGGATAAACAAGTGCTTCTAAAATTTTCAAAAATATCTGCCAAAAGTAAAGTATCAGAGAGTAAGTAAACGTCGGAGTATTGACCAAGAGATTCACATTTAAACAATTGCCAAACCTTTACAGCTCTTTGGTATTCTGCATCACTGATGTGCTCATCCGTTAAAGTAATATAAAATTGGTCTTTCTGAGGTAAATTTGTTTCTTCTAATTTTAAATAATCATCAATATAACTGTAAGGAAATACACCTTTTTGCCGAATAAGTTTAAATCTTTCTTCATCATTGAAAATTTTTTTTATTTCCTTACATTGTTCATCTTTTAAGCTTTCAGAGAGTTTTGATAAAGAATGGGATAGAAATTGAAAAGAATCAATAAACCTTAATGATATATTTTTTTTCTTAGCCTTTTGTGTCTTTTTATCAAAATAGTTATCCACATGAATAAGCTTTTCAAATGAAATATATTTTTCCTTGTTTTGTGCGATAACTGTTAGTTGTTCTTTGTTTAAGCATAATTTTTTATGAAATAGATGAGAATCATAATTACGCAAATTATGCAATATAACTGGAATAAAGTTAGGTATTCTGTAATTTATGTTGCAGAGTGAATGAGCTGGACCTCTATAAAGACCGGTTATATGACAATGATCTGCAACCCTATCATTTAAAAGAGGTTTATTACAAATATGACAAACTTTTTCATAGTTATGATAAATTTTGTCCAGTTCGTTCAAAGGGATCATTTTTTTAGGAGCCTTTAAATATTTATTGTATATGTTATACACATCTCTTTCTAAAGAATTTATAAATAATGTATCACAATTTTGACCTCTATATTTTTCAAATTTAGAATAATTATCGTCGAAGGAACATTTAATGTAATAGGCAAATGAATGTGGAATATGTTCATATTGTTTTAAGGTGTATGAAGTATTAGGATTTTTATCAACATTGTCATTATTTAAAGGCTTTAAAATGCATTCAAAATCTGCATACACCACGAAAGGAACTTTCATTTGTTTATGATAATTTACAAATTTCAAAATATTATCATATGAATAGTTTCCAAACTTATCTTTTATTAATTCTTTAGAAGGTAGGTTAATTCGTAAATGATCACAATCATAGCTATTGTGTTGTAATAAATTTTCTTGTGTAGGGAAATATTGTAAACAACCATCGCAAATATATTTTTTTCCGTGATGTTTAGAAATTTGTGCAGAAACTAGTTTTGATAAATCTTTAATATAGCAATAATGAAAAGTTTTTTCATCATCATCACTTATTAACAATAAATTGACATGTTGATTTTTTTTATTCGATGAATAATAAAGTGGACCAATTACTTCATACCCCTTTTTAGGATTTATAATTTCTAATCCATATACATTAATAGAAATGTTATTTTTTTCTTCAAAAATCTTAATGTTCTTTAGCAACATTGGAAATTCTATACCTGACATATCCAAAACAGAAGAGTAGTGTGGGTAGGATGAAGTTTCAAAATCTAATCCGCGTGGTTGGTGAAGAGCAGACACAACTGCCCAGGCGAAGCAAAAGTTGTCATCATTCCTAATGTTGATCACAGCTTGACGTCTCTTGATCTCTTGAGGAAGTTCGATAAAAGATGAGGCTCTCAGCGGATTGTGCTTGTTAACATTAATTTCCAAATGAAGCAAAGCCCATCCTGCAACGTAAAAATTAAAAAATTACTTTTTTTGTTGCTGTTGTAAAATCGAAAATAAATTCTTTACCTGAATCTCTTTCTGCAAATTCGTCAGCTTTCTGGTCAATAATGGTGCAGATTTGCTCTAACAGTTCTTTTTTCTGATATCCCTGGCAAATGACTTGGAACGGCGCATTAAAAGATTTGACATCATAGCTGTCGCTGCTGGGGTTAAAATAGAAACCGAACAGTTCCATATTTAGCTTGATACATTTATGTTTCTGCAGTTCTTGATCTATTAGATGTGCAATTTTGTATTCCAAATGTTGAAAATATTCTTTCACATTTATGAAGTTTTGGTGTGAGGAAATCCTATAAGATATTATTCGTTCCCTGAATGCTGACTTGATAATTTCAACACCTTCCTCCAAGCCTATTTTGGAATTGTTCTTGTGCACACTAGATCGAAGATGTCCACCCCATAGACTTTGGTTTATATTTTTCTTGCATTCTTTACAATATTTTACAATATTTGTAGAATCTATATAAATTAAGAAAAAAATATTTTACAAAATATTTTACAAAATATGACATGAAAAATAAAATGTTCTTACCTTTAACAAGCTTTGGTTTTTTCAACCAACTGTTGAGTTTTGTGGAATTTCCGTTAACATGTTTTTTAATATGTCGCAGTAAATTATCCTTTCTAGTAAAGACTTTATTACATGTTACACACTTATGCATTTCTGAAGTTTTCTGCATAATAATAATAATAATAAAATTAATATTGTGCAATTCTATTTAGTTATAGTCAAATTTTGAAAAAAGCAATTGCATTTTTGAAGTTCTTTGTATAATAATAAAATTAATATTGTGCATTTTTATTTAGTTATAGTCAAATTTTGAAAAAAGCAATAGAAATTAATTGACTTTATGAATCCATTTCTTCAAATGAGTCAACTAATTTGTCAAAGGCCTGTTTAACATAATTCACCGTACTTTCGTCTCCCTTTTTAATTGTGATCAAATTAGTTAAATTTTGAATAGCGAAACCCAGACACTTAAGGTTTGCTATTTGTTTTTTATTTTTTTTATTAATTTTAAATTTTTTTTTAATGATAAATGATGGTTTCGAAATTGAATTTTGTTCAACTGGTGAATTATTAGGAGAAATATCCGAAGTCAAATTTGCATCAATTTGTTTTTCTTGCGGATCAGAATTTACAATAGCATATGGTGAATTAATAGAAGATATAGCCGAACTTAAATTTTGATCAATTTGTTTTTCTTGCGAATCAGAATTTACAATATCATATGGTGAATTAGTAGGACAAATAGCCAAACTTAAATTTTGATCAATTTGTTCTTCTTCCGAATCAGAATTTTCACTAAACAAAAAGGGAGAGCAAATTGGTCTCGGAGAATTAATTGGCGATTTTAATGTTAAATAATTTGGATTAGATTTTTGAAAACAAACAATATCCTCACAGCTGGAATTTTCAGTTTCGTCAATGTCATTCAGTTCTTCAAGAGTTTGTTTAGTTTTTGTTGTAATTAAGTCCGTTTTGTTGTCAATAATGTCATTAAGATCGTCAAGAGTTTGTTGTTGAGTAGCTGTAAATAAATATTTTTCGTTGTTGTGTTTGTTGGCATTATTCTGAACTTGGCTATTATAAATAATTTCATTTAAGTCCTGAATAGTTTGTTGTTGACTAGTTGTAAATACGTCTGTTTCATTGTTTTGTTGGTTTGCAAAATTCTGCATTTGAGTACATGTGTATAAGTCAAAGTCATTGTCAATTATTTTGCTACTCGATGCCAAAAAATTGTCCATTATGAAAAAAATCGTAATAACAAATAAAAATGCCACAAATGTACATAAAAATGTCACCAATATATATAAGAATTAAATCTTGCCAAATAAAAATGTTAAAAATAAAAATAAAAATTTACCAAATAGACACAATGTAAACACCAGAAAACTCGCGAGCTCTGCACAGTGTGAATGCAGAAATCAATTGCATTCGTCTCTTCGCTGAGGCGATTTTATATGCAAAAGTTAATCACATGTGTCCTACTTAAAGTTGAACGACAATCTCTAAAAACCACTTTCCCAAGCCGATCAACAACCTTACCCCCCTCCCCCCCCCCGGACCCCTGAATTTCCGAGACTAAAATCCCGGTTCCCCAATTTCGGGCTACCCTCTTCAGGTTAAGTTAAGTTAGGTTAGGTTATGTTAGGTTAGGTTAGGTTAGGTTAGGTTAGGTTAGGTTAGGTTAGGTTAGGTTAGATTAAAAAAGAAGAAAAGAAAAAAGGAGAAGGAAAGAAAAAGAAGAAGGAAGGAAAAAGGAGAAGGAAGGAAAAAGGAGAAGGAAGGAAAACGGAGAAACATATAAAAAAGAGAAAGAAGGAAGGGAGAGAAAGAAGATAAGGTGAGAGTGAGGGGGGTTTAAGGGGGGCGAAGCCCCCCTTGCCCCCCCCCCCCCCCCCCCCCCCGAGGAAACTGACAGGGAAAGGGACAGCGAAAAAAGAAACAAAAAAAAAAAAAAAAAAAAAAACTTAAGTATTGCAGGTAGTAAAAGTGGTGGTTGATGGGATATATACTTAAGAACATCCACTCGACGATCATACAGTATCATTCGCTGTAATATCAGTTGTCGATATTATTTTATAAGCTATAACCAAAATTGTTTTTTATCAAATATATCTATCTAAATCTAAAGCTCCTAACGATGGCAGAAAATATGATTGGAAACGCTGACCAAATTGAAGAAAATAATGTGGAGAACGCCGCTCAAATTGAAGAAAGAAAAGAAATTTTTATTAACTTGGAAGGCGATTCCATCACTTATAAACATTCATTTTTGGACAAATCATCTAGGCTTGTTAGAAGATCATTCTTATGTAACATCGACATTAATTATATTGAGGAGGAAGAAGAAGAGATGGAGGAAGATGATCAGGAAATTGACGAAGGAGTGGACATGGATGGACAACTACTAAATTTAGGAACCGAGGCTGACGTAAAAGTAAGCAAGTTTAGGGCTAGTGAATTATTTAATAATTTTGAAGAAAAAGATGTATGTGTTATACAAAGCTACTCTAAAATTGAAAGTCGAAGACTAGGAACATTTGCTATTTGCCTTCCTTGTAGTGCAATTCACATGAGATATTTACGGAGAGGGGAGTCCGATCATGTGAGCTGCCACTACAAAAGAGCCTATGTTGTTAGTGCTTCTGATTTACATTGTGCTATTTGTAGGATACATCTTTTTCTACTAATTCCTGAACATGCTTGCTTTTACTGCAACAAAAATGAAAAAAAAGAGATGGAAAATTATGTTGTTAAATATTAATAATAAGCATAGTTTGTAAAGGTGATGGGTAGATTATTTCAACAATATTAATTTTAAATATAGGTTATAAACGTAATGGGTAGATTATATCAAAAATATTAATTTTAAACATAAATTGTAAAGATAATAAGTAGAATATGTCAACAATATTAATTTTAAAAAATGTCAACTGTTACTATAAGCGGTTATATATTTTCATTGCTATATGCAAAATACTTCTTTTTATTCTAACATCTGACACTGTATTTGTAAATGAAATAGCTAATCATATGTAAAAAAAGTGTCGATTATGTCAACTGCCACTAGAAGCACTCATATATTAGCATAACATTTTGTTAACGCTTGTTTCTGTATTCAATTGAGTTTTCTCTTACTTGATGCAAATTATATTAATATTATTAGTATAATTAAAAAGTAGTAGATTAGGCTATGCCGGTCCGACAATCAAAACCGTCATTTTTACATGTAAATTCCCATAAGAAAATTTAAGCTTCCATTTGCAAAAGTGGTGCCATTTTAGGGCGTGGCACTTTTTGTGTAAACCCATAACAATTGTTTTGTTATGTAATGTGAAAATTAGTATGTATTAAAAAACTTGTTAGATCATTGTTGTCGTTTCAATATAGGAAAAGGAAAAAATGTGTGTCAATTATTATATATATTTACATTTACTTTTTTTACAAAATTATTTGTTACTAGAGTTTTCACAAACACAAATTATAAAAAATATTATCCTCTTTTTAAAATTACAACAAAATGATGTCTAATTACATCTTTGAAGATTTGTACCAAATAGTAATATCTAGTGCGACATACAGGACAATTGTTTACCATTATAGAACAACCATTTTCATCATTCCATCTTAAAATACATTTTAAACAAAAAATGTGGGAACATGTATTTGGTCTACATGAATCATAATATTCGATTATTTCAAAACAAATAGCACAAAACACTTTTTTCTCTTCACTCTCAGTTTTATTCAAATTTTTTAAAACAATCCCATTATTTTCTTCTCGAACTAATGGTATATTTTCTTCTTGAACTCCTGGTATAATTTCTTCGAGGCTAATTGTCTGAAGCGGAATGGATCGATTTCTTTCTCCAACTGATTCACTCATTTTATTTTAATATTATTATTAATAGATTTATTCAACAGATTTTTTTCTTTTAACAGTCACTCGTACCTTAACATACTGAAATGATCTTGATGCACCTATTTATAAGACTTAAGAATGCAAAATCAAATGTGGGAGAACAAAGAGAAAAAATTAAAAAATATGATGCGAATGAGAATAAAAGGGGAGGAAGTTAAGAATGAGGGACATGAGAGAGAGGAAGAGGAGGAGGAGGAGGCGCTCCCCTATTATAACTACTATAGTCCTTACTTTTCCCCTAGTAGAAAAACCAATTTAAAATATATTTTGCAAAAACATATTTAAAACTCGTATGTTTATTGCGTATTAAATTTTTCTAGATTCAGTTAAGCTTGCGGTTGGACGTAAATAGGCTAATTATAATTATTGTGTATATTTAAGTTGTTATATCACTATATTTCAGTATTTATTTGACGCTAAGGATGCATAAATTTTTACATTTCAGTGATATCATTTATTTAGTTTTTTTTGGATACCTACGAATCTCCCTCGTTATTGTATAAATTTGGCAGCCAATAGGCGACACGTTGTTCACCGCGTGGTGTAGACTAGTTTTTGGCTTTCCTTGTTCCTCTCGAGGCAGATTTAAAAATGCGTTCTTGTCGTACACTGAATATTGCTTACTTCGTTGGCGAATAATTGCATGTATGTCGTTGATCATAATAATTACAAGGGGATTTGATATTTAATATTATTATCGTTCAATTGGGAAGATAACATAAAGATTAAAACTTATTTTCTCTAGTTATTTTTCTGTTAATTTTGGTTTGTTGAATTATATTATTTATATAGCTTATAATTAATTGAGTTAATTAAATTGCTCTAGTATATATTTAAGCAATAGTTTTTCTTTTCAATTAAAATCATTTAAGACATACGTTTACTTTGGGGTTTTTATTTGCGCCGTCAGCCCAGCAAACCTGTGTTGAGATTTGGCTATCCTATGTTAAAAAAAGGGAACCTTTTTTTGAATTCTTGTTGTTCTGCTAAACGTATTGGTTTCATGTTTAGCAAGCCATTTTATCTTCAGAACTTTGTGCAAGTCGGAAGCCATTTTGACGGGTCAAACTCTTGAAACGTAATTTGTTAGTTTTTCCCACAGTTACATCAGTCAGGTAATGCATTAAAATTTGTAATTACATTATTGATTATTTAGATTAATTTGTTCAAAATTGAAGTGTGAATTTATGTATTAAATTTTTATATTATATTACTGGATTTCGAGATCACGCCATGCCATGCTGACGCCTATTTTTTTCTTTACCTTTCAGCTCTACACCAACTTGTCCTTTTGCCTTGCCTTTTATTTGCCTACAAACTAGTTTTTTTTTCAAAAAGACTATTAAAATTGAAATCTAAAATTTCATATCATATTTTTGTCTTATCCATTTTGAAATCAGTACTTGGATTTCTGGATAAGTTTTTATAGCTAGACGCTAACTTGCCGCCTTTAGAACTAGCCACTAGTTGCTAGATAATTTTTTGTTGTCTACCACAACTATATATTTAGGCTTGCCTAAATTAAATATTGGATAGAATTCCGATCCCAATTGCATGTTAAATTCAATTTTGGTTCCGAGAAAATAAGGTCATCCCGGATACAATTCGTCATAAATCCTGTTCGAGAACCATTGAGGGAGAGGAGTAGGTAGGCGTTAAAAGAACTGATGCAGCCTTGGGCCGTCCACAAAGGTCGTGGGTTCTCCACCACGTGGCGCAGCTATTAAGAGTTTTGGTGAGAAATTTCCATTTTTTTTTATTGTCTAAAAATTTTTATTAGTTTATTTCATCCGAAAATTTGAGTAATTCATTATCTTAACAGTGTTTAAATTATTGGCCAATTAGGGCACATATAATTTAATATTAGTGACCGTAATTTTACAAATTATTTCACAAGAATTTTCCTTTTAATTATTGCTAATTATTTTTAAATTATTAAATAATTCACCAGCTACGTTGATTTTGAACATTTGTCTTAGTGTAATTTAATTATTTTGTAATAAATTTGGTAACTTGTTGTTTAAATAGGTTTTTTATTTTGGTAAAGTACAGTTAATAATTTCGGAAGAAGGATTTTCCGCAAAGTCCGACTTATAACACGGCAGCACATTTATTTCTTTTTTTTTATTGCGGATGGTGCCCTTTTAAAAATCTTACTTAAGCTCCGTGTTATAAGACGTGTCTTCTGAAAAGTATACTGTATGCATTAAATTATCGAAAGGGACAGAATGAATAATTAAATTAGTCAAAATAACCCCACCTGTCAACTCATGCCAGAGCCGGCAAAAGGAGTTGTCGTGTCTAGGCCCTTTTAAGAGGTTTGCCTAGTAAAATTATGTTCGTTTAAACACCCATACGTTACAACGTAATTTGATTTACAATCTCATTTAATACAACTTTATTTATTAGAAAAAAAAGTTACGATTTACTTATTTAACAATGAATTAAAAATTCAAATCACTCAGTCATACAGTTTTCTTTTTTCGCCATTTCAACATATCTTAAAAGTAAATAAAAAACCACTAAGGCTAATATTCGAATAAAATGTCTTTAAATGTTTTCATCTCAAGATCATAAGAATATACTAAGAATGATGACGCTTTGCTGTCACCGACGACATTTGATACTTTAAACTTAGATCATTGCGCCATCTCATAGCCTGTAAATAAGTGCAAACGCTGATTAGGAGTGCGCAGCATGATATAATAAACCGAAGGTATGATATCGCACATCGATCTGATACGTCATCGCGTGATTCACCCAGGCTGTCATGGACCTTTGGCCATATGATTTCAGTGCATTTTTAGTTTTGCGGATTTGTGTTTCCTTTTTTGTATTTAGTTAATTAAACAACAATAAATATGAGGTGTGCTGTGTTCGGCTGTGACGGGGATAATCAGGCAAAGAATTTTCATAGGAATATAAGGTTTTTTACTTTCCCTAAAGACAAAAATATTTACGTGAATGGACACTCTTGTGTAAACGCAAAGCAAAATTTAATTCAAATTTGGCGCCGAATATGCTCAAAGCATTTTGTTAAAGATGACTGTATGTACATGACATCTATATCAAAAAAGATAACAATGTAAATCTGGAAGAAATAGGATTTTTAATAAAAAAAGAGATTTTCAACCAGAATAAGGCTATATTTTTTAAAATTTTATTTGTTTATATAATTACATATAATACAGGAACAAACGGCAGTGTGTGCACATAAAGGTTAAACTTGTGTGTTGTTTTATTCAATCTCATACCTGCATTTTTTTTAATTAGACCTTCTCCCCTCAAATGGGACTTAGTTACGTCCCTATACTTATAAAAAACACAGATATTTTAGCATTTCTTAGTTCTAAATTGAACTAAATATAAACATGTATGACAAAATAACAGTATGCAATTAAAGACTGGCGGATTTTATACAACCTTAATACTCACTTTAGAGGGTTTTTCGTTTTTTATTAAATAAATATATAACTACCATGTCATTGGTTTTTTATTTTAGTTAGTTATATGTCAATGTATCGTTAGAAAAACATTTTTAATTTAAAAAAATTGTAATACAATGTTCAAACGCTAGGAACGACATCCATCTCCATAAGCAAATTAAAAATCTACGCTTTATTATATCATGAGTGCGCAGGGTATGATGTGCATTTGAATTTACAGCCTAAATTTAAATAGTATAACTTCTAACTTGAATTTTTATACGAACGAGAATTTCCAAAACTTAAATTATTTTGATGTATCTACTTAATAAATAGGTTCTTATGAAAAAAACTTAATTTTTCAAAATTTTGATATCTGATTTGGTTTTCTCTGGTTAACTTATTCTTTAAAATACGCATTTTTCAACATTTTTTTTTCTCTAAATTAAAGACTATTTTTTTGAATCGTTTAACTTCTCCAAGAACATTTTCAAAAAAGTAAACACAAGCTTGCTTTCCCGAATGTTAATTTTACTTTAGGGGCGTAATAATTAAATTTTCCAGACCGTGTTATATAGTTTGTCTTCTTAGTTTTGTAAAGGGTACTTTACCTTTTCCTAATTATTCGGGAAAAAAGTGATTTTAAAGTTCGAAACGGTTTTTTAATTTCATAGAATTATTACCCATAGATCCAAAAATTTATTTAAACCTAATTTTGTTAACACAAAAGTTACTGTATTGTATTGTATATTTAAATTCTTCAATAAAAGTCGATGAGTAATAATTATATGAAATTAAAAACCGGCCAGAAGTTTTAAAACACACTTACAAAGTTTGCGTAAAAAACTATTCCTTTTGCTTCACCTCTGGTATATACCAGACCAAAGCAACAAGCAAGTTGATAATTAAAAAAATTGACTTCAATTACGCAGTAGTGTATATTTTCGTTTTTATCAATGAATGTTTTACAAGAAAAAATCTTGTTATGTTTTCTGTAATTTTTCCTCTTAAAAACAAACGATAATATGACGATTTTTTAAATTATTTAATAGCTATGTGGTAGGATTAATAATTTTAACTTTAGCTATTTTAAAAAGTTCAGTAGAACAGTTTGGGGTATATTCTTATTGAAAAATAACTTTATATTCACTTATTCGAACAATATCACCTACTTTAAATGTTTGTTTTCCCACTACTTTAGTATGTATATAAACAGAGTGCAAAAGTTTTTTCCCATTGGATTTATTATTAACTAATTTAGGCTTCATACCAATAATCCTGTTTCATATCATTATATGCATGTGTGCCTTCTTCTAGCAAGCAATTCTCTTATGGTTTTCGCTTAACGTAAACAGTTTAAATAGCTTTTTTTAATAGTTCCCATTATCAGAAATAAGATTTTTTGGAATTTGATTGAAGTTTTTAGTATTTTAATTTTATAGGTCTAGTCCAAAGATATTTTAAAAAACAATCAATCACTACTAGAATATATTTAAATCCCCTATTGTGAAGGGAGCATGGATGACATTATTTATAGATCTGAAACGGCTTTGAAGTTCTTCCAACAGGTTTGTTTAAGAAAAAAACAGTTTCAAAAGGCTTTTAGAACGGAGCTGTTTAGGAAAAAAAAGCCTTTGGAGGAGATCTGTTTAGGGAATAACAGCTTTAAACGGCTTTAAGAACGGTGCTTTCTTTTGATTATTTATTTAAAATACGTGTTTGATGCTTCCGTTAAGTTAATAATAAGCTCTTCTCATGAGTCTATATAAGACTTAGGTATGTAATACAATTTATATAACAAAATTGGAATCTGGTAAAAAGAATTAAATGTTATTTATAGTTATTTTAATTTTTTATGAAAATGAGAAACACCTCAAAAATAAAAACGCATGAACCTTCTGAACGTTTTAGGCCGCTTTATATTAAATAATATGTAATTTAAAATTATTAGAGAAAATAGTACCAAAGTAGCTTTACATAGTTCAAATTATGTGAGCTAAATCTGCATTAGTAAAATTGGTAGCAATTACTAATAATTAGATAATATTTTACCTGTAATCACCCAAGGACCATATAGCTACAGCTAATAGCACATGACTACAATTTCAGGATTCATCTAAATCAATTTGTTTGTCTCATGGAACATACATTAAGTTTATATGGAGTATCTTCACTAAAGGTCACACCATAATCAGTTGAAGAAAATAAATTTAAAATTTTCTTTAAAAATATTCAAAACATCTTTGGAATTGCAACAAAAGCTCTAGTATACTATAATCCTCAGAATAAAGATATATTAGTCTTATAATACATCCAAAGGAGAATAATAACTTAATACATTTTTATTAAATAGACTATCAAAAAAATATATAAGGAAAAAAAATGTTACCCTGCTATATTTCGTTAGCTTCAGAATCTGATACTATTTTTACGTCAGTATTTCTGAACAAAAAACTATTCATTCCTACTTAAATTTAAAGTACCGCTGAGCTCAAAAATATCCGGTACCGATGCTCTAAGAATTTTATCACTCATGTTTATGGAGACTTAGAAAATCTACATTTCAGTAATATTTAATGTGAAAATACTATACATAATTCAAAAAATAAAATATTTAATACCCATATTTTTAATGTTATATAATATCAGTCCTCCTCTTCAAGAATCACGTAATCCTAAAAGCTAGAACGCCTTGGCACGCAGAAATCTTCAAAATATGAAACAATAGCGCACACAGTAGTTTAAATATTTAAAAGGATCAAAGACAATGTCGTGAGAAATGCTTTGAGACATTTTAGCATAACTTGAAGTATAAATAATGTTTTTATTACCGACCATTTATCTTTATCCTTACTATATTAATAAATATTTCGGATAAGTTAATTTACCTTATATTATAGAAATAGAAATATTAGAAAATAGCAAAATATTTTCAAACCATATTAAATCAAATGCAACCAGAAGCGACGATATATAGCGATGCCGCGAGACGAGATGAGATGAGACGAGATTAAGGCCTCATCTCGTCGCGTCTCGACTTTGGCTAATCTCGTGTCGTGTCGTCTCGAAATTTTAGTCGAGACGAGACGAGACGAAGGCCTTGTTTTGTCTCGTCTCGAAAATTTTCGTCTCGTCTTTGCGTATAATAACCTTTTCGGTTAAAGGGTAATTAAAAATTAAAATTATTAGATAGCTAAAATCATATGAAATGGGTATTATACTAAATGATATTCTTTAACACAAACAATGTTACTATGTAATAGGTTTTGCGGAAATATTTTCAAATTAAATATACACTTAAAATATATTATAGACAACGCTATTGGAAAACTAAGAAGTTTCTAGCTTATTTTATATACTCTTGAATTATTGCCATGTTTCTGTATAAAATCAATCACTGCGCGGAGCTGACGACGGCGATGATATCTTCGCGAATAAAAATTATCGCAAGTTACTCATTGTTTTTTGTAAAATAACGTAATCGTACACCATGATATAATAAACCGAAGGTATGATAATTGCGCATTCCCGCCTGGCTCTGCTACGTCATCGCGTGATTAACGCCGGCTGTCACTGACCTTCGGCCATATGCTTTCAGTGCATTTTCAGTTGATGTTTAGTGTTTGCGGATTTCTGTGTCCTTTTTTGTATTTAGTTAATTAAACAAAAATAAATATGAGGTGTGTTTGATTGTTTGAATTTTGATACAAATATGATACAGTAGCGGCTGGTGCATTTAAGATCGGGTGAAGCGCAGTTAGGTGCACATTTGCGTAGGCAAAAACAGCGCCACAGACGAAAAATTGTCGGGATGCCACGCCCAAAATAGCTATTTTTTGGCTTTTTAAGATGTTAATTATCTATAGGTTTGGAGCGTTTTTTAATACTTCGGCGAACTAATATGAATTTATAAGATTTTATATATATTTTTTTGTTCTTAGAAAACAGTTATGTACCACGATACACGACACGATGCAAAAATGCTTCCGCCTCCGATGATCCGAACGCACTAATTTACATTAATTCTATAACAAGCGAACAAGCGCCTGCAGCGTGCAGAAGCAGTTTTATACCGCTCCCATCTCTATTTGGCTTACGGAGGTTCACCATTGCGTTGTCATAGCAACTGCCGTAAATAAACCAAAGTGCGTAAGCCGGCGTGCGCGGGGAGTCTGAAGCGGAATTTGTTAACTGATGATTGTGATTCCTCAACGGGTCGCTCTTATGAAAAGGTGTTCAGCGCGCTACGTTTTTAAGTCATTATTATTTTTTAAGTATATAACGCACTAGTTTTGAGAGAAAATAATTTTTTCGACTAGAATAAGGCTATATTTTAATTAAATTGTATTTGTTTATATAATTACATAAGTATAATATAATAACAAATGGCAGCTTGTGCACATAAAGCTCAAACTTGTTTAGTGTGTGTTGTTTTATCCCCTCTTATACCTGTATTTTTTTTTAATTAGACCTCCTCCCCTCAAGTGGGACTTAGTTACGTCCCTGTACTTTATAAAAAACACAGATATTATTGGAATTTTTAGTTTTAAATTGAACTAAGTATAAACATGTATAACAAAACAACAGTATAAAATTAAATACTGTCGTATTTTATTCAATCTTAACTCATTCTTCAGCGTGTTTTTTCTATTTTTATTAAATAAATATATAGCTATCATATCATAAGTTTTTTATTTTAGTGAGTTTCATTAGAAAAAGATTTTTAGTTTAAAAAAAAATGGTAATATAATATATAAACTACACTCTAAAAACGACATGCATTTCCATAAGCAATTTAAAAATCTAGGCACGCAATGACCTCACTGCGCGAACCGGACTCAATTGAGGCCGTCTAGATATAACTCACGCATTGACGTCTTTTTTTTTACTCTGTGATTATGGTTCAAAATTTCCAAACTTCTCAGTGCACTTGATATATAATTACTGTTATCAGGCTAGTTAATAACAATAAAATGGATATTGCCAAACATTTGAAATTGAAGTATTTTTAATATTTTAAATAGGTTAATACCCAAATTTCTTAGTATTGTTTAATTTTTTTTATTAACTTCTTATTACTTTCTGAATTTCTGCTTCAAGAGAAGACATTTAAAAACAAACAGTTCTACGATTTTAGCAAGGGAATTTTAGACCATAAAGTGTACAGAAGGGGTATCAAAAAAGGGCTGTGAAAAACTATTAATATTTGATAGAGTATTTATTGACTTTTAAATTGCACGAGTTCTAAATTTGAGTATAATTAAAAAATATCCATGCAATTCCATTTATATATTTTTTTTTTCTTTATGATTTTTTTGGAGACACCCTATACACAGAAACTTTATTGAGCCAAACATTAAGTGATAATTATTTATCGTGCGCCTGTACATCATTTAGTTGAAAAGTTGGTATTATTATGCTTATTATTAAATTTAAAATATATTTAAAGGCACAAAACCAAAATCTAAGTTTAAAATCAACAAAAAATGCAAAAAAGACATGTCTTTTTCTAAGAAAGTTTGATGTTATAGAAACAATCTAATTTTTGATAAACCTTTGCAATGTAAAATTAGTAAAATAAATCCGAAGAACCTTATTGATGTAATAATATCCCAGAAAATAAAAGCTGTATGTATTTACATCTATAAGGTGAGGGTTTCTTTTACTAAAATTGGAGACGAGACGAGAATCTCGTTTAGGATTGACCCTTCATTCTCGCATATTACTCTTAATTTTAAAATATTTCGGCCCTTTCCTTAATAAATTTAATACCCACACTTTAGTAATAAAAAGTTGCAATCGGAAAACCTCTTCCAGAAGCTACGATTAGTGATTTTAGATTTAAAAAAATATCACCTACATCTTCTGTAGATTCAGAAATAGATTTGTGTATCAATCGTATGATCACAGAAATTGGGGTCAAAAAGCTTTAATATCTCCGTGGCCCTGATTAACGTAATACATCCAATTGTAAGTTTCGGATAAGGAATTAAACAGTATATTACATTTACTAAATATTTCCAAGACGCATATTATTATTTAATATAACCTTCTTGTATTTAAACGAAAATTTTATAATTTCCATAGGCAATCTTTTTTATTGATTGCTTTATAGTCGCAACTTTTTTTATTAACACTTCTGATATTTTGAGGCCGTAAAGAACTGTAAAATGCATGACGTTCAAACGTACTATTTTTTCGATTTTGATGATTATATCAAATCTAAAAACATATTAATGAAAACTTAGAAACCTGAATCCCATTATCCCTTCAAAATAAATTAAAGATAAACTTTTTAAATTTTATTTTTGTCTAATTTAGTAAAATAGTCGCGGTGGTTTTTTGCCTCAATTAATATGACTTAAATTACGTTTGCACAGGTTTTTGAGTTTTCATACATTTCTTACTAAAAATATTTCGGTAGAGTAACTAATACATTGAATTGGCTTCTACAGCCTGCATTCAGGTTTTTTTTTTCTGTAATAAATAGTATTCATTTAACTATCGCTAAAAGTAAAGCAAGATGTATTTAAAAATTAAAAAATTTTGAATTACTGAATGAATAAATCATTTCTGTTATAATACACATGCGTTATTATTTGTCTGCATCAAGTGTGTTTACAAATATATTCACACTCAGCCTCATAAAGAAGTCGCCGCTGTTGTCAATGCGGTCCCAATTTTTATTATTTGACGGTATGTAATGTGTTTTTTCACAAGAGATAGTTTAATAAATAAATATTGGCAATACGAGATTGTCTTATTAATTGAACTAGTAGAGTCGAAATCTCACTTATACAAAAGTAACATAATAAGAACAAAGTATTAAGAGAAAAAAGGTTGGTTGCAAATATAATCAAAAACCAACTCTTTAAACACAGTGTAGTACCTACCCTCTCTGCTTTAATAATAGGATGCAACCTAAACAACCTAAGCTTGCTTTTCTGCCTATCATTTATAACAAATACAGCAAGTTAACATTTATCGATTGCCTATATATAGTTTTTACAAGATCGTCCGATGTTTCACGCTTTACTGCCGACAAACGTGAGAGAGAGCATTCACGTTGGTATCGGTGCCATGCCGTGCCGTTATCGTGCCAGTACCCGTGCCAGTTAATGTGAAAAGCCCTAACTCTTTTATTAGGTACCTTTTTAATATAAAACTTATTCTGTAAAAGTCGGCTACCAACTATAGTATGGCACACGATTCTGAAACAGGGACGCATAAGCGTGCCTGAATACTTTAGCTGAAATATTAAAAAATAGAATTTAGGAATTATTGTGCATTAGTGTATTGCTATATAATTCTTGCCTGTTAGATAGAATATTGAAAAATAGAGTTTAGGAATTGTGTATTAGTGTGTTGCCATATAATTGGAAGAGAAAATATATCAGTTGCCAAAATATCTGTCTAGATAATGCATTTTAAAATCTTTTTTAATTTTTTAAGAATATAGGTTTATATACTTAGATAAAGAAAAAAATGTAATCAAGTAATATTGGACTCACTTTTAATAAGCTATTTTCTACTTCTCTCGTAAAACCCAAATATTGTTATCATTAAGAAATCGCCTTCCAAGTTTTTACAGATATTTATGTTTTAGGGTACTCCTCGATGCCAAAAAATATGTTTTCTCAGTTCCATCGATCTGTTGGTCGGTCAGTCTGTTCACAGCATAACGAAAAACTTTATCCGATTGACTTCAAATTTTGGTCAAAAATTTGATAGATAGATATATAGATAGATAAACGTTTATTCCAAAATATAACAAATAGGTATACAAAAAAACCCAGTGGATGTGGAACAATGTCAGCAAGTAGTATTACAATTACTAAATAGCGGCATATAAAATACCTTGCTTTTTTTTCCTGCATCTTAGAATCTATCATCATATCACAAATACCTAGAATCATGAGTTAACTACCTATGTAGCTGCATTGAAAATAATTTTGGATAAAGAGAAAGAAAAACAAAAACAAACATAACAGTAAGATAAAAATACTCAGTTTCACATTTGTACTTACAGTTTCTACAATTACAGATTAAAATACATATATTTACAGATTAAAATACCTACACGTCTAGTGTGGCATCAATAATAAGTAATAGGGAGAGAAAAATTCATTATATTATTTCATTTTTGTCAGAAGCAAAGTATTGTGTAAAAGGCCTTTTACATAAGAATTTTCCTAATACATTTTTTATTTTTTTGTAAATATGTAAAGTTGTATTTATCAGGAAGAAGGTACTTATGGAGAGACCCAATATATTGCATTGGAGATATAGGTACATCCTTGACATAAGGAAATATCGCCAAGAAGATCGAAATATTGTTTATATTGATGAAACTTGGGTGGATAATGACTTGATCTTTAAGAAGCGCTGGCACAGTGAAAATGTTTTTTCTGCTCTCCATTATTTGATACAAACATAACACAGTCCAAGATATACATACATTTTCAATAAATACTTTTCAACAACTATCCTGCAGTCTTAATTTATAGACAGAACGAAGACACCTTTTTTGCAAAACAGAGGTTCTAGCAACATAAACTAAATTTTCCCAAAAGATAAGGCCATATCTGATACTTGATTGAATAAATTCATGATAGGCAGATAGAGCAGCATCCTGACCAACACTTTCAGTCACAATTTTTAACACTACTTAGAAACTTTCAAGGCTAAACCCTCAATATGTACCCTTCAGTTCAGTCTTCTGTCTATTTCAACTCCCAGAAAAGATAGATTTTCCTTTGATATTAACTGTTCATTATTGTACAAAATATCGAATTCTTTATTTCCTAAAAGAATGAAGTCTTTCAGTTAAGGGTCATATGGCCAACATATATATATATTATATATATATACATATATATATATATATATATATATATATATATATATATATATATATATATATATATATATATATATATATATATATATATATATATATGTATATACACAATAAGAAGCCCGCTGTGTAAAAATGTATATACTTGTTGATTTATACGAAGCCCAGCTGCGTTGCCAATATGCTCAAGCAATACAAGCATTTTTATTTATTCTTAATAGTTATCATACTTATTTTTTATTAATGGAGATTTATATTAAGTAAACATTTTTAACGGTGAATAGGGTAATTCGAAAAACTGAAGAAGTAATTTTTGTAATAGACTAATATTTTCTATGCGTTAATAGAAAAAATGGTTTTATTATATTTACTACAATTTTAAGCATTATATTTCAAAGTATTGTATTGTGATTGTCAATCAGATTATTAATGCAAGAAAATGTTTTTGTTTTTATTGTGGTACTTTACCATTTGTTTTATTTTGATTTGATCGTATGTGGCGTTTGAATTAATTACCAATTAATGAAAAAATATAAAGTTTTATAGATTGTGGCTACTTCCATATGTAAAAACCCTTGGTCTGAAAATAAATGTTTAAGAACTTATAGTTTATCTGTTAAAAAATTATTGCACATTTAAGGGTCGTAATCATTACTAACTAACAAAAGAAAATAAAACTAATACTTTGGATATAAAACTTTATTAAAAAATTGTATTATTTACATATTTAAAGTACTAACTGCTCTCAAGTACTATTTTTAACAATATGATTATATAATACAAGAAAATGTTTAATTTTTTTTGTGACACCACTCACCGGAAGGCTATAAAAAATGTAAAGTTTTAATAGTGCAACATTATTTAAGTCTATATAATTACTAACACGTTAAAACTAACTGCTTTTAAGTACTATTTATAACAAAAGGGGTAATTGGAACCATTTGTTCAAAAAGATTTAAAGTTCCCAGTCAGTGCGGCATTTATGGCGTCGTTCTAATGAAGGTTTTGTTTTAAAATTTAAAAAATGCATCAAATGTGTTGACAATACGTGTGCATAGTTTAATACAGATTCAGGTAAGATATGTTTTATCTCTTTTATAATGTAAAATAGATCTAAAAGGTTGTAATATTTACTAGATAAAACTTAAATATTGTGAAATAAGATCTTCCATCTTAGTTATGAATAAATGATTTAGACTTGTCTACAAGGATACATCACCCATCCCCTAACAAATATTTTCTAATGTTTTCAAGAAATCCGAGACTTCACCAGAATCAAAGGAAGCCTCCATTTAGTACGAAAGCTCTCAAGGCTGGAGTTAACTAAGAAATCATGGTTCTTGGGTTTAGACCTTGTAAAATTGAAATTTGTTTCCTATTTACAAAATTACAATTTGACCATTTTTTCCCATTTTTCACGAGCCATGTGTGCCATGACTAAGCATAAATATACATTTCCATTAATAAGTTCTAAACAGTTCAAAAAATTAAATTAATGTAAAAGACCAGGAAGTTACAGAACAGAATAAGGAATTTTCATTTATAGTAAAAATGGTTAGTGGCACTTTAGTAAAAATTCCTGTGAGATAAAAGGAGTCACCACCTGGGAAAAAGTAATGCCCTATAAAGTGTTCTATATTTTTTCCAACATTTCAGTATTAGATTTTCGGAAAACACTACTTTTTTATTAATTTGTATACGGAAAGTCAAACGTTTTATGGATATATTTCGGCTGACTTAACTGCGTTTTCCCACGAGTCCTGTTTATAGATTTTCTGACACAATATCTTATGTAGAGTTGTTGGCAAATTTTCTCGGAGTATCCTGCGAATAATCCTGACAGCTTTTCGTACGCAGAGAAAGTTAACGAAATTAATGACGATTTGATAGCAATGCCTTTATATATGTTTCGTAACTGGTATATTTTTATCAACCTTCGTCTAGAGTATAGGCGAATTATTTGAAATTTTTATTTTTGAAAGTCCACCATTTATCACAACTTTTCAGAGGTTTTTGGAAACCGTACTGCATTTTTGCCTCGCTCAGTTAAAATTATTTTGTAATTCAAAATTATTAGAATAGAACTACAAACATAAGTAGAACCCTCACAGTAAATACACCAACTAAATATAAACTAATGAATATATATATATATATATATATATATATATATATATATATATATATATATATATATATATATATATATATATATATATATATATATATATATATATATATATATATATATATATATAGGGTCTATAAAAGGCCCTTGGTCTATACTAACCATTTCACTATGTCCATTTCTTCGTGAAACACTCTATATATGTACAGTCCCTTCAAACAATTTTATTAGGTGCCATTTTGTTCCATCATTTATAATTTATCATAATATTTTACGAGTTTCTACCTAAACCAGTAAATAGGATACATTCTTTTATTCTGATTTTTTAAGACAACGATTTTGTTCTGATATGTTGATTAAAATTTTAATATTTTTCAAAACAATTATTTGCTGCCATTTTGTTTTCCCATCTTGGATTCGTACCACAAATTTCTCGGTTTATTTCTACATCGCATTTATTGCTTGCACAAAATTTGAAATTGATCCAGTAAATAGTTCTTACAGGCTGATTCTTGGATTATTTTTTGGGCCGTTATTTTGTTTTGCTATCTTTGATTCATACCAAAATGTTACCAGTTCATGTGTATGTACAATTTGATTCTTATGCAAAATTTGTGGTAAATTGGAAATAAGTTTTTAGTAATACTTCCATACTATCACCAGGTCATCCCCATAAATTGTTTTCTAAAATTTGAAATTACTTGGTTAAGTTGTTTTGTAGCTATTTCGCGAACGGCCAGACAGACTGACAGAAATGAAAATATATATGTTTTAATATCTAGAGAAGATAAAACATAAAACCTGGAAGGGCGTTTTTTTTGACGATTACTAATATTTTATTTAGCAGCCATTTTCTTCCGCTATCCTGAAATCGTACCACAATTTTACCAGTTTTTCTATCGCTATATGTTAATTAAATATCGCACACCACTGGTCAGAAAACTCCGCCCGGGAGGGCAATTCTCCGATTTCAGACCCTGGCCCGTTCAGAATTCAACCCAAGGCATCTTTTATCTTTGTCTTTTCCACGACATCCGCGTCGAACATGCCTATTTATCTGTGACAATAATTGATCGTTGAACGGGCCGGGGTTCTGTAATCTGCCAATCACTGGTATCCTAACTACCTTGACGTCCACCAATACCTATCAATATTATTTTTGCTATTTTATTTCAATTCCTGACGAATTAAAAAAAATAATTTGAACGGACCACATAACTAGAATAATTTTTTATCCGCATTCCTTTCACGCGTTCAGACTTATGTGCCAGACTTTATTCGGTTCGATTCGTCATATCAATCAACGAATGGGAGACTCAATGAATGGACGAATATTTCATCCACACTATTCTTCAATTTTAATTTCATAGTTTCACATGCATTTCATGTGTCTTCAATGTTTGAAAATACATAAAAAACAAAAGATTTGATTCCGACGAATGGTTCGCCGAGGTCAAAGCCTACTTGATTACCCGCCCAAAAGACGAAACCAGTGGATGAAGCGGAACCCAATACTATGTGGACGAATGAACGAATGGACGAATGGTGAGTAGCGGGTTTTAAAGTGACGAAACTTGATTCAGATATCATTGCCTTACTATGAGTACCGCCTTTTGAGAGGGGTTATTTTCCAATATTAATATATTTTTATGCTCGTGTCTGGCTTCCTCCTCAAACTTTAATTACACGTGCGACCACCAAAAAAAAATGTTAATATAGTTCAAAAATAATTAATATCCGATATACAGGCTATACATAATTTTGCCAATATCACAAGAGTTAAGGCAATTATTTTTGAGGAAACTTTAGTCAAAGTTTTATTTATCTTTTCCTTATCTGTATACACCGTTACTTTGCGCAAATTAAATCGTACCTCATGCAGCCTCAGCTCATGTAAGATCAAGTAAGGATTTTGATAAGATAATGCAATAATTGGGTATTTGCTTTTTAAAAGAAATCTAAGCTTCTTTCCTCCTTTTGCAAAAAATTTTATAAAAAAATAATTAAGTACAACCTCCGCTTGCGTCATTCGAATTTTTGTTCAAGTTAAAGCGTATTTATGAAGAAAAGAATAAATAAATAAAATAGCCTAAAGTAACGTTTTTTGTAAGAATAGATAGTGTTTTACCTATCAAGTTTTATACATTTTATATCTAAAAACCAATAAAAAAATAGCATAATAAAATATTAAAACATATGATGATAGATTACTTGCTATTAGTATCCAAACATTGTAAATTATTCGGTTTGAAGATTGTAATAATCTAGCGTTAGTATAGTTTATATTATCATTAATTTCTCGTCAAGAAATTTCTCTCTTTGAATTCTGATTATCAATAATCTAGGTGAATTAGATACCCCAAGTAAAATGTTGTAAATCATAAGGCGGGTGCAATGAAAATCGCGCAAGTCCTAAATTAAATGATTTGCCGTACTTAACTGGCAATGACTTAAATAAAATTACATGACTTGGATAAAATCAATAGAAATACTTTTTCAACACACTAAGCCATCTGGCAAATAAAAGTAACTTTAATTTAAAATTGTTAAAAGTATCAAATTTTCTAAAGCAAATAGAGTTGTTTATGCCTCGATTTTTTAAGACCCTGAATAATACTGTTAAAGACTAAATAATTGCCGGAAGTATCAGTCCTCATATTGGGATTAAAAGTTACGTTAGTTTATCTTAGAAAATAAGCTAATTGCCTTTTTTAATCGTTGCCAAAAAAATGTCTCTATTATTTTAATTCCTATTAATTGCATGACCTATTCTTTTCGTGCAACATTGAGGTGTAAAAAGTGAAGTAGCGAGAGTCAATTAGAATTTTATTTTCAACATTTTTAATTTAGAGTTGGGTGTATTTAAAATGTGATCTAAAACTTATTTACTTTTCCGGCAATGCTAAGATATATTAAGTTTAGTCTTACTTTTGTATGCTTTAATGCAGTAAAATGTTAAAAATATTTCAAATTAGAAATAAAATGAAATAAAACATTTTAAACTGTTGCATACTCATTCTTTACAACGCTATATGACTATTTAAAAGATTTTAAAGATATTGCTGAAGAGTTTGAAATACAATTTATGAATCAATTCACTTCGTAAGTAAATCAAAATACAAGAGTTCTAACCACACTACACCACAACTTGTTACGTTCTGGACGCGCGTTTCGCTAACCAAGTTAGCATCATCAGCAGATGATATAAACTAAAGTAACTTATCCTAACCGAGGCTATTTATAGGTAAATGTGGTCACACTTGGTTGCGCCCGACTGCACCGTTGTCAAGTAAACAATAGAGGGGACTATAGGGAATAGGCCCTCTGTCTTTATTTAGTGCTTTCTTACCAAATCTCCAATCTCATATTAACTGTGGTTTAATATTTTGGGGAAATTCTATTGAATCAGATCGAATATTTTATTACAAAAAATGCATACGTATTGTATTTGACATTGGATGTCGAGATAGCTACAGGAAGGTATTCCGGGAAACTGATATACTTATCTTGTGCAGCCTCTATACTCTCAAATATGTTAAGTTTTTAATTAATAATTATCCCCTTTTATCTGATAAGAGGCGTTAACATTCTTATGATACAAGATTTAAAACAAATCTCAGGACCGAAAAACCAAATTTTACATTTGTACAAAAAATATTGTACTTAACATAATTAAGGTCTGGAATATGCTCCCCCTACTTTTGAGGCAACATCCATCTAATAAGGTTTTGCATAGGCTTAAAGCATTTTTAAAGAAGAGAGCTTACTACAGTCTGAGAGAATGTTTTGAGGATGTTAATACTATAAAAGACGCACTGCACTAAATGTAAATTTGTTCCTTTACAGACTAGTTTTATTATAATTTTATTGAACTTTTAATTGAATTTAAATGTTTTATGTTTTATTTTAATCTTATTATCTTAAAGTTTATTTAGCTGTAGGTATTTCTAGGTTTAAGAATTATTGTGACATGATACCCTAATTGAGGTTTCAGCATTATTACCTTGAATTATATTAAAGGATTTGATAAATTAATTGACTAATTTCTAAGCTTCACCTTGAACATGATCGCTAAACATAATGTGCATAGACCTAGATTCATTTAAAAAAGGTGCAGAAAACAATACCTTTTTGTTCGTCCATTTATTTATTGCCACAAATTTTATTACAGATATTGGCAACATGTAAAGATATCGTGCTTTAATTCAGCCCACAAATCCCAATACTTCAGTGATAATGCAACCTTGTTTTTTTTAGAGAAAAATAAAATATTGCAGTAAAATAGCGACATTTTGTTTGGGAACAATCGAGTGATGTTCATAATATCAATAGTTTTATTGTTTACTTGATCAAATATTTATTTATTACGCCATTGTCTAAACGATTTAAAAATATACTAGTAAATAATGGATTTGCCTTCCTTATCTTCAAACTGAAAATGCAAAAGTTTGGATAAAAGTCATGTAACTGGCCTAAATGGTAAAAGTTGCTGAAAAAAAAATGAAGCAAGTATAAAAAATTATAATATCATACAACAAATTTTGAAAATAATGCCACAAATGAATATTATACTGAGCATGTAAAACCTGCCACAATTTATATGTTTTATTTGAAGAAAGTTAACTAAACTTAAGAAATACATAATACTGAAAATATTTTTTGCGGTCTTATTTCATCTTAAGTGTGCTTCAATGAAAACATCTTTGTACTTCTTTTTAATGAGTCAAGTTTTTTTTCTTAAGGTTCAGAAATTACTCTAAAATAAACAATCTGAATGTGCAAAAAAAAAACAAAAACTCAAATTTCTAAGTTTATTATTGATATGAAATGTGGATCAAAATTATCTTTTGTTAAAACTGGGACATAAAACACTTAAATTTACTATAAGCTTTATCAAACAAAACCTGGCGTTTAAATTCTGGCACCCAATTGAAACTAACAATTCCCTCGAAGTCAGAAAATGGAGACAGCATTTTCAATGCATCGAACATAATCTTTAAAGATGATAGGTTTCATATAAACATGCCCTACTTATATCTGAACCTTCTTTATTCGGCACCATAAAATTTTTATGCACTCAAAAAAAGCAAAAATTATCCAGGTGAAAACGGTAATATCTTTTATCCTGGACCTACTGTCCATAACGTTACATCACATTTATTCAATGTCGCCTTTTTTAGATTTCTAGCCTTAACCTGCTTGCCAAAGACAAGAAAAAGCCCTTTTTATAAAAAAAGGAAAACACTTATTGGATGTTAAATAAGACAAAAATGGAAAATATTGTATAAAATGTAAATAGGCATAACATAAAAACTTTGCAGCGTTGATGCCTACGTGCCCTAATCCAAAGTTACTAGTTAGAAAGTTTAAATTAGCGGATTCATGGGTATTGGGTATGGGCTTCTATACGTTAAACACAAGATCATGAAAGAGTTTTTTTTGGAAAAAATATGTTTTAAAAATGGTTTTAATTCATGAAGTATGATTGCTACTAGGAATTAAAATTGTATTTTGTAAACCAGTTGTTTTTTCAAGTTCCTATATATATATATATATATATATATATATATATATATATATATATATATATATATATATAGGAATATATTGTAACAATCATTTTGAAAATGATTATTACAACGGTCAAGTTCTTAATTATCACCTATTTATTCACAAAATATCTGATATTTTGTTTCTTTTAAGACAGTCAAATATATAAAATACAAACCAATAATTATCGTAAATAATAAAGCAACGACGCGACAAGTCCCTAATGTTAATAAAATCCGAGATCGTTGTTTGGCGACACCTTACTGCAGGCAACCCGTTATACCCTATGTTTTATTTCCAAATTATGTCAGGGGTTTCAAAGTCTGAGGTTATATCAGCTGATTTTGTCTCGTTAGTGGTGATCGGTGGTGGTGTTCCGTAGCAAAGGGAGATGTTTTGAGACTTTTCGGGATGATAGAGTGATTTTTTTAATGTCTGTCGAGGGTTTCTGTCATCGAGAGTACTAGGTTGGTACCATGTACCGGAACAGGATACATCATTTTTTTCGCTATGTTAGGACTATAAAACCTTTGGACCGAACAAAGAGATCCTCTCTTACTACCTCTCTGCAGAATAATAATGAAGTGTTAGTTCTCATAGTTTTTTTGTGCCGCCATTTTACACGACGTGTAAGAAGTTCTACTGATCGGCGAATTCTATGAAGCCTTAATTGGGATTGGAAAGCACTTCAAGACTACTCAAAGCCATAACATCAGGTAATTAGTCATTCAAAATTATTAGAAAATCTTGCTAGGGAGATGGTTCATGGAATAGTCACCACGTGGGTTGGTACTCAGCACATTTCTCTATCTTTTCAGGCTTTTAACGTACTGCAAGAAGCTTTTATCCTACTACAAGGACCTTTTAACCTACAGCAGGAGCATATTTTAATTAATACCGCAATCACAATAAAATCAACATCACTCTTTTATTGTGGGAAGAACAGTGGCTTAGGCAGGTCAATTAAGGACATCAGGCAGGAAGTTGGAAACTTAGATTCTGGTTGGATTAACGTGGCGTAGCTGGAACGGGGCATTTAAGGTTTTCCTTGTTGGCTTGTGCTGTTTTGGGGCCTCCGTTGCAGTCTGCTCGTCTAGAGGACCACCTCCTTTTGGTTGAGCTTATAGGCTAACCGCTGCTGTGAAGCGTTGAGGAAAGTCTTCATTTAGGGAACCAACCCAACACCGAGTCTAAAGATAAGTACCTTTCCTTGTTTAGCTTATAAAAGGTAGCTTTACTACTGGTGTTCTACTTACCCTGAGCGTACATTAGAAATTTGATCTTTCGCTGCTAATTTTTCAATTATTCAGCCTTCTCGCACTATAATTACCTTTATAAAGTCACTTTAAGTCATTAACCAATTTAATTCTAAATAGTTTCTCATGAATTCATTTGCAAATCAGTAACTATAAACTTTTATTCTAATTTCGGTACCTATAACTCTCTAAAGTATTACTTTGTTGTATTTTATTTAATTAGTTGATTTTGAGTAAAGAATTCATTGCATCTTCTGGCTTATTTTATTAAATTTGAGTTTTGTAAAACACTCTTACTGTTTTTTTTTTCAAATAATTGCTTTGTAAGTGCTCATAGCTTATAGGTAGTAAGAGACTTTATGTTTTTTGTAGTATAAGTTATATTAGGTATGTTGAGTGTATATTGGGTACCCATGTCTTAGTGTCATAAGTGTTAAGTTTTTTGTAATGGGCAGTACTTCCTAAAATTACCTGTGATTTTCAGCCACCTGTTATAGTTTTATGATTGTTTGAATATATTTTGCATTACAGCCCATCTTCTTATTATCGGTGATTTTCAGCCAATATCGGTATATGATACTAATATCTGCATCTCTCATATGAGGTTTTAATAAAATAATATTTATTAAATCTGGTTTTTGCAGCATTCATGCTATGCTCTTTAAACAATATTTGGTAACAAATATAAAACTTAATTAAGAAAATAAAATTTAATTCAAGGTTGTATCCTTGCCCTCTCTCTTTCTTTTCAATTATCCATCTAATCATTTTACTTAATTTAAAATTTTAATACTTTAAATATTCACTCCAATCTTTCCACCTAATCAGTTTTGCATAATTTAAATTTTAATAATCAAGATATTTAATTACTGGTAGTTAATTTAACTTTTATGGTAAATTTATGTTTCAAAATTTTTCAGTACTTTCAAGATATTAAACTTAAAGATATAAATATTATTTCATTTGGCACATTTAATTTCATGAATAGTGTAGTTATCGTTTTACCTCATATGTGGTGATTTGATTGTTACTGTTGATTGTGTTGAACAACATTTAATACCACTGTGATATTTATACTTATATTTTCTATACAATTTACAATAAATTTCCTTGCATTAGTATTTCATTCTTTTATTTATAATCTGTCCATTGCAGGAATTAGAAGGTTTTGGGAAGCTACATTACAAGTTAACTTAAGTATTGTGTCTTAGCGTACATTAGTATCTATCTTGTTTTTTTCTTTTCTGCTCAACCTCTTTGGCCACTCTAGGCCTGGCATCCACAATATTGTTTAAATTATTTGAACTCACGCCCTAACGCCTCCAAAATAAAAGAATCTGAGCACCGAGTAAAACAACGTAAAATAAATAAAAAGTAAATAAAATAAAAAAAAAAAGGAGGTTGTAAAAATTGGCACCCAACGTAGTGGGGCATCAACAAAAGTAATAATATTTTATATATTTTGGAGGCTTGAGCTAGTGTAACACATATTAAAATTTTTCCATCATTTAGACAATAAATCTTATTTTTCCTTACTTCATTTTTCCGGCAGGTATTTTATTAGTTTTTTGTTTTGCTAATTTTTGTTTCTTCCTAGGTAAAAATAAATATGAACCCTACTTATTTGAAGAGTGATGAGGTCGACTGGGAACTCAGAATCAGAGGAGTTTGTGTCCAGGAAAAGGGAGTCACTGCGGAAGTAAAACGGTCTATGCTCAGAGGTCATCTCAAGTATGAGAAAGAATTGAAAACATCCTTCCCAGTTGTACCAATGGATTTCGCATCAGAGAGGGAGATCTGTTCAGACAAGCTCGGACAATTCACGGATTTGGTAAACAATTTTAATTCTGATAAGCGTCATCCAGATTACAAGCGTATTAAGACCAGATTATTTCATATTACTAATAGAATAAACTATTTGTCCTCTTGTAATCAGCAATCTGCTGATATTAAAGCACAACTTTTATGTAAAAACATGCTCCTTGTTGACAAACTTGAACAAGGGTCAGAAATGGAAGAGGTAAATTTAGTTGATCTTACTGAAAAGAACAGTGATTCTTTGATTTTAGATTATCCTCCAAATGCAGAACCAGCAATTAAAAAAGTAACTTTTGCTAAGGAGGCAGATAATACATCTAACAAAAAAATAACGGTTCATTCTAACGTTTTACTTAATCCTCAAGACGATTTTAACATAAGCAGTAGTTTGTTTCAAGATTTAAATAATGAGCCTAACAGCCATCGGTCCCATCAGGATGATGACTCAACCATTTCAGATTTAATTGTTGAGAATAGTAATTTTAAAAATTCTTCAATTATTGAACATCAAAATATTTGCAAAACCACAAATATTTTAAACTCACCTGAAAATATCCAAGTTTCACAAGAAAATATAAATCTACAGGTACAGCCTAGTGTTCAGTTCACACCTGATCACAATTTTTTACCTCATCGGGTGACTAACACCAATAATACAATGCCAGAAACCCTTATCCAAGGTACTGACAGCTGGGATCAAGTTGAGAGACTAGAGCAAAATTATCAATACATGCCAAATGTTGGTCAAACAAATTGTAAACTGGGTGATCAAATAACCAATGTTCCATTTAATGATACAAATATTCGCAATACATCAAATAATTGCCAGTATAACGGTATTCCATATCAGTTTTTTGATCGTTCAAATCAGCCTCGAGTGTTCCTTGGTAACCAAGATTTTAACAGGCTACCCTTAGGTAATGATATTAATCAATGTGGGCCAGATAATCATAATGATATCCGAAATTTAGATAGACTAGCTTCATATCAAACAGATATGCCAAGTTTCAATCCACATCAAAATTTATATCTCTCGGGTCCAACACAAAGTAATAATAACTATCAAAATATTTCACAAAATTTAAACAGTAAAGGTTTTCAAAATAACTCAATGCCAGGTTATAATGTTAATAATCAACATCAGGGTAACCATTTCATTCCCCAATTTGCATATAATATGGGAAATCACAATAAAAATGTCCAAAATCCGGTTCATAATAATATGCCACCTATTGTTGGTGATAGTTTTCGCATCCCTCAAATTAACCGCTTTAACTTGAGGTTTAATGGGCGAAATCAGAGCCTACACGGTTTTCTGGAAAGAGTTGAGGAATTTTCATTGTCTCAGAGGGTAAATAAAAATAACTTATTATCTTTAGCACATGAATTCTTTGAGGGTGACGCGCTAATCTGGTACAGGGCAGTCCGCTGTTCTATTACTTCTTGGGAAGAGTTAGTACAGAAGTTACAGTGAAATTTTCTTCCGGTAGATTATGAAGCCGCATTATGGGATGAAATTAGGGCAAGAACTCAGGGAGCTACTGAAAGACCACTTATTTATATAGCTATTATGGAAAATCTTTTTAAACGTTTTATTCAACCTGTAGATGAGTCAGTTCAATTGAAGTTAATTTTGAGAAACTTATTACCTTACTACCAACAACAGTTAGCATTGAGACAACCATTTTCGTTATCAGAACTAAAATATTCTTGTAGAATTTTAGAGGATACTAAAATCAGAACTGAAAAATTTCAGGGTCCACCATCATGCAATCCAACTACATTAGAGCCAGAGCTGGCTTATCAAAAAAGTGTTTCTTCTAGATCCCTTAACAGACTTTCAAATGTTAATGAAATTGTTTCTAGCTTTTCTGCTATTAATACTGTAAGTGCTCAACAGTCCAATTCTGCTGAGAATGGACTATTAGAAACTCAATTAACTTCTGAAATAAATGTCCTTAAAATGACCAAATGCTGGAACTGCCTAAAGCACGGCCATCTGTTTACTAAGTGTAATGAAAATAAAACTGTATTTTGCTATGGGTGTGGTAAACGAAACATTACAAAACCTAACTGTCCATCTTGTAAGTCAAAAAACGTGCTAGGCGCGACTTTGCCAGCAGGCGAAGTTGCGAAAAACTAAAACATAACTCTAGGGACTATTATGCACAAAATAAATGGTTTAACTGGCTTAATACTGTTAAACATTTCTTTGAATTCGATGAACTGGCATCTTTGTTTATAAAAAAATCAATTTATGATCCTAGACCTTATATAGAAATTAATATAAAAAATAAAAATGTGGTTGCATTGGTTGATACCGGAGCCGTAGAGAGTGTAATTGGTAGGCGTGGCTTACAATATGTCTTAGATATGAATTTTGAAATTATTCCAGAAACGGGTTTTAAGGTTGTCACAACAGCTAACGGTGAACCAGTTCAGGTAGTTGGCTCGGTAAATCTGCCAATAAAAGTTCATGATAAAACTAGGAATATTATAGTTTTGGTGGTGCCTAAAATTCGTAAAACTTTTATATTGGGAACTGACTTTTGTGATGCATTTGGTTTAAGTATTGATTTTTGTAATAAATCTTACAATATCTCTGATAGGGACACAGTTGACCAGGATCTGTTATCAGCACGGTTTGCTCAAACCTGTAATAACTCATTAAATCCACCTTTACATAACAATAATAACTCAATTTTAATATTACCAGATCAAAATATATGTGACAGTGTTAACGAAATAAAAGTAAAAGAACATTTTGAGAAAATTTCAATTTCCACTGCTTGCGAATTAAGTTCAGAACAGGAAAGCAAACTTAATGAGGTTGTTGCTTTGTTTAATAAATTGGCATCAGTTTCTGATTCTCTTGGGGCTACAGGTTTAATAGAACATAAAATCGAAGTTACATCTAACGAACCATTTAGGAAAAGACCTTTTCTGCTATCAACATACATGCAACAACACCTAAATTCCGAAATTGATAGAATGCTAAAATTAGGGGTTATTAGACCATCAACTAGTCCATATTCGGCAAATGTACTTTTGGTTAAAAAATCTTAAGGGGAGTTTAAGCTTTGTTATGATGGACGCCCTTTGAACAACGTAACAGTAAAAGATCCATACGGATTGCCTTATCTCTCGCGAATACTAGATAAAGTCCAAGATGCTAAGTTTTTATCATCTATAGACCTTAAACATGCTTTTTGGCCAATTAAATTGGCAGAGGATGCGTGCCCAAAGACTGCTTTTAGTGTTGTAGGTAGGGGTCAATTTGAATTTGTTAGAATGCCTTTTGGTTTGTGCAACGAGGCTCAAATACTGCAAAGACTGATGGATAGGTTATTTAATCCATCGCTGGAGAATAATATTTTCGTATATTTAGACGATCTGGTTATAGTCAACAGTTCTTTTGAGGATCATATGCGCACATTAACTAAAGTTTATAAAACGCTTGATTCGGCAGGATTAACAGTCAATGTAAAGAAATGTCAATTTTGTAGGCCCAGTTTAGCATTTTTGGGGTATGTCGTAGATAAGCATGGCCTGCACGCTAATCCGGATAAGGTAGAGACAATTTTAAAATATCCGCAACCAAAAAATGTAACAGAAATCAAAAGATTTGTTGGCATGGCCTCTTGGTATCGACGTTTTATAAAGAATTTTTCAGAACTCATTGTGCCATTAAATAATTTAATTAAAGGTCGTCAAAAAAGACAAGCCGTCATCTGGAATGAACAGGCCGAATCAGCTTTTGAAAATATTAAAAAGAGGTTAATGTCAACACCGGTTTTACAAAATCCGGATTCCTCTGAAGCTTTTTCAATCCAGACTGATGCGAGTAATTATGCCATAGGTGCTGTACTAACTCAGGAGGAGGGAGATGAAGAACATGTAATCTCCTATGCTTCGAGAAGCCTTACGAAAGCAGAAAAAAATTATACATGTACGGAAAGAGAATGTTTAGCCATCGTATTCGCCGTGACAAAGTTTCGCGCTTACATTGAAGGGGCCTCTGAACCTTTTAAAATAATTACAGATCATTATTCTCTATTATGGTTGAATCGCCTTGAAAATCCAATAGGAAGACTCTGTAGATGGGCCATTCTTTTATCACAATTTAATTATGTATTAATTCACAGACCAGGTAAACAAAATGTCGTACCTGATGCATTAAGTAGGGCTCCTCTTCAGAATGAAACAGCCAGTATCTGCATAACTGATATAAATCATGGATTTAATGACAAGTGGTATAATAAACTTTCAGCAAGTGTTCAGAATAGTCCCGAGAAATACCCGTGTTTTCACATAAATGAAGGGCGGTTGTACAAGCATTTTGATTTGGGCCATAAGGTCAATATAAATCAAAAATCGTGGAAAGTAGTCGTACCGAAGGAAGACCGTTTAGGTATCATTCGTGAATCTCATGATAATTCAGAGAGTGTGAGAAAGACCGTGGATAGGATTCAAAATGAATATTGGTGGCCTGGGGTGCGTTATGACACAAGAAAATACATAACCAAGTGCCAAGTGTGCAGTGAGCAAAAAAGTTCCCAGTTAAAACAGTCAGGGTTAATGGGAGCACCTAAAAATATTTCAGTACCCTTTCAGCTTATTTCTCTCGACATTTTGGGTCCATTTCCTAAATCAAAATCTGGTTATTCTTTCTTGTTGGTTGCAGTAGACTGGTTCACAAAGTTTACATTTATCCATAAAATGAAAAGAGCATTGGCTAGGGAAGTCTGTAACTTTGTAGAAACCATTGTTTTTAATTATTTTGGGGTACCACAGATCATAGTTTGTGACAATGGCAGTCAGTTTATATCAAAAGAGTTTAAAGCTTGCCTAAAAGAACATAAGGTCAATAATATTTGGTACAATGCTAGGTACCATCCACAAACAAACAATGCTGAGCGCTCTAATCGTGTAATTGGTACTGCTATTAGATCATATATCAAAAATCAGAACCACCGCGATTGGGACCGAAATATTCACAAAATTTGCAATGCAATAAACACTTCTACACATGAAGTTACCGGGTTTTCACCTGCTTTCCTGACCTTTGGAAGAAACCTACCTTTACAGGGCGACTATTATGGCATCATATCTAAAAAACAAATTTCACCATATTCATTTCAGGATAGGCGCGAACTTGTTGATCAATTATCTGGCTTACCTGAAATATATGAGGTCGTGGATAAACACATTAAAAAGTCTTATGAAAGAAATAGAAAATATTATAACCTCCGCAAACGCCACCTTGAATTCGAGGTTGGTGATACCGTTTATAAACGAAACTTTGTACTTTCAAATGCTGGCAATTATTTTTCAAAGAAGCTCGCGAAAAGATTTATAAAATGTAAAGTAATTAAAAAGATTTCCCCTCTGATATATGAACTCCTGGACGAAAATGATCAAAATGTAGGTCGTTATCATATGAAAGATCTTAAACCCGACCCTGACACAGATTCTGATGATGAAGAGATCATAGCTGACTAAGTTACTCATAATTAGCATGTAATTAGGTTTAAGTATTGTAATCATTATATTGTAAAGTAAGTTTTGATAGAAAGATGATTCATATTTATACTGGTTTGCAGTGATATTTAACACATTTATTTCTTTAAAAGAAAATATTAAGGTGGGGAGTATTTGTAACAATCATTTCGAAAATGATTATTACAACGGTCAAGTTCTTAATTATCACCTATTTATTCACAAAATATCTGATATTTTGTTTCTTTTAAGACAGTCAAATATATAAAATACAAACCAATAATTATCGTAAATAATAAAGCAACGACGCGACAAGTCCCTAATGTTAATAAAATCCGAGATCGTTGTTTGGCGACACCTTACTGCAGGCAACCCGTTATACCCTATGTTTTATTTCCAAATTATGTCAGGGGTTTCAAAGTCTGAGGTTATATCAGCTGATTTTGTCTCGTTAGTGGTGATCGGTGGTGGTGTTTCGTAGCAAAGGGAGATGTTTTAACACTTTTCGGGATGATAAAGTGATTTTTTTAATGTCTGTCGAGGGTTTCTGTCATCGAGAGTACTAGGTTGGTACCATGTACCGGAACAGGAAACATCATTTTTTTCGCTATGTTAGGACTATAAAACCTTTGGACCGAACAAAGAGATCCTCTCTTACTACCTCTCTGCAGAATAATAATGAAGTGTTAGTTCTCATAGTTTTTTTGTGCCGCCATTTTACACGACGTGTAAGAAGTTCTACTGATCGGCGAATTCTATGAAGCCTTAATTGGGATTGGAAAGCACTTCAAGACTACTCAAAGCCATAACATCAGGTAATTAGTCATTCAAAATTATTAGAAAATCTTGCTAGGGAGATGGTTCATGGAATAGTCGCCACGTGGGTTGGTACTCAGCACATTTCTCTACCTTTTCAGGCTTTTAACGTACTGCAAGAAGCTTTTATCCTACTACAAGGACCTTTTAACCTACAGCAGGAGCATATTTTAATTAATACCGCAATCACAATAAAATCAACATCACTCTTTTATTGTGGGAAGAACAGTGGCTTAGGCAGGTCAACTTAGGGACATCAGGCAGGAAGTTGGAAACTTAGATTCTGGTTGGATTACCGTGGCGTAGCTGGAACGGGGCATTTGAGGTTTTCCTTGTTGGCTTGTGCTGTTTTGGGGCCTCCGTTGCAGTCTGCTCGTCTAGAGGACCACCTCCTTTTGGTTGAGCTTATAGGCTAACCGCTACTGTGAAGCGTTGAGGAAAGTCTTCATTTAGGGAACCAACCCAACACCGAGTCTAAAGATAAGTACCTTTCCTTCTTTAGCTTATAAAAGGTAGCTTTACTACTGGTGTTCTACTTACCCTGAGCGTACATTTGAAATTTGATCTTTCGTTGCTAATTTTTCAATTATTCAGCCTTCTCGCACTATAATTACCTTTATAAAATAACTTTAAGTCATTAACCAATTTAATTCTAAATAGTTTCTCATGAATTCATTTGCAAATCAGTAACTATAAACTTTTATTCTAATTTCGGTACCTATAACTCTCTAAAGTATTACTTTGTTGTATTTTATTTAATTAGTTGATTTTGAGTAAAGAATTCATTGCATCTTCTGGCTTATTTTATTAAATTTGAGTTTTGTAAAACACTCTTATTGTTTTTTTTTTCAAATAATTGCTTTGTAAGTGCTCATAGCTTATAGGTAGTAAGAGACTTTGTTTTTTGTAGTATAAGTTATATTAGGTATGTTGAGTGTATATTGGGTACCCATGTTTTAGTGTCATAAGTGTTAAGTTTTTTGTAATGGGCAGGTTTCCTAAAATTACCTGTGATTTTCAGCCACCTGTTATAGTTTTATGATTGTTTAAATATATTTTGCATTACAGCCCATCTTCTTATTATCGGTGATTTTCAGCCAATATCGGTATATGATACTAATATCTGCATCTCTCATATGAGGTTATTATTTAATATTTATTAAATCTGGTTTTTGCAACATTCATGCTATGCTCTTTCAACAATATTTGGTAACAAATATTGTTGTATGGTTTTGGGAAGCTACATTACAAGTTAACTTAAGTATTGTGTCTCAGCGTACATTAGTATCTATCTTGTTTTTTTCTTTTCTGCTCAACCTCTTTGGCCACTCTAGGCCTGGCGCCCACAATATTGTTTAAATTATTTGAACACACGCCCTAACGCCTCCGAAATAAAAGAATCTGAGCACCGAATAAAACAACGTAAAATAAAAATAAATAAAATAAAAAAAAAAACAACAATAAAAAAAAATAAAAAAAGGAGACTGTATATATATATATATATATATATATATATATATATATATATATATATATATATATATATATATATATACATTTTTGTTTGAAGTACATATTTTTGAGAAGACGAATTGTCTTGTACTACTTAACTGCAAGATAGGATATCCCGACATCGAAAAACATGGCGAAAGATGCCCGAAGATTGAAATAGTAGGAAACAGATTTGTAATTTTAGATTATGCTTTTAGCCCGTGAAGCCAGTTAGAGGTTTTTGTTTAGTCCTTTCCAAGATATAATTGATAATTCACGTATTCATTTGAAGTTGAAGGGCAATGACCGTAACCTACTAACCTAGTAAAGACAAGGTCGCCGAGAATCCAAATCAATATTTGAATATTATCAGGATAAAATATTAGGTGTAGAAAATAGGTGGCTGTGCCCTAATTTGGTAGTTTTTACCCGAAGCATCCATTTGATATAAGTACTACTTTTAGAAACCTTACAGGTGAACAATTCTTGGCAACAACTGTGTATTTTTTGTTTCAAATATATAATTAAAAATTAAATAATTGATATTTATTTTTTTTTAAATAAACTTCTTGAAGAATATCTATTAGCAAAGTGTGTCATGTAAAAGGGGGGTAATTATATATTATTGTATCAAAAAAATTCAAATTTATAGTTTTATATGAGAAAGTGTAATAAGGTTTAGGATTATAGATTAGTGTTTAGCCAAACATCCTAAACTGTGATTAAACTATAGGATTATATGACGGATCTTTTTTAATTAAACTTATTTTACTGTGGGTGCAGCACACTGTTGTTTATATTTCATTGAAGATTTCACATTTAGATGTGTTATTGTAGTTCTTCATTTGTCACTCTATAATAAGAGTTATCAGATTGTTACTGAACATTTAGAATATACACATGTGGTAAATAGCTCTTCAAAACATTGGATCAGAATTTCCGTATATCTTTTCCCTAGAAGAAGACCCAGGTATATCTGGGAATATCTCGAACATTTTGTAGAATGTCCGTAATAAGTTTTATGAAAAATTTCAGATGTTTCAAGATTAAACTCACTCTAAAATCGACATAACCCCAAAAGGAAAATACGGTACAATTTAGCTAAAAAAATAATGATGATGTTATCTCATTAATGAAGGCGTTTTGAACTTCAAATAACTTTAAGCTTTGAACAATCAGGAGTAAGATAAAATGTAAAAATACCAGATTATTGATCTGAAGCAAATTCACAGAATTTAGATTTGTAAGGCGCCAATGCTTCAGTTTGCTCCGTATGAAATTAACGACCTTAACAAATATTTTGTCGAATTTGTAGGAGGCAAATACAACACTTACTTGTAAAATCCATTAACCAACATTAGGGCACTGTGGATTTAATATTAATATTTAGAAACACTTAAAACTGTTATAACATCGCAGTCGTCAGTTATATTGTCATATGGCTGACAAATATAGCGTGACGTATTACCGCTGAACAAGCTTAGGTGTAGGCGTTGGATCGTCAAAACAGAGATATGGGTTTGTCGAGTGTTAATAAGGTGAATTTAATTTATCAACAGCGAGTATATAGTTTTTTTTAATCTAAAGAGTATTTTGGCTAGTAGCTAGTAAGTCGACCATTTTGTAACATTTCCTAAATACCCGTACATTCATAACTTTGTAACTAGCTCTATTCAAAATTAAACTAATCATTTTGATCTTACACGTACTTAAATATTTCTATGGTATTTGTAAATATAAGCTATTTTAAACTAATTTTATTTATTGTAAGCTGCCTATCTGCTTAAATTTACTTGTGTTGAGGTGACTTTAAAATTATTTTGAATTTCTTAACAGACACAAATATTTTCGTAACACCTATTCTGAATACTACATTATCACTTCATTTTATAATTTACCAAGGCTACCTGATGGAAAATATACATACTGTACAATCCTCCTTCAAATAATGCACTTTGAAATAGGGCTAGTAGTTCAAAAACCACTGCATTTTGTTAGTGATGTTATATAAATTCTATATTTAGAATTTAATTGAAAATCGAAAGTAATAATATAAATTATAAAAAAAGAGGGGTGATCATTATGAATATATCCAGGGTAAACATATTAAGAAATCTTTAAATTTCTTAACACATAATGTTAAATTAGTTTTCTATAAGCTCTAAAAATGTTGGGGCTTCAACAAACTTAAAGAAGGCGGTGACAAAACAAATCGAAAAACTGTATAGAAGGGTGAGTGCCTGTCTGAATGTTGTAGTATATTTGTATTAGAGTGTCAATGGTTTCTAAAAGAAATACATTGCATGAGTAGAGCTTTCAGGAAATACTTTTTTTAGAGGTTTACTCGGGCTCAATAATGTTCACATTTTTATTAGACTATTAAATCGCTTATTCAATGTTCAGAGTACCGGTACCTCACATATACAGTGTGTAAATTAGTTCATGCCCAAAATGTTGAAGGTGATTTATCTCGTAAAAATTAAAAAGTCATTTAATCCTTAAATGGCAACATGTATATTTTGTATCAGGGAAAACAACACGGGTTATATATGACCCCACATAAAAACCTACTAACTCTTTTTTAGACAAATAAGAACATCACAAAATCAAAAATGACTAATTACAAAATTGGCAAGTACTTAAACTATGCTCTGCACATATGCTTCTTCTACACTTGACGCATTTATGGCGACCTTTTCGCGTTTGCTTGGACAAATGGTGCAGCTAGTGGAAGCTACAATAATGGGAAGGTTTTGGGGGGTTTCTGATTCTCCTTGGTCTAAAATTTGTAGATTGGTCGACCTCAGCAATCCAGGTAAATTTCGTACTTCAAGCCGTTTTCTGAGATGGTTTACAGCCAGTTTAAAGCCTAGATTTTTAAAAACTCTCTTCGGGGCATCGTTTTGCGTGCTGGATTAAAATTATTGGCTTTATGTATGACGTATGCATTAACTAATCCTGCGTCAAGCGTACCATAAAATATGCACAACGGCTATCTTCTGGTTCTTCTAGATATGCTCAAATGTGTCAACTCCGCTCATAGTATTATTATGGAACATGTTTATTTCTGTTTTTTTTTTTGTCAACTCATCAATATTATTATCATCGTGCATCATATATAAGAACAAAGCTATTTTCTTTTTCTTTGGAAAATGCGATACTAGAGTTTTGCTATTGTCAAAAACAAACATAGGTGTATAATATAAGTTCGAGTAAAAACATATTTTTTAATTTACTATAAAAATACCATATTACATTTCCAAATGCATAGAAAATAGACTGGTATAAATGGTACCCACTCTTATTGCCTCTAAAAATATTATTTTTGCCCTTTATTTACCTGTTATAATTAACTTATTTTGCTGCCCATGCATTAAAATGTTTTTCTACGACTATCAAATCATTTCTTTATTACAAAAGCGATTTTAGTTAAATAATGTTATTGATTATCTATGCCGTGGATAATAGACATCATACTAATGATTTCTCATTACTCATGGGCAGCAACCAACGATAAAACACTTCCTAAACTTAAACTAATACTGCGGTTAAAATAATTCATCGCGAATGCGACGAAAAAACAAAAGAGCATAAACAAGTCAAGCGACCGACGCCATAATTTTATATGCTCAAATCAAATAAAATCAAATTAAATGTAACAGTTATTTTGTTGTTAAATTTTTAAGTGACGTACTCAATTTTTACTCAACATTTTGCCGAAATTTTGCTGAAAATCAATATGTTGCTTGTTATTTCAACAAGTTATTTGTTATCGGTCGGTGAGCGGTAAAGATCAAAGGATGTTAGCAACAATGTTTTTAAACATGTTTCGACGGCGCGGCGGCGTACACACATGTGTTTTTCTTCGTTCCTAGAAGTTTTTTAATATTCTATAGACCAGCGACCGATGCACTTCGTTCGTTCGATTATTCGCAAGCCTTTCTTTGACAGGTATTGCGGCTTCAAATCTGGTGTCATTTTTAGATATTCTATGACCTACTTGATTTAGCAGTATTTCAAAATCCGCACTTGACATTCGCGCAAAAGTTTTAACACTTTGGCCGCTGTGAATTTCGCCGCTAAACGAGATAGCATCGGCAGCATTCAGTCTTTCAGAGGATCACTTCGGCTATACTTTCTCCTAGAACGCAGGAAAAGACTTATCGAATATCGCCTTTTCTTCTTCTCTGGTTCTTCACAAGCTAAAACTACATAAGCAGCCGCGCACTGCCAGAAAAACATCCTCGTTGGACACACTGTGATGGAGACGGACTAAATCATAAAAAGATGTTTGTTGCTCGCAATTTGAAGTAATAAATGAGGACGTCTGAAAAGTTATCAACATGTTATAAAAACAAGTTGAACAAGAAGTTTTTGTAACATGTTACTTAGTGAGTACAATCCTTTAGAAGTTAGGTAATTTCCCTGAAAATCAGTTTAAGCGACCAAACTGAGATCGATAGTACACCGCCAAATATTACTGAAGCAGCCAAAACTCTTTTGGACGAATTATTACCACAAATTTCAAGGAAAAAGTATGAAATTGTGTATAAACTATTTATGGGGTGGCGAAGTCAAGAAAAGATTATTTCTTTTTTGGAAAATGTCCCTCTTGTCTATTTTGGAGAGTTGTGTAAAAAGTTACTCGATGTTAAAGAGTACGCTGGCTATTAAAGAAAATAGTAATATTGAAACCTATCATAAATTACGTGCATTTTTAAAACGAAAACCGGAATGTTACAGAGTAAAAAAGTCCAAAACTTTCGCCCTAATGGAAATTAACAGATTTTGAAGGCAAAAAAGTAGTAGTTTACTCATAAGTAAGGATAATTGCTCATTAAATAATATACTTTTTTAAATGTGTTCAGATTATTTGTTGCGTTTAGATTGACAAACAAAAATCTTTTTTGGCCTTTTCGCAACTGAATAAAAATATTTAACTTTAAATTAATTGAAGCAAATACTTAATAAAATTCCCGATAGGATGAAAGTATTTGAACAACTACTATGTATCTATAAAAACTTAAGGTAAATGATATAATTTATTATGCTTGTTTAAATAATATTGTTTATATATGTATCGAAACATTCCGTAGACAGACTAGTCTACATGTTGGGATATGTAATTTTATTAAGTATTTGCTTCAATTAATTTAAAGTTAAATATTTTAATTCAGTTGCGAAAAAGCCAAAAAAGATTTTTGTTTGTCAAATAATATACTGTTATAGTATACACAGCCACTTTCCTTTTAAAAGAATTTATCTTATAAATCGATGGCCAATAATTTCTTATATAAAGTATCAGACTAGATCTCTTTTCACAAATTATCCAGACAATTAAATAGATTAGAAAAGAGTTTATAGCTTCTTTTGTTTTTGCCTCTTGACATTTTTGAGTGATATAAGTTAAATATAGACATCGAAAGTGCCTGGCAAACGGGGGGATATTTTTAGAAATATCGATAAATGTGCTCTTTCTAAAAATTGAGCCCGCTTTGAGTCTACAGATAGTTATAAATAACAGATATATAGTTTAATATGGAACTTGGGAGTTAACACGTTGATTGTCCTATGAGTCACTTATGATATATTAATTATGATTTTTGGTTATCAACGTTAAGTGCAAAACTAAAATCCAAAGTTTATATTACTACAACCGAATCATATATAACTCCAACAAACTTTCTAAAAAACAACCTGGAAAATATATACTATACATACATATATAATAGATACAATTATTTTAAAAACTATTTTTTTACGTAACAGGTCATAATAAGGCGTTAAAAGATATTAATAGTTTTATTAAAACATGAAAGGCAGTAAGCTGTAATACATGGTTTGCTTTTTGTAGTGTGTTGGATAGCAAAATCAGTCCCACCCATCTTTATTTTTATTGCAGCAGATATGATATCATTTATGTTTTAATGTGCCGGCAGATTTAAAATGGATTATCCAGTAAAAAATTATTCCCACAATATAAAAAAAGTTTATTCACCCGTGAAACTGTGAACCTGTAAAAATCAGCACCACTGTTTGTCTAATTATTAGGCTAAAAACCAATTCAACCTCATAAACAATTTGCAGGCATGATTGGCGTAAAATAGACGTTGCACGGGTCAATGACAAATTATTTCGACTACCTGCTACGAAAACATATTTATGAATATGTACATATGAAATGAGCATGAAAGAATGTCAGTTCTTTTATTTCTAAATGGTAACATATAATATTGTTTATTGGAAAAACCTAAATATGAGAGAAGAACGCTTGGACGTGGGGGTTTAAAAAAAATTATGGGAGCAATTAACATACTAATTATCTATATTTAAATATTCCGAAAAATATATAAACCTATTCCCTGTAACATTTTTATTTTATTATAAACTCTGTTTATTATCAAACAACAACAAAAATTGACTGAATAACAATGTTGTTTAAATAATAAATTATAGGACACAATACACTCTTTAAAAGTATACATTGTATAAAAATATTCGCCTTTACCCAGAACACACTCTCGCAGAAAAATCCACTACGTGCAGATAACACTGTTTATATATATTTTATATAAAATTGGATTGAGTTTAAGTCTCAGCATTTGTTTACTTTTGAACCCTTAAAAATTATTCAAATTTTCTAAAATTAGCTACTTCAAACTGGCTTTAACATCCATTCAAGATATTTTAGGTCATCATGAATCAGCATAAGTATCTGCAACACCCAGGCTTAAGAAATTGCTCCAAGAACCCCAAAAATAGGTATGTTTATTTTGGGTGAAAAATATAACCTACAAATTAAAAATAGGATGTGATATCGGCAAAAAAATAAAAAATATTGAGATTTTTAGTTGTGGTGGATCTAGAAAAAATATATGTAAGGGTGTGGTAACCTCATCACCTCCGAAATTACAGTTCTGCAGTTAAGGCAAAGAATCTTTAAATTTTATTCCCACAAATGTTGCAGTTATGAATTTTACGCCCTCTTGCAACAGTTTTATGGAATCCAAAATCAAACTTATAGGCAGCCAAGATGAAGCAATTGAAATGATGAAGAATGAAATTAAAATGCTAAAAATCTGGTTATACCGGAAAGAATATATGCGAGTTGGTTACAACAGGATAGTTTGTTAAGATCAAAACCCATTTTCAATACTCTTAGCTTAATAACAAAACCGAAGCAAAATTTGACCTTAGAAGTACTAAGCGTTATGTAACATCTAACATAAATCTATCAGAACTAAGAATTGGAGTTAAAAAATTGAGAGAAATACACCGGAACCTATTATAATCAAACGCAATGAAAAACAAAATTTAAGAAAACTAAAAATAATGGCACTGCAAAAATTAAACGGACATTATGAGGTTAAAGAAATGAAATTAAAACATCCTAGAATCAAACTTATCGCCTTTAATAAGTCTCAAAATGAAGTTGATGCATCTATTAAGAAACAAAAGATTTTCGTTGATGACGGAGATACCTGAAGGTGTAATCAAAATACTTAAGAATAGAAGCAGCAATGTTTTTATGGAATGCACTTCAACTATATTCCACAACATTAAAATAGAAAAAAAGATGAACATCAACTGGGAAAGGTACTATGTCTTTAAAAATGTATCTGTTACACAATGTTTCAAATACTATGACTATACTATACAAATAGTGAACGTCAAAAAAACTTAACATGCCCTTATTGTAGTGGTCCGCATGAAAAAAAAATTATCAAGGACTAAATATAAACTGTATAAATTGTATTGACGTAAATTTATTTTATGAGTTGAACATCCCAAAAAGCAAGATTGATTACGGTTTATAAAAAATGTATTTATTTATTTTATTTGTTTTCAAGTCAAAACCGCTGCTAATTCAAAAGTGGAGTGGTAATAACCTGAAAATAATTCAACCAATATAATGCCTTATACTTGGTATGCGTAAATTTTAAAATACATGAATACCTCAAATTAGATTTGGCTTCTCAGTTTAATATCGACGGGTATAATTTGCGCTATAATAAAGCAGATTACTATCACGCGATGGCTTATTAATTTATACTAAAGGTCATCTTAATCCCTGATTTCTGACCCTTAATGTTGGAATTATATCAACTCATAATAAACTAACTGTCAATAATATAGCATATAACATGCATATCAATGTAGGTCTATTCTGAGATGAACTAGACCAATACTTTAACTCAATCCAGAATAGCAATATAGATGTATTTTTAAATGTTGTTAATATTAATCTGCTGTATGAAGACGACCGAAAAGTAATTAGCTACATGTCATTCAACAATTCACATGTTTTTTCGTCACAAGACCTGATATTGCAGCCTGTCTCAGTCATTGTTTACTAAAATAAGACTAAAATCAGAATTAATTAAACTAAATGTTAACATTATTAAACATGATATTACAGATTGTAAAGTTCCGTTACTTGTTTTTTCATTCAACCAATCAGAAATATCTGTTTCAATTTAAAACTTTAGTATTCGTCATAAGATATCCGGCCAGGCTTGATGAGCATTCTATTGACTCACGGATGGCGCCACCGAGTTTTTCCTTAAAAAGGCTAATTTATCTTTATTTTTTAAACGATTATTTTGCAGACAGTAGTTTTCCTAAATATCTTGAATTTTAGAAGTAGCTGATAATGATTTTACATATGAGTTTTGTCAGAATAAAAATTTCGAATTAATGGAACAGTTTAACTGATTTATGGAATGAAGTGAACTGACACCATTTGAGAGACTTTTACTCAAGTGTGTTTTTTTTTACATAAACGCTTCCCCTTTATTCATCATGTAAATAACAACAGTATTACCATTGGTATTTACCATGTATTTACCATGTATTTACATGTTTTCTAAAAAATACATAACCCTTAATTTTTTTAAAGGAACTAAAGTTATTTAACAGCAAAAAGTTTTTTTTTGTTAAATATTTCAGATTGTGTTATTTCTATTTAAGGTTATTCATGGGACGGAGTTGTTAGCTGAATCTACTTAAGTTTATTTTTAATATAATATGAATGGCGCCCAAAATTTGACCAATTTTGTTTGAAGCCAGGACAGAGAGCTATTGAGGCATACGCCTCAATGCCTAAGCTTATCAATTTCAAATAACATGATGTCATAAGATCATCTTCCTATAATATTTAATATTTCAAACCATATACCTAGTATTAATAACAATAATTCAAATGTAAAATTTAAAAAGATTGACATGAAAAAATGGGACTGCTTCCTGATGGGGGAGATTGAAACCACATATTTTGTTTAACAAAAATATGCTACTGATTATCTAATAAAACATATAAAAAACTTAATTCCATAAAAAAAATTAATATAACAAAACCCTGGATCACAAATAGTATATATCTACGTTAAAAAAAAAGCCCTGCAAAAAATTCTTCAGTGCACTAGAGTAACTGAATAAATATATTTTAGGAACACACTTAATAAAATCATCAGAATAAATAAAAATGAATACTATAAAAATAAAACTAATGACTACTAATGACAATATGAGAAAAATCTCTAAATTTATTGATGATGCAATTAATCAATGTAAATCAAAAACCGTTCTATCACAAATAAAAAAAAAACAGTGGCACTCTTATAACTGAGCAATTGCAGCTAATATTAGTAACACTTTTTTTTATAAATATTAGTAGGGAGATGGCAGAAAACAACAAAAACAAAACCTACAAATCTTAACGACGTAATTAACAGCCTAAAAATAATTGCTCATCTGGTATTGACAATATTTCTTCCAAGATAGTAAAATGTTTACATATTTATCTAATCTTGTTCATATAATAAACATAATATTTAAACCTGGCATAGTACCCAAACATTGTCAGAACCTCTGTTCTGACTGCTATCTGCAAGTCAGAGAAAATATAAGTAATTACAGACCTTTAAGTGTAATCTCAAATATGACTAAAATCCTTGAGAAAACTCAGGAGACAATTGAGAGTACACTGAAACAGACGTGGGCCTCACGACACCTAGATTGGATTGTTATATGCCGTATATTATTGTATTTCATAAATTTGATAATCATTTCGAGCACCTTAGAAAGCGTGGGAAAAATTTAAATCGAGCGTAACTGGCTGAACTGTGTGGGATTGCATGACTTTTCTATGCAAATATTTAAAGTATGCATAAATCGAGCCAAAATACTAGGACAAGCTACCAACACTAGAGTGATATTTAACTGATCCTGCGCCAGTGGCTTTCGTGTTAATTACATCACCACATCTTCACCTACTGCAGCTAAATTAAATGCAGAGTTGGTAAGTCTATTATTATTGAATTCTGGTCAGGTATATTATCATTCGTAGCAAATCCAGAAAAATATCTATTTAATTAATTTACATTTATTTTACTAAGGATTCAGGCAAACTTGCTTTAACTCTTCTAAAAGTATTTAGCTTGTGCAAGCTATTTTTGTTTTTGACTGTTTAAATAAGCTTTTTTCGACCTTATATCTGTAGTAGTAAAATTTCGGAGTTTTTTATAATAATCCCAACTAGTTATACCTTTTGTTTGTCGAAATTTATTTAATCTCCGACTAGTTTGTATTGACAAATAATGCCATTATGAGAGAGTCAGTTCAAAAACAAATAACGCCCTAGGACATTATTATAGGAAAATAAAGCCCTAGAGCATTAAAAATAATAGTTTGGTTTATTCTTATTAAAACTATTTTTTTTCAAAAAAAAATTTATTTCTTACTCAGACATTAAACGTTGAAGGCACCACGGGTATTGTAAGGGATAGCGCTTTCGGTTGATATATATATATATATATATATATATATATATATATATATATATATAATAAACACTGTGTCGACCTTAAGCATTATTAGCCCATGTAATACCCTTGATACCTTAATCACTATAAAGCTTCGTAATACATGGTTAAGACGGTTTCTTTTTAACTTCAAAAAAACGACTTTACTGTCAATATCTGTCATGTTAAAGAAAAGGTGCCATGACAGTGATTCAATGTCAAAATAGAAATGCGTAACGCTTGGAATACAATGGAACACTCGTAAATATTTAACGTGAAAAGGAAACTTAAAAGGGAAGTACACATTTGTGGTACAAAAATGGGTGATAATTTTGACGATGGAACTAAATATAATCGTTTATAACTTATACTTCAAAGAGTATATAACAGAACTCCGAAAAATATACAAAGAAAAATAAAGTTTGACTTAAATGGACGCAAACGAATGACGTAATTTGCATTGTGTCCCACGCTTTAAGTTAATATTATTCAGCTGCCGTAAGTAAATTGTAATTCGGCGAATCTAATGTAGTAGTAGTAGTAGAAAAGTAGGAGTAGAAAATGTTTACGTCGGAGTTATAAATATTTCCTAACAATGACTTTTAGTCTCAGTTTCACTAAGATATTTTAGATCTATCGACAGCACTTTTTATGTCCGTTGGATTCATGGTTATAAATCGAATACAGAGAAAGATTTTGATTTTCTTCGACCTTCATGCTAAAAATGCACAGGTTGCGGCCTCTTGACTGTTCACTAGCATCGATAATTTTTTTAATATCTTGCTTTTCTTGTTTTAATAACACTAATTTAGATTTTGTTTTAGAGAGGTCAGTTTGGACTTCCCTGAATTTCATCTCAAATTTTTCCTCAACTAATAGAGATATCGACTCTATCACTAATGATGATCACGTCAGTGCGTGTGAATATATTTTTCTGGATTTTTAGACTAGTTTTTTATGTGGACAGAAAAAATTCAGATTTTACTGCCAAACACAGACACAAACCTTTTTCTTAAACATTGACTATCTTTTATAGTTTCACTTTTCGGATAATGGCCAAAATTTCGGGAGCTATCTTGCACGCGACTCGAATACTCCAGCGCCATCTACTATTATGGCGCCAACTTTCTCAAATTTTTACTAATCCATGTAGCCCCCATATACAGCGTGTAACAAAAGCAAGGAAACGGCGAAATATCTTAGGTACCGCTTACCTTAATTTAATGAAAATATGTAAGCTTAGGCATGAGGTTGTGCCGGATCCAATGACGAGTACCGCAATGTTGCCAAGTTTACCGTTTTTCTGTTATAAAAGGAAAATATTTTTTAATGGAACATCCTATATTATATTACTTTTTTAAAATCTGCGTGAAATTCTCAATACTTTTTATTAAGAGCACTTTTTATGAAAGTCAACGATTTTTGCAAAAATTAAGGTCAAATATCTATAATTTAATATATTATCTTTTATTAAAATACCTGCACGCAAAAGGTTACCTGATAAGTTTGACAATGTTTTGTTGATTTACAAAAATGGAACATTTAACTGAAACTTAAAAAATTAATATTTTAACTATACTGGGTTATGGGGATAGAATGCGAAACCAGTAAGATGTTTGTAAAATTTTAAATGAAAAATATCCTAACAGAAATCAGATAACTAAATCTACCGTAACTGGAAAGGTAAAAGATGCTGTACATTTCACAATAATTCCACATCTTGCTACCAAAACACTACCAAGGGAAAACAGCGTCTCAACTTTAAAAGTGGTTTGTAAAAAACAACGGAAACAATACAATACAAAAAAGAAATACCTAATACAACAAACCATAATTTAATGAAACTAAGTAAGGTCTTTAAATTATGTCCATTTACTTCCTCACAATAAGCCAAATATTGTGAGAAAATATTTAATACATTAAATTCGTCTGCATTCGATTTCTATTCGCTCCTTTAAATCCCCGAGGTCATTGTGCTTAGTTTTATACACAAAATTTTTAAGGTGTCCCCACAAAAAGTAGTCGAGGGTCGAGGGGTAGTCGTATGGTGCACCATTACCTAAAAAATCAAGTTTCAAAACTTAATACAGCAAGTAAAGTAAGGAACTTACGGTTATTTGGAAATAGTTCTGCAATAGCCGGGACAATTTTAGTCCTTAAAATATTCAAATATATTTCTCCAGTTAATATGTCTTCCATGAAGAAAGAGCCGATTATTTTTGCATCTTTTATACCTCACCAAATATTTATATTTTGGGGAAATTGGGTATGAACTATACCTGTTAACTTTTCCATTAAAAAAAAAGGTGCTTCGTCAGAAAAAATAATTTGATCCTTAGAGAGAGAGTTTTTACACCAAAATTATTTTAAACGGATGAAACTTTTCAATTTTCAGAAGCCGGTCTACGGACATGTAGGAGAGATAATTTTCTCTCCCTAATATTCTGCTAGAAAGGTGCGGACTTTCTTCTAAACATTCAGGGCCTTATTACCATCTGTTACGCTTTAAGGTTTGCTAGAACGGACAGCATCTTTTACATTTCTAGTTTCACGAAATTTTTTGTTAATTTTACTTACGGTAGATTTAGTTGAATTGTATTTATATTAGAATATTTATCATTAAAAATTTTACAAACATCTTGCAGGTTTCGCATTCTTTCTCCATAATCCGGTATAATTCAAATTTCGATTCTTTGGGTTACAGTTGAACGATCCGTTTTCGTAAATCAACAAAACTGATATTGTCAAACATATCAGGTAACTTTTTGTGTGCAAGTATTTTAATAAATTAGGGATATTAAAACCCTATTTTCGCAAAAACTGTTGCCTTTCATAAAAGTGCAGTTTATAAAAAGTATTGAGCATTTTACGCAGATTTTAAAGAAGTAATATTGTATAGGGTGTTCCATTAAAATAATAATTTTCCTTTTATAGCAGAAAAAAGGTAAAGTTGGCAGCAACGCGGAACTCGCCATTACATCCGGCATAATTGCATACCCAAATTGTACATATTTTCATTAAATTTAGGTAAGTGGTACAAGAGATATTTTCCGTTTGCTTACTTTTGTTACGCGCTGTATATTCAATTATCTATAAATATATATTTATAATATGGGCTACATCTAAGATGTGTTTTTTGACATTTTAAGGTTTCTAAAACATGAAAAACATATTTTTATAAAAGAAAAAAAATTGTGATCGATATCCATATGTATACTAGTACGATAAAGCGATTCAAAATTTGCACTAAAAATAGTTTAGGTCAACGTCTTGGGAATTAGATTTTGGATATCATGGGCTAAGAACTTCGCTATTTTTAAAGGACCTAAAAACATTTAAAAATCATATTTCAAGAATGGCTTTTTGAATGTATATTAAATTGTAACCAGAAATATTTGGGCTAAATGGTTTGTTATACAAAAATTCTGAAAGTCATTGGGATAGATACTACCTGATTTTTTTTTCTATTATATATGTTAAAAAAAGAGACTCGTCAAATTTCTTTTATTTTTTGGGTCCTAACATTTGAAAATATTTCTTCGAATTCTGTAAAATGCGACAAAATTAGATGTGATTCCAAAAGTAAAATACATTTCAAGAATACTTTTATTGCACCGTTTTTGCACCACTATGCCTTTCACAATGTCACTTGATTAGCTGCTATATTACTTATCAGCCACATAAGTAAAATCTGTGATGTAAAAGTCGGGTTTGGTAAAATGAGACACCTGTCGCTACCTACCACGCAATAAGTCGTGTGGTTTTTCTCAAGTTTGTCTTTAGCAGACTCCAGAACATTCTACTAATACAAATTTTTGATTGTTTTTCTGGACATAAGAGGATATCGGAATAACTGCAAAACACGTCTTTGTTTAAGGTTTTATTTTCCAGCAAGGGAAAGAACGTCTTCAATAAAAGTATTGTATTTTTCCATGAAGATCAGAATAACATAATCTAATAGAATGAACCTAGCCAAATACGAAAATGACAAATAGAAAGTTGTAGCTCGTAGGGTTTTCTTTTTAGGGTTTTAGAACCATATCGTATGTTACGATACTTAATATTTATAGAAAAAATTATTTCAGAAAATTCTTAACCCTGTTTATTGACTATGTTTACAGTTTTCGCCTATTAAAAATACCATACATCTAAGAGAAAAGCAAACGAGAAAAATATTAACTTAAAACACTAACTAAACTTTATTTTTTCCGTTTATCAGGTATCCTATCTTCTCTCTTCAAAAACCAACAGTAGTCACCCATCATGGCTGGATCCCATCGTCCTTGGTACCGAATTTCCATTGTTCTGATATCTTGGTGAAACCTTTCACGCTGCTCGTCACTAACAGCTCCCAAATTTTTAGGAAAAAATAACAGATGGGAATGGAGGAAGTGAATTTTTAATGACATTCTGGCACCAAGCGCTTTATAGGCATCTAAAAGTTCATTAACTAATTGTTGACAATTTTCATCCATATTGTCACCTAAAAATCCTCTTACTACATTAACAAATGAATTCCATGCTCTGAGTTCCTGCCTGGTAAGCTTTTCCATAAAATTGACATCGTCTAGCAATTTTCTAATTTTTGGCTCAATAAAAATGCCTTCTTTTAATTTGCCATTACTTAACTGGGGAAAGACTTGTCTTAGGTATTTAAATCCATCACCATCTTTATTCAAAGCCTTCACAAAGTTTTTCATCAGCCCAAGTTTAATGTGAAGAGCAGGCAAAAGGACATTTTTGGCATCAACAAGAGGTATCAATTTAAAATTTTGTGATTCCGATTGAAATTCGCTTCTTTCTGGCCAAATTTTTATTACATAATGCTGATTTATTGCACGACTGTCCCATAAACAAAGAAAACAGCAATATTTTGTAAATCCCCCCTGAAGTCCCACTAAAATCGCTATAACTTTCAAGTCCCCACATATCTGCCATTTATACCTATTGTAGTTTATTTTATCCAAAATCGTGCGCATATTTTCATACTTTCCGTTCATTGCAACTGAATGAGCAACTGGTATAGAGGGTTTTAAATTTCCATTATGCGATAACACAGCTTTTAAGCTATATTTAGATGAGTCTATGAATAAGCGCCACTCACGGGGAGAATGTTCAATATCAAGTTCCTGCATTAAACTGTCTATATCAGTACACGCGCACAACGAATTTTCCATACTGTAGAATTCAGAAAACATAGCATTTGTTTTTCTGAAATTCGTTATATTTGTTTCTTTGGCCAATAGGTTCCATTCCTTAAGACGGGAACCCAGAAGTTCTGTCTGTTGCTTGGATAACCCCAAATTAAGTACTAAATCACACTTTGAACAATCGAATGTGGCTCGCCGGAAATGGGGGCAAATTTGGATATTCTATATTGTGCTTTCCCTTTTTGGAATAACCTTCAGTCTTTGTCTTACCATTGGAACTGCAAAAGGCATATTTTTTCTCTTTCCCTTCATCCACTGCACCAATGATACACTACAACTAACACAGCACACATGGGGAGCCCACCGCTTATCTTGATCCCCAATTAACACACCAAAATATTTAAAGTAGGCTTTTTTTACAATTCTCCACAAATATAACAAAATTTGTCAGGAGAAATTTTGCAACTTCGGCGCATTTGACTCGAAATTCTCGTCTTCACATACACTTGCTTATCGATACTCAAATCGAAACTTAACAGAATGCCAATATAAAAGGTTTTAATTAGGCTATTAAAAATGGTACGTATTATGGCTTTCCGAATATTTTTTTTATTATTGGGAGGGTATTTCCATTGTGAAAATAATGAGGTAGCCTGTGTTAGAAAAATCTTCTCGGCCAGTGATCTGAAAGTCTTACTTTTTAGTTTAGAACGTTTTGCTGTTTCTTTTTGTTGAAAAACTGTGCACTTTCGTATCTTCTGCTATAAAATTCAGGTAAAAGGGGTTTTTATTTAAAAAAATGAGACTTTCAAGGTCAAACCCTACATTTTCTATTTGGCTGCATATACCCCTCATGGGCTAGTCTTGTACCTTTCGGTGAACGATATCAGTGTGTCACACTGCAGATATGATGATGCATGCAGCAAAAAAAAACCAAGGATTTAGTTTCACTCCGATCTTCTTAAAGAAAGCGTTCTATATAGTATCACATAATAACTCATTACAAAAACTAGAAAATCTTGGTATAAGAGGCATAGGTTCAAAAATGTAAAAGTTATTAGTTCCATAGAAAATAATTTGTACTTATATATAGGGCAAAAGTTAAAATACGCTTTTATGCTGACCAAACTGTATAGATAGTAGGAGAAAAAAAAATAAGATGTGTTATAACAAGGTTATTTAAAATTATTTAGATTATTTGTTGTAGGAAGAAAGTTTTTGGAATCTTTTGCAACTCAACAATTTTTTTTATTTTTAAAAACCCTGTTATTGTGCTAGTTGCGGTTGTCTGGTGTCATAACAAAGACCGCATTTGATAGCCCCGATATTAAAAATAAATGCTAGTCAGGGCTTTGGCTAGACTTGAACCAGGGGCGTATATATAGGTGGATTTATGAGTTTAAATAACGTTTAAATAACTATTCCGCACTAAACATGTGAAACCTTTTGACGCCAGAATCTAGCTACTCTCATGAGTGAGGATATAATTTTTAACAACAAAGTTTAAACAAACGTTTCGTGTTGAAAAGTATATAATGTATATTGAAATTTTTCAACACAAGATTTTCATTTGATCCATGCAGCGCAATTTATGCAAACATTAATTATGAAATCATGGTTCTTGAGACCGTGTTAAAATTTAATCATTTTCCGACATTTCGCCTTCGATTGCACCAGGCATTTTTAGGTATTTCACGTATTTATTTCACGAGATCGGAAGATTGAATTCAGTGTTCCGATCTCCCGAAGTAAAGATTCCTGAAGTTGCCTTGTGCACTCGAACGCAAAACGTCAGAAAGTTATTCAATTTTGACACGGTCTAATCTCAATAATGGTCATTTATTAATTGACCAGAGCCGTAAAAGTTTCCGTTCTATGATAAGCATTAATTATTTCAATTTTCACTTGAACTATAAGTGGGAGTCAACCCCAAACCCCTCCCCCTTATCTACCACTCTGATGCTGATATTTTATGCTTAAACTTGAACAAAAGATTATATCATACTCTTCTATTATATACGCAGTCAAATAATCATTCACTAAACAAGAAATGTACGTAAAATATTAATCCGGAAATACACAAAGTTAAAAAACCAATGATTAGAACTTTTCTGGTTACAAGTTGCACCTGTATTCTTATTTCAGAGTGTTTTATAAAGGACGTTCAGAACATAAACTGAAAAGTGCCAGTACACACATTTGACGATGGGCACTTCGAAAAGCTTTTAAACCGTACTCCAAATTCTTTAATACTCTAAGGTTTATACTTTCAGGAATTGAATAGTTAATAATATTAATAAACAATGTTCAACAAACTATTAATTGTTTTTGCAGTAATTTTGTCACAAACGGAGTTTGTGTTATTAAAAAAATAGACAAGTAAAATGAATGGGCCTGTGAGGGTTTAATATTTTTGTACGCGAAAAATTGATAGGAGAAAAAGGGAGCTCAAGACTTTTATTTTTTATTTAATTTATTTGTCACAAAAAAAATATAATTTTATTTATAACTTCAAATTTGACAAATGCAAAGGGTGGAAACTACAACATCATATTTTTGTATTGGCGATAGGCCACGACATTTATAAAATAAGTTGAATTTTTTGAATTAATAACCGGTTGAGTTTTTCAGGCTGTGATACGTTTTTCTGTCTCGTGCTCAAAAAATGTTGCCTTTTCAGTATGTTTCGTTTGCTTATTACCTATTTATCGTCTCGCATGGACTATGCCTTATTTGTGGCATTTTTTTTTTAATCCTTCTCATAATACTGTTAAACCAGGCTTATTACATTATAACGACAGCACTAAGTTGAGTTTTATAAATTTTTTCCATATTTGGAATATAAACAGATCTTAGTGAACAGGGAAATTCATTGAGAAAAAGGTTCATGAAACCTCTTTAGAATTATATGCTCATGGTCGGGCATATATTTCCTGAAATATTTTACGTACCGCATTAATACCGCACAAGCTGCCTTTGCTTTATTTTATTTGCTTTTTCGTTATAATTTATGCTAAATGGGAATATGTACATGTTATGTAAATTCTTTAACCTGTAAATGATTATTTACATAATTTCGTTAATGCGCTAGTTGTTGTTACCTGATATGTATAAATTGTGCAATACCATGACTACGAGTTTGTGAAAAGGTTAAATAGGTAATGTTCTTAAGTTCCTAATATCAAGCAGCGGAAATTACACAGGATGTTTTTAGTATTCATTGTTGGTTTAAACTCATCTAAAAACATTAAGTAATTGTTATTTATATTTATTATATATATATATATATATATATATATATATATATATATATATATATATATATATATATATATATATATATATGTATATATACATATATATATATATATATATATATATATATATATATATATATATATATATATATATATATATATGTTATGGTAAATGTCCCCAATTTTGGGATCATGCAAAACAACCGGTTATTATTTAAAATGGCCAGTGAAATTTAGATATATTTATCATAGTTACTGGGGATTTTATAAAATACCAATTACGTTACGTAGTGGCAAAAGTAATAAAATACTTTCTTATTTTATTAAATTTATCATATTTACCGGTGAATATAAAAAAAATTTAAAATGCCCGATAGAAGGCGGTAAATGTAACAAATTATCTGTCATTCAGGGATACATTTTTCTAATCATCCGTTCTTTATGCGGTATTTTAGTAATTCAGCTTGAACAAAAAAGCTTTTAAATTTAAATCATGAAGCACACATTTCTGTTGGTAATGACGTAGGAAACCGGATGATAAAAGTATTGAAATAGAATACAAAAATATTAGCACAGAAGTGATAATTTATATAAAGTTGTGTGGAATCTGCCAGAAATACAATATGCTCTAGTACTTTGAACTATATTTCAAGAAATGAGTTCAAAATGCCACGTAGATTTAATCGACATGCAATCTTAGCCTGCTAAATTATTTTAAATTCATGCTCGGTGTAATGATGTGTATGATAACTTTACTAAATCTGTGCAGTTACGCACGCTAAAAAGTAAACGTGCAGAGGAAGTTACCAATGTGTTGATTGATATTTTTACTATATTCGGAGTCCCCAGTGTGCTGCAATATGACAACGGCCATGACTTTAGCAACCGAGTTATAAGAAACTTATTCGATATGGACGGATCTGAAAATACCACACGGCAAACCTAGACATAGTCAGTCTCAAGGTCCAATTAAGCATGCAAATTTAGACATATAAAACATGCTTAGTTCATGGTTAGAATGCAATAAAGCAAGTAAATGGTTTGTAGGATTACGTTTTGTACAGCTGATGAAAAACAGAGCTTTTCACGAAGTTACTAAGAGTATTCAATATGAAACAATGTTTAGGTCACCCATAAAAGTAGGTTAAAGTCATATTCCTCTTCAAATTATGCCATAGGAAATGTTTACCAAAGAAGATCTTCAAGGTCTTATTGATACAGTAAACATCCACAACGTTTCAGCAAATGCCAACAATATGGTCATAGTCGATGACCTTACATGGCAACAGATCATCTCCAGAAAAATATTAAGATGAAAATGTTACAAATACTTAAACATATATTGTAAATAGCTAAAAAATGTTTAAAGAGACACGAATGCTTGCTAAGGAGAGTTTAGAAGTGCAAGAGAAAAAGTTTTCCATGGATAATGTATGCCAAAAATCTAAAGAGAAACATGTTAATAGTAATACTGGAGGTTCAAAATGACAAACTTTATCAACTAGGGACAAAAGATGAACGATTGTCGCAGTTGTTTAGAAGAAATCAATTCACCATTTGTTAAGACCAATTTATTTCGACGGCCGATTTTCAAGACCTGAGAGTGTCTTTTCGGGTATATGTTAAGAAACTATGTTCTTAAAATCTAAAAATCTAATTATCTACACACACAATTTGTACACTTGTGCAAATATACTTACTTAGAACTTTTTTTAGTATTTATATGTCAATTATGTGTCAAATTTTATCTCATCAAAGAAATTCACTACTTAGTACCACTGTGTCAAGATATTGAATATATTATTTATATACGAAATAATTAAAGTGTGTCCCTATTAAAATTACTAAACAGACATTTTTTTAGATTGCTGGTCACGTTTAAAAATGTTCGTATGCTTAAAAATAAATGTTTTGCTTTAACTGCGTATATAAATAACTTTATATAAAAGGAAATAAGTAAATGTTTGTGTTTTTACAAGTAAATGTTTTGTTACGAAATATATTACCAAAAAACTAGTTATTTAAATAATATATTTTTTGTTTTTAATTAGTTAGGTGAACCAATAAACAACACTAATTGTGAAAAATGACTGGTTATAGTAATTAATTTACTCACATTAATCGAGCCGTTCAGAAACTGTGAGGAACTATTTAAAATCAAATAAAATGTATAGCATTTACGAACATGTTGGGAGATTATGTAGAACTACCGGCTAATATTCATATTTACCGTAATGTATATGTTATTACAAACCAAAAATTATAATTATAAAGCTTAAAAACATGTTTCATGTCAAATTTTACCTCCGGTGAATAAATTGTCATTTCTTCTGATTTCGTTAGACTGTGGCAAATAGTTTAACGAACATTATTACGTGCTAAACGATTTATACAAATGCTTGATCCCATTAAACTGCATGTTGAATTTAAACCTCTTACCAAGGAAGTGCATTTCAGAAAGTTTCGCTGCAACAAGTTCTGCTTATTTCCATACATTTTAAATCCTATATTATACTCGAGTTGTAATTTAAGATGTACAAGTATGCGAAATGTGCCATTCGAAATACTCCCAACATTACATCTTAAACCTGAGAGGAACAGTTTGCATTCCCAAAGTGGTCTTTTTATTTCCCCTTGTTAAGCGTTTAACATTTTTAAATAACAAATTTGCTGCATATTTTTTTTTCACTAAGGGCTGCGGCCGGTTTAGCCGTCTAAAGTTCTCAGACGTCTCAGATTATTCTAGTCCTATAGTGCTCTATATTGGCGATCTCCTTACATCCTTCGAAGTTTATTTTGTGGCCTGTTTCCTGATGATGTAAAAATAAGACAGAGGTTGTTTGTTTATTTCTGATGCTGAGTTTATGTTCTCCTACTCTTAGTGATATTCGTCTCTCTGTATGCCCAACATACAACTGTTCACAATACTGGCCCCGGGATGCTATATATTATATTAAGTTCATCATGTCTCGTTTGTGTATTAGTTAATTGCTTGAATCTAGATATGAGGGTATTGGTCACAGCTTGAGTTTGTGCTGGATGGTGGTGTGATCCAGCATTCAAATATCTGTCAGTATGTGTTGGTTTTCTATTGTATTCAATGTGTCCATTGTCCTCTTTCAGAACGTCTAAAAATGGGAATTTGTTGTTTTCCTGTTAACTCTAGCGTAAATTGTATTTTAGGATGTCTTGAATTTACGTGGATTAGAAAGTTGTCAAGTTCTGCATTACCGTGTTGCCATATGATAATTATGTCATCCACGTACCAGAGCCAAATTTTGGGCTTAAGATTGGCTTTCTCAAGAGCGTCTTTCGACGCGACCACCATTGGTGATAGTGAGGATTCCATTAGAGCTCCCTCTATTTGTTTGTACATTTGCCCGTTAAATGAAAAATAAGTATTTTTAAGACAATGCTCTGACAGTTGCATTATATGAGCCGAAAAATCCTCGTTCATAGCAATTTTGTCCAGTGCTTCGTCGATGGACACGCTAGGATATAAATCTTTAACATCGAGGCTTGCTATGTTGCTTTTTCAAGAATGACATCTCGTATAATTTGGGGTAAAATGCTCCGACTTTGTTGCATATGAGTCAGCTTTTCAACAGTCGGTTGCTTAATATCCGCAAGGTATTTTTCTAGCTTTTGTAAAGGCGAATTAACAGCACTAACAATAAACACCCCTGGTTTGTGTATTTTTGGTAAACCATAGAGTTTAATGCATCTGCTGAACCTTTAGTAGATTGTCATATTTCTTCGAAAGTTTATCTTAATGCTTTTGTTTGATTCTGTCCGCCAAAAAGGCAAAGTTTATATACGATTCCACAATAAAGGATGACTGCAGTTACTTTTTTCTCTATCCCGGCTAGTTGGGCAAACAAACAGATGAATATCAGCAAGAGTAGAAGAACATAAACTCAGCATCAGAAATAAACAAACAACCTCTGCCTTATTCTTACATCATCAGGAAACAGGCCACAAAATAAACTTCGAAGGGTGTAAGGAGATCGCCAATATAGAGCACTATAGGACCAGAATAATCCGAGAAGCCATAGAAATAGAAAAATAAGGTGATTTAAATGAAAGGAACGAATCATTAAAGTTACCAGCAGTATAGAAATCAATCGTATATAAACCAAAAACCTCAGAAAATCAAGCGGCATTAGTCCAACAACATCCCCAAATTATAAACAATGACGCACGACCGTTTAGATATAACTTTCGACCGAGGGTGGGGGTTTATAAAGGAAGCTCCGCTGTCATTAACACTTTCAATCTTCAATCGGACGCGAAACAGGAAGCGAAAATCCCAAATGCGATTTTGGCGAAACGTCAGCAAAATTGTTCTTTTCAGAACCAGAGTGAACCCGGAATGAAAATATATATATATATATATATATATATATATATATATATATATATATATATATAATAGCTTAGCAAAACGTTAAAAGCTTGTACTAAAAAAACTAAATTATTTAATTTTCTCAAATTTTGCACAAAAATGAAGTGTTACGTGGAAATGAACTGGTAACATTTTGGTATCAATATAATATAGTAAAACAAAATGGCGGCTTAATAAAATATTAAGTGTGGTAGATAGATTGGTAAAGTGGTGGTACGAATTCAAGGTGGCGGAAAAAAATGGCAGCCAAATATTTATTTTTTTAAATCAACGTGAAAACCATCTTATTCAATTGACTTTAAATTTTGCAGAAAAATTAAATATGATATAGAGATCAACTAGTACGAATTCCACATGACTTGACAAAAGGCCGTGTGTGTCAATCGAAAAACTACTTATTGAATTTATTTTAAATTTAGCTCAAAAATCAAGTCTGGCATAGATAGAAACTGGTAAAATATTGATGGGAATCCAATATGATGGAACAAAACGGCACCCAATAAAAATATTGGTGTGTTACTGACTGATAAGTAAACAAGGCAAGTGACATAGATTTGTAGTTTTAAATGGTTAATCTAAAATAAAATAAAAACCTAAAAAAGAGTACAATGTCATTTTTTATAAATATCAATATGCTACCCTCCCTGACTTCACTGTAATCGATAATTATAACATTATTATGTTCAAGTAACTCTTTTGCAACTGTAAAGCAAAAAATATCAAAGTTTTATTAAAATCGGCGTATCTATTTCTAATTATTAGTAAAATGCTAAATTTTTTATTACATTTTCACACCTTGTATCTGGAAAATGGACTTAGAACTCATGTTTTTAAGAACTTAATATCTTATTTTGGTGAAAGGAACCTGCCCTATACCGTTGGCAATAGGGTTCTTGAACACCCTATATAGTAAAACCCCGGATAGACTCATGAATAGGTGAAAAACAAAAAGAAAAGCTAAATTTTAATCTATTGCAGCTTAAACTAGTTTTGTAAAATCAAGTATGCTTTGAATATTTACAAAAAGGTTATTTTTTCCCAACAAAGTGCTTGTTCTGTATGAGGTTTCGCAAAATAATTTAGAGAAAAGTTGTTCAGAAAGAAAAATTAATATTTAAAATTTCTCGGCCTTCCTTCCGTTCTTATCGAGATAGAACAAATTAAACTTATTTTGGGTTCCGTGAAACTTCGTATAATATTTAATAGTATTGTCGACCATATTAGAAAACATTTTAATTTCACCCTATCTCGGAAACTACAAGTTGAGTCAGAAATCGAGAGCGAAAAGTTGAATATTTTTTATTAAATAATTTTTGCATACATATGAATCATACATGGTTGTTTTTAAACAATATTAGGACGATATTTTTACGGCAAGACTTTAATTAGTGCATTTTGTTACTTATAATGCAATAAATTAAACCTCAGTCTGCTAATATGTCAATTAGATAATAGAAAACAAAAAAATTATTATTGAAATAAGTTACTAGTTGCGCTATTTTATATAGGTCAAGTAAAAACTTTAATAAACAAAAATATTTTTATGCATTTTAATGCTTTTTTATGACAAAGTTATTAGGTTGTTGATAATACTTTTAATAATACGGATAACATGTTAGTGTTCACCATTCTACATTCATTCGATATCACACTGTATATAATCATAGCAACTAAAAAGGCGTTCGAACAATTTCCTTTCTGTTTAAAGTTGAGAAATTAGATCAGATTATAGTTTTTTTATTAAGACTAGCAACTTTTTAGCTTTTTTAGCTTATCATGTAAGTCATTTACTCCTAATTTTAATGTATCGTCTAGTTCCATTAACGTTGGTAAACTTTGTCTACCGTTCTGTATAAAGCCTTCAGTTAATATTTTAAATACGTGCGTCCTAAATAGTAGATATCGTAACGTTTGGAAAAAAGCTATTATCAAATCTATTCTAAAAATAAATAACCCGAAGGAACCGAAAGACATAAGACCTATAATATGTTGTCCGTAGTTTCTAAAATTCTTGGAAAATACATACACAAACAGGTTTATAATTTTGTCAATTCATTAGATATAATTACAGACACGCAATCCTGGTTTCGAGAAAACTATAGCACCGTTACAAGTCTCGTGTTAAATAATATAAGGTATAATGAGGAGGGAAAATAGTGTACGTGCATAGCTGTAATGGATTTCAGAAATGCGTTCGGTACAATAAATGATACTATGCTCCTTGCCAAGTTAAGATATGTTAGTTCTTCAGAGCACACAATGTAATTTTTTAAATTTTAGCTTGAAAATAGATTTCACTCAGTCTCATTAAAAACAATAATATTTCCAAACAATTCATATATTTTGCATCAAAAACCGGTGTACCGCAGGGCTCTATATAGGACCCTCTCCCATTTACAATTTATGTAGCAGATATGCACACCTCTATTGAGCATTCAGAATTGCAACAATACGTTGACCATATATGCGTGCCTTTAAATTTTTGATAATTCTTAAGAAAAGAAAAAATTAGAACAGACATTCTAGGTATAGTTAAATATGCCAATCAACATAATTTAAAAATTAATCCTGCTAAGTCAAACATAATTTTTTACCGTGGTAATTGGAATATTTTAGGATATATGTCTGAGAATATTAATATTGAGATTAATGGGGAAGTAATTCGGATTGTAAATGAGGTCCAAATAATATGGTTAATTTTTGATTCTAGCCTTCGCTTTGAGACCCATATCAAGAATAAATTATATTATTGCCTACATACCATTTTTTTGTAGTACTTTAGGCCTGGTTCACATAGAGGCATTATAATGCCGCTGCGCTATCGGTTTCTTAATCGCGAAGAACTTTTACCAAGTTGAAATTATTCTTAGGGTATAATATATGTATAATTTTTTGCTAATAAATCCTTTTGACTTTAACTTTGACTTTAGTCCACTGTACTGTGAGGCTTATAATAAAGAGCACAGTATTTTTATTCATATTTAAAATTTTATTTAATCACGATCACGTAATATATATTTATCTTCTTATTTAAACATTAACATTTACGGCATCCAGGAGATAAATTCTCTGTCACCCACCATAACGTTCGTTGAAATCGAATTGTTATTTTGCGTAAATATAAACTTAGTTGGCGTCGACATGGTTTTCACAACGTCTATTTTTTCTGAGAGGAGAATACGTTAGGCTTAATATAAAAATAAACGGAAGCATCTAATGACAGCCTCGTTCAGCAATTCCTTTCACATAAAAAAAAATCTTTTTTAATTCCCATAAGGTCCATGGTTAAGCGAAAATATTGTACGCGGTGATCATTTATAATGTCCCCCCCCCCTCTAACTTTTTTATTTGACGTTTGGTAGAAAAACGTCAAATATAAAAGTTTCACAAAAAACAATAAGCTATTTGCAGCATACATTTTTATATATACAGGGTGTTGCCGAAATCACCCACAGATTAAAGTTTTATTTTTTTAAATGGAACACCCTGTATATTATACGCTAAATTAAATCCTATGAAAATTCTACATATTTTTTGTATAACATGTCCTATACCCAAATACAATAGTTTTCGAAATATCTGCGATTTATTCTAAAGCTTATAATTTAGCTTAGGTGGCTGTGAAGTAGATCGATACCAACAAACAAAATGTTTGTTTATAACTGACAGTGACAGTTACACATTTAGCAACATTATACGTTCTTTTTATTGTAAAATGCCCTATTCGGAAAGAGAAAAACGATTAATTTTGGAAACTTTTATCAAAGCAAATAAGAGTGCTAAATTGGCTCAAAGAGAATTACGTGTAATTAACCCCCGGATGCACATTCCGGACAAAAAAACCTTTCATCGAATTTATGAAAAATTTCAACAAACATCCAGCCTAACGAGAAAGAAGAGAACAATGGAAATTGATGAAGGTAGTGATTTAAACATTTTACTAAAAGTGGAAGAAAATCCCAATATTTCCATAAGAAAAATATCGGGAAGCCTGAGAGAAGACCTTATTGATCCAAAAAATACATCTTATGGGAGGATTCAAACCACTCTCAAAAATGCAGGATACAAGGCATTCAAAATTAGGCCTACCACAAAATTAACGCCCAGGCATCGAGAAAAAAGGGTTGAATTTTGCCATGCAATGTTGGAAAAAGTTAATGAAAATGAAGATTATTTAAAAAATGTTTTTGGACCGACGAGTCATCGTTTTCTACTAGTGGAATGATAAATCGAAAAAATAGCAGACAGTGGGCCACAGTAAATCCCCAATGCTACAGGGAATTTCAATTTCAAGGACGTCAAACTGTTAATGTGTGGTGTGCTATTTTAAACAATAAAATAATAGGCCCTCATTTTTTCGAAGATACTTTAAACGGTAATGGTTATATGAATTTTCTCCGGAACGAATTAGAAAACTACATGGATGAGCTCCCATTGGAGCAACTGAGAAACCTCGTCTTCCAACAAGATGGTGCTCCTCCTCATTGTGTCGTATTGGTTAAAGACTATTTAAACCAACAGTTCACGGAATGGATTGGAAAAAATGGTACGATAAACTGGCCACCTAACAGTCCTGACTTGACGCCGATGGATGCATTTTTATGGGGAACTCTAAAAGATCGTGTGAACGCAAATAACATCGAAAATAGAGAACACCTAAAAGTCTTGATTAGAACGGAAATTCAAATTCTAAATCAAGAATATTCCCAGTCTATCACTGCCGCTTTGGATCGATTACGAAGAACATACATCAAATGTATTGAAGAAAACGGGGGACCAGTTGAACAATTCCATTTGTAAGAATAAATGTATTATATTATTATCTAAATTATTAATTAAGTTTTAGAAGTTTTTTTTTTGTTTTTGAAGCTTTCAGGCTTCCCGATATTTTTCTTATGGAAATATTGGGCTTTTCTTCCACTTTTAGTAAAATGTTTAAATCACTGCCTTCATCAATTTCCAATGTTTTCTTTTTTCTCGCTAGTCTGGATGTTTGTTGTAATAAAAATTTCCAAAATTAATTGTTTTTCTCTTTCCGAATAAGGCATTTTACAATAAAAAGAACGTATAATGTTGCTAACTGTGTAACTGTCACTGTCACTTATAAACAAATATTTTGTTTGTTGGTATCGATCTACTTCACAGCCACCTAAGCTAAATTATAAGCTTTAGAATAATGTTTTTATTTCTGAATGATAAAATCGCAGATATTTCGAAAACTATTGTATTTGGGTATAGGACATGTTATACAAAAAATATGCAGAATTTTCATAGGATTTAATTTAGCATATAATATACAGGGTATTCCATTTAAAAAAATATAACTTTTATCTGTGGGTGATTTCGGCAACACCCTGTATATATAAAAATGTATGCTGCAAATAGCTTATTATTTTTTGTGAAACTTTTATATTTGACGTTTTTCTACCAAACGTCAAATAAAAAAGTTAGAGGGGGGGGGACATTATAAATGATCACCCTGTACCTATTTTCTACACTCTTACGTAAAACTTATAACGATCTATGTTGGCAATCTCCCTTCACCCAAAATTTATTTTTTGTGGCCGGTTTCCTGATGATGTAGCAATAGAGCTGAGTTGTTTGTTCTTTTCTGATGTTGAGTTTATGCTCTTTTACTCTTGATGATATTCACCTGTTAGTTTGCTCCCCGTACCACATTTCACAGTCCTGGCACGGAATGCTGTATACTTCGTGGATTTAAAATTTTATTATAACATCAGAATATGCCGAGAAGCACTAGAAAATGAAAAACAAGGTGATTTAAATAAAAAAAACAAATCATTAAAAACTACTAACAATATGGAAGCCAATAATCGACCAATCTAAAATCACAAAAAAATCAATTGTAATTAGCGAAACAACACCAGCATCCATCCGGAAAACATAAATAACGACCAACGGCCACTCAGATACAACATTTGGCCCCGAGTTGTGGGTATAAACGAAGCGTCGCAGTCACTAACACTTCAGTGTCTATTCAGACGCGAGGAGGAAAGCTTCGAAAATACCAAATGTGATTTTGGCGAAACTTCAGCAAAACTGTTCTTTTTAGAATGGCAGTAGTGATGGATGTATACCCAGAATGAAAACGCATTGTATTTTTCCATCCGTAAAGGACTAAGAATCAACACTATACATCTCTACTGGAAGGAGATCTTCAAGACAATCAAGACGTATGAGAAACTGAGAGATTAAAAAACTAATATTTTATGTGATCTAACTTTCAAAATAAATGTCGTGACAGCGATTCACTTCCTACTTTCGCACGGTTATCTTGTCACAGTAAAACTAGGAAAACTGACACCATACTTCGAAATGCTAGAAAGGCCTTACTAAAAGAACAAATTTATCAAACTAGAAAACAACTAGCTGAGGCATAGAAAGAACTTTTAATGTTACACCTTAAATTAAGTAACAGTATTCATCCTTTGTTGTGGAATCGCATAGAAACTTTGACTTTTTGGCAAACAGAATCAAATAAGAATATTAAGACTGAAAAAGTATGATAAACATCTAAAAAGTCGAGTCAGCCACAAGCCTCGTCAGTAGACGTCGATAAATTAGTGCGTAATCTATCATGCTACACTCTCTCAGAAAATGAAAATCCTTACTAAGTTAGGGTTTTAATTTTGCGATATCTCCTAAAGAAATCCCTAAAAAAGAAATAATAGCTGAAGTGGAAGCTGTGCTTCACTCCTCCGAAGAAACGAAAGCAGAGGAGATTCGACAAGGAGTGGCAAGAATTTTAAGATCAAGTAAACCACCGCAACAAAATCTAAATGTCACTGAAGAAAGGGCCCTAACAAACCTGAAAAAATACAGACAATCACAATCCGTCGAGCAGATAAAGGAAATGCAACCGTAGTTATGAATACCCAAGACTACATACAAAAAATGCAGGATATCCTACAAGACACTTGTTATAAACCTGTTCGAAGGGACCCAACTACGTACCTAGAAAAAACAACTGAAAATGAAATAAAAAATTTACCAAAATCATACTACAGGAAAAGTAGAGCAGATGTCTTAAATTCTCTGGTTTTCCAAAAATACACAAATCAGGGCCCCCACTCGGAGCATTGCACTCGAATTATACCAGACATCGTTCTTGAAAAAGACGATACCATAGCAAGCCTAGATGTTAAGTCGTTGTATCCCATTATTCCCATCGATGCAGCGTTGGACAGGATTGCTATGAACAGAGATTTCCAAGCACATATAATACAACTCTCAAAGCATTGCCTTAAAAATATTTATTTTTCATTTAACAGGCAAATGATCTAGTGGGGTCCTCGCTATCACCAGTAGTCCGAATAAATTTGTGATATACCTCGAGGAAGAAGCTCTTGAGAAAGCAAGTTCGAAGCCCAAATTATGGATTCGTGATTTGAATGACATATTTATTATATGGCAACATGGCCATTCAGAGCTCGAAAAATGTCTGGCTCACCTAAATTCAATGCATCCCAGAATAAAATTTACTCCAGAGTTAAAGGAAGACAACAAACTTCCATTTTTAGATGTTCTGGTCACAACATTGCATAACGGACATTTCGAATAGACCGTGTATAGGAAACCAACACATACAGACAGATATTTAAATGCAAGATCGCTTCATCCCCCAGTAGAAATTCAAGCTGCGGCCAAACCGAACTTATAGAATAATATATAGTGCTTTAAAGAAAAATGGCTACACACACAAAGTTCCCGAACAACGAACAACAATAATTATGAACTGGGAAGGCAAAAACTAGTTTTACCATATATAAAAGGCACAACAGACAGGATCGGAAGAATTCTCAGAAAACAAAATATACAAATAATACACGAACCACAAACAACTGTAGTTAAACCATCTGGAAACTCAAAAGACAAAATCCAATTGGAAAACCAAGGAGTATACATCATTCCATGCCAGGACTGTAAGAAGATGTACATGGTTCAGGCGAACATCAGCAAGAGCAGAAGAGCATAAATTTAGCATCAGAAACAAACCAGCATCCTCAGCTCTATCCCTACATCATCAGGAAACCGGCCACAAAATAAGTTTCGATGGGTGTAGGAAGATTACCAATATAGATCATGAGAAAACCAGAATAATCCAAGAAACAATAGAAATTGAAAAACAAGGTGATTTAAATAAGAGGGACGAATTATTAAATCTACCAACAGTATGGAAGGCAATAGTCGACGAATCCAAAATCTCAAAAAAAATCAAGCGCAATAAGCGCAACAACAACAGCAACATAAATAACCTTAGGGCTTAACATAAATAACGACCAACGGCCGCTTAGATAAAATCTTCGGCCTCGGGTCAGGGTATAAAGGAAACATCGCAGACACTAACACTTTAGTCTCTATTCGGACCGGAGAAAGAAAGCCTCGAAAATGCCAAATGTGATTTTGGCGAGAGGTCAGCAAAAGTGTTCTTTTCAGAACGGCAGTAGTGAACGAATGTACGCCCGGAATTAAAACCCATGATATATATATATATATATATATATATATATATATATATATATATATATATATATATATATATATATATATATATATATATATATATATATATATATATATATATATATATATATATATATATATATATATATATATATATATATATATATATATATATATATATATATATATAAATTTCATCAAGAAAATTGACACATAATAATTATATAATGGATACAATGTTGTTCCCAAAATAATTATATGCATATAAACTGTGTTATATATGTGTGGTCCGATTTTTTACGCCTGTTATTAAATGTCTTATTATTGTTATTTTTATTGCACCTAGTCATGCTTTTAGTAGGTTCTAATATTTAAGATGGCTTTTATTATAAAATTGCTAGTGTTCTATTTATTTCCCGTATCTTAACCAATACATTAAAGCTAATAAATTAACAAAATAAGCCACAAGGCCATTTGAAAATTATAAAGAACTGTAAATCTGTAGTGAGGTCATTAAATTGTTTTATTGATTAGGCATTTAATTTTAAACCAGTAATTATTCTTCACCTCATTTTCTACTGACATTACAAAGCGTGTTTGTTGTACAAATTGATTCTGTCACTCAGTGTGTATAAATATTTTTTAATGTGTTTGTTTAGCATTATGTAAAGCAAATTCCGCACTGAGGTTATTAACATTCAAAATTGATATTTCATAATAGAGCATGTCATAAATAAGCGATATTTCAAATTAATTTTAAATTTGTTGACATTATTTAATCATCATCACATACGAACGCTATTATTTTATAGGTTATAATAATAGTTATAAGTTGCTATAGTGTTTTTTTTTGTTCGAAAGTATAAAAGTTATAAAAAATAAGTTAGTAAAAGTATATTTAATGAAATAAGGTACAACCTACTCTATAGAATAAAAATGTAGACGTTCTTTTGAGGAGTTTAAGAATATTTTAAGACCAATTGTGGTATTAATGTTAGTAACACCAGCATTTATAAATACACTATTTTTATTTCCAGAATAAAGCAATTTTACTATACACACAGCAACAACAACACCCGCAAATGCAGTCGTATATAATAAATTCGCGTACTAACTAATGTGTTAATGTTATTCTTTACATTTTTAATTTGCCTCAATTTTATCATCTTTTCAAAGTTTTAGTATACTCATGTTCTAACCTCTAGTCGTTATTCCTAGTTAATATCTTTTTTAAATCCACTATTATTTTGAATTGAAATATTTTAAGTCGGGAATCTTACTTTGAGCTAAAAATTATCGTACAACTTTATTCTTAGAACCAACTTGACGATTAAAATTTTAATAGTTGGAACAAACTTGCGGTGTTGTTTAATTTGGTCACACATTACAGATGGTGCCAACATATCCTATGGTTAGAACAAACGTACGAGGTTTTCTATTTTATTTTGCCCTCCAGTTAGGGGGTTAAATATTACAGTTAGAAAAAAAACTTTAAATAGTGGTGTAGTAGGATTTTACCTTTATTATCTATAAATAATTATTTAAAAAAATATATACAAATGTATGTTTTTTTGGACAGCCGATATATTATTATTTCATTAAATGTTTCTCGTCTTTCCGATTATAAATATACTAGGTTTGATACCTTTATCTTTAAAAACCACCGAGAAAATTGACAAAAATCGTTCCATAAGAGGCAATGTATTCCAACTGATTTGACATTTAGAAGATCTCTTTCTTTAACTCATTGCGTCTTATAGCAGGGTTTTTGTTATATTTCTGGTTTGTCTAGATATAGAGATAGAGGTATCAAACTTAATATTATTATAATCGGTAAGACGAGACCCATTGAAAGAAAAAATTATACATGTAGAATAATTCTATGATTATGTAAGCTCTAGAAGGTAGAGATTAATATAGACTGTATAACTAATTGCGTACTCTAATACTGAATTTAAAATTAAATAATGTCAAATCTTAAATAATCAAAATTAAATGAAACACACAATACAGTGTATAAGGTGAAAACTCAAAATTGAAATAAATACGGAACAATACAAGTACAGGTTACGTATATTTTTGAAATTTTTAATTTTTTATTAAACTTTTTGATCTTCCTAAAAGATAATATAGGTAAATTTCTACAACTTTTTTATTTAAAGTTTTTTCTATTTTTAATATTTTGCCCTCTAAGTAGAGGGTTAAATATAATAGGAAGCCCTGTACATTAATTATTTACACGTTTTACTATAAGATGCCCTATTGACTATTCGTGATGAGATGGGTCCGTGTATGCAACTCGTCTATTCACATAAAACAAAACTATTTTACTCATATATTAAGCACAGCCACAAACGGTATTGTTATGACTTCAGCAACCACTAGCTATTGTTAGCACTCCGTCTTACGACAGTAAACGGTCCTCTTCCTCAGTTGTATGGCGTAAAGTCCATATGAACTTACCAATACATGCGAACGGCAGCCAGTCATCTTTTCGGAGAGCTGTAGGTTGCAGGCAAATTCCGAATATTTATAAACAAAGCAAAAACAAATTTCTTTTGTCATAATTTAGAGAAGTTGAAAATACTTTACAAAATGTAATCCAATGAATTATGAATAAAACATATTGAGGTATGCAAAATGTAATTTACATAAAAGTCTTGATATTTTAAAGGTTATATTTAACTGCAAAGTTATAATGTTCAATTTTGTTTCAGATTACTAATGGGCTTAAAATAATGAAAAACCATCAGCAAAATGTCTGTTTAACATTCCATACCAAGCAAACATAAAAAAAGGCAACTTGGAGAGATGAAAACAAAAAGTTATGTCAACTAAAACTTTCTAATAGTTCAAATGTTCTCAAAGTCTTAAATTTATATTTACAAGAAAGAAGAGAGTAAATATGTTTATCATACTTCATGTGAGTGAAATGAACTGAAAGAAGAAACCAAAAAAACAGAATATTTTATTGTAAATGAAAAAATTGTTATTTTCATTAATAAAGAAGGCCAGTATCTTATGCACTAAAACTGATTATATATTCAAAATATGTCACTTTCAATAGTAACACCCTATTAATAAAGATTCTATTAACTTTCTTTTATAAAGTGTATGATATGTAAATTTGGAAAAATCCAATTCGTAGAGTTATTCGACTGGATGGTGTTAGAACACTTTGTAAAAATCAGTAACTATATAACTAGCCAAATTTAGTAATTGCCTCACTGTTACTATAAACTAAATAATTATACATAAATTTGAAAATGTTATACTTCCCCCCTCGGAAAAAAAAATAGACTATCTCGATAGGCTATTTAAACAGAGCTTAAAGTCTGTACACTAAAAATAAAATAATAACTCTTATGATACTATTGAAATACAACGATCACAAATTATACTAAATATCAGTAATTTTTGGATAAAAGGTCTTCTGAGATAATTTTTGGTTTGATAGCTTCGTGTATCACTCGCCTTAGTAAAAGGAGTCAAAATCAGTAAGGACACAATCAGTAAAAGTCATAATAGGTAAAAGTCATAATAGGTAAATGTCACTATAAGTATAAATCGATACCAAACAACTCGGAAGCCAAAAATCACAGTTTACATTCAAATGTAATTAATGTCATACTGACACAATTGTCTCATAGGGACAAATGAGGATATCCTAGACACTTAATAGTCAGGTTATCGACAAAAGTAGGTTTCGACTCTTTAGTTACATAATCAAATAAAAGTAATTCAAGCCAAGAATCATTCTTAACTGCAATATGTTTTATATAAAACATAAACACAAATTTGTTTGGGACAGGCAATCCTAAAACAAACTTACTAAACTATCCTAAACCAAATCTTATGCTATTGCCCTCTTAACAAATGACACTAAAAGGTCCGAGCTACGACTCAATAAAACAAAATAGCCTTCCTATATTAGGATAGTTTAGGCAAAATATAACTGAAAATAATATACAGAGGTACTGTATCGATACAAGAAAGGAGCTCACAATCTATGCAACTTAGCACCTTCCCAAATTTCACTTGGGCATTTATCAAAATACAACCCAAAAACAAAACAAGAAAAATGAATAAATCAGTTACTGACATTATCGTACAGTAATATAAACAACTCTATAATATCGTATACCGGTATACCTTTATCAAAACAATATAAGTCAATATCACGAAAATATGGAAGTGTTGATCAGACACTTACATACAATATTTCTCAAACTCTAATGTTGAAAATGCATTGTGCCAAATTCTCTAAAAAACTCAAAACATTATATGGTGCATAGGCCATTAGCAACCATATATACTTCAATACTCGACAAACTCAAAAATGGACAAATCCAAAATATGCTTTCATAGCTCTAAATAAATTTGTCAAAAAATACTAAGAGATTCAAAAACAAAATTATTGAGAAATAAGGAAAAGTTCTACAAATCTAATGAACAATTTAGGTCCTTAATCTCAATAAAATAAATACTTAATCGGAATTGTCAGAAACAGAACTAGATGAATCTATGTCTACCCCGGTATAAACTTTAAGATCTTTAATGTGCCATTTTCCGGCTTTTGAACCATCTATATTTTTTAATTCATAAACTAACTTTGAAATCTTTTTATGTACTACACAAAGAATATATTTTGGAGCTAACTTTGCACTAAACTGATCAGCTGCACTTGACAATATTTTGTTTCTATGCCATACATAATCTCCAACATTAAAAGAAAAATCCCTCTTTTTAAGATTGTATGCTTTAGAGTTACGCTCATGAGCTAAATGAATTCTCTTCCTAAAATCAATAAAAATATCTCTGAGATTCTGAAGGTTCGAAGCATAAGTATCCCTGTCACCAGGAGTTATTTCAAAATCTTTATGTTGTTCGTTATGATCTGAATAAAATTTGCCTGATAATGGTGGGTGTCTACCAAGAACAAGAAAAGCTGGTGTAAACTGAGTAACTTCATGCTTAGAAGTGTTAATAGCTTGTTGAATTTTTGGTAACTCTATGTCCCACTGATTATGTTCAGTAACATAACTCCTAATGGCAGTACCTACTGTTCTATTATTCCTTTCAACAAAATTACACTGAGCTGAATAAAGAGCATTATACCAAATTTTAATTTCATACTTCTTACAGAGACTTTTAAAACTTTTTGAAATAAACTGAGAATCATTGTCACATATAATAATTTGTGGACATCCAAAAACTAATAAAATTTGATTTTTTAAAATGTTTTCTATTTGGTGAGATTTAGAGGTTCGCAATGGATATAAAAGAGTGTATTTAGAAAACCAATCTTCTACTACTAGTAGCCATTTATGTCCTTTCTTTGATCTAGGAAAGGGACCCATAAGATCAATAGCTATGCATTCGAAAGGAAGATTAACCTCTTTCTCTCTACCCATTAGACCCATGCGAGCAGTATTTGGAGCCTTTTGTGATCCACAAACTAAACAGGATTTTACAAATTTTAAAACATGACGCCGCATTTGAGGCCAAAAATAAAATTCCTGAATCCGATTTAGGGTTTTGTAAAAGCCAAAATGTCCTGAAGTTGGTGGAGAGTGACAATGCTGAACGACTTCATTCACTTGAGGTGATGGAACTACCAGTTTCCATTCTGGAAGATTAGAATTCATTGGCATAGTATCTGGTACAAATTTAAAGATAAAATCATCTTCAACCTTCCACTGTGGATAGTTTTCAGGTGTCTGAAGAATTTTCTCTCGAAGGTTATTATATCAGGGATCAATACGATCAGTATCAACACTAAAAGGGTTCAAAACAGAAATACATGACAAACTATTAACTTCATTATCTTCCATATTAGAATGGATACGAGAAAGGGCATCTGGTATAACATTATCTACACCTTTCCTATGGATAAGATCAAAATTATGTTGTCTGAGTCTAACTGACCAATGAGCTAACTTTCCTGTGGGATTCTTGAGGTTGTTAAGCCAAAGTAGAGAATAACAGTCAGTAATGACCTTAAATTTAGGTGCTCCCTCAATCCACATTCTAAATTTCTGTATACAAAATATTACAGCCAGACATTCCCTTTCTACAACTGAATAATTTCTCTCTGCCCTGGAAAGTGATCTACTAGCATAAGCTATGACATGTTCTTCGCCATCAATTTCTTGAGTAAGACATCCTCCTAAACCAGTATTACTAGCATCAGACTGAATAACAAAAGGTTGTGAAAAATCTGGTTGGGTCAAGATTGGAGCTGAAATCAATAACTTTTTGATCTTTATAAAAAAAGTTTCGGCAGCATCTGTCCAAGTAATAGGCTGGGATTTCCTACGTCCCTTTAACAAATCATTAATTGGGGATGATACTAAAGTAGAAAAATCCTTTATGAAACGCCTGTACCAGGAACATAGGCCAATAAATCTCTTGACCTCTGTGGCAGTCTTTGGACGAGGATAATTTACCATTGCTGACACCTTCTCGGGATCAGTACGCAAGCTGTTAGATCCTACTATATAACCCAAAAACTTAAGAGAAGTTTTGAAGAACTCACACTTTTCCAAATTAACAGTAAGGTTTGCTTCTTTTAATTTATCCCTAATCTCTGCTAAAAGCTTTGTATGATGTTCAAAATCAGGACTACAAACCAAAATATCATCTAAATAGGTAAAGACAAAAGGTTCAAATTGAGGACCAAATATTGCATCAACTAAGCGTTGTTGCATCTGTGCAGCATTACACAGTCCGAAGGGCACAACACAAAATCTAAAAGAACCACGTCCTACGATATTGAATGAAGTTTTGTCCTTTAACTCATCATCTAAAGGTATTTGCCAAAAAGCTTTGCGAAGATCTATCGAAGAAATGTACTTGGCATTACGCAAGGAATTTAAAATTCTATCTATACTAGGAAGACAATAACTATCAAAACGAGTTCATTGACGCCACGTAGGTCTACACAAAATCTATATTCACCACTAGACTTTTTAACTAGAAGAACTGGAGATGACCAAGGACTGTGTGAAGGTTCTATCACACCTAACTTTAACATCTCATCTATTTCTTTATTTAAAATTTGTGACATATATGGTGACATAGGATCAGGTTTTTTATGAAATGGTTTAGCATCACCTGTATCAATAGTTAAAGTTAGTTTATTTGTTCTACCAAGACGTTCTTCGCTATTAATTTCACCAAAAGAAGAAATCACTTTTTCGGCTTGAGACCTTTCTAAACTAGTGAGACTATCTAAAGTGCATAATGGGTTAAATTTACTACTTGAAAAATGATCAGTAGTTTTAATCTCAGAAACTAGATTACTTTCAATTTGCCATGAATTATTTTTAAAATCAACAAAAATTTTAAACTTATTTGCAAAGTCGCATCCAAAAATAAAATAATGGTATAGTGAAGGAACTACAAGAGCTGTAATGACCTGACAAATGTTACCAACCACAATTGGTAGATCAACTAAGCCCTTAACAACTTGTTGTGTTCCATCAGCAGTACTAATATTTTTTACATTTGTGGGGTAGACCTTTAAATTAAAATTTTCCAAAATGTCTAAGCCTTTTAGACCTACAACTGAGGCTGTGGCACCTGAATCAAGTAAAACGGTAATATCTTGATCAAATAACTTAACAGAAATGTAAGGGCGGTTATCTAAAGGTTTTTTTATAAAAAGTGGAGACAATTCATTTTTAGGATAAGTTTTATAAAAATCTGAAACAAATTTGAGCCAATTCTTCCACTGAGTACTATTACGAGAAAATTTTATACAAAGTGAGGACTTTTTATCTGACATGGTGCAACTGCCTCTCTGTTGCACTTGATTTAGTTTTTTGAACACTTTGGGTAAGTATTAGTTTTAACATTTTTCAAACCACACTTAAAACAAAATATTTTACGTTTTAAAGTACAACTATCATAAAAATGATTCGGCACGTCACAATTCCAGCAAGTAATTTTATTTTGATTTTTGGAAATATTTGTATCGCTAGACTTACTAGGGCCACAATTACTACTGACTGAGGCATTACTATTACTATCTGCCGGTTTATTGAAATTAGAACTACTCCCATATTTTTTACCTTTAAAATTTTTATTTGAAAACTTAGTAAAATGATTATTTTTATTGTCCGAAACATTGCTTCCCTTGTGGTTATTAAAATGTTTATTAAATCTATTAGGATTATAATTTGAATTTTTATTATGGTAATTAGAATGGAGTATAAATGTACTACTGTTAGATGATTCTCCAATCTCCAAATTATTTATTTGATTTACTGAATGATTTTTATTTTTTAAATAATTAGCCTCTTCTAATTTCCGACAAAGTGTCAACAAATCATTCACACTATTAATTTCAGCCAAAGCTAAAGGAGTTATGTAATTAGATAAAAGATTTTTTCTAATATGCTTAATTCGAGTTACTTCTGCTGGAGGGTGTGACAGGCGAGAAAATAAAATTTGCATGTGTGCAACATAAACAGCTACAGACTCTGTAGGTTTCTGTTTCCTATGTTTAATTTGCTCCCAAAGGTCATTCTCAACATCTGAATGAAGAAAGTCTTTCTTTAAACGAGAAACTAATGACTGCCAACTATCAACAGAACATTTAATACTTTTATACCAAATAAAGGCATCCCCTATAAAAAGTTCAGCGGCAGAATTGAATAAGTCTTTATCCTCAACTTTACGAGATTGTGCTAATTCTGTAATACGCTCTAAAAAGTTATATAGATTTTTACCATCTCCATTAAATTTTACTTGCCAATCTCCAATGGCAGGAATATTACCAGAACAGTTAACAATAGGTGGTGGAATATGAATAATTGGTTGTTGAGACGAACCAGAAGTACTAGGTTGACTTGGATCTGGGTCTTTACTAATTTTATCATATAGGTCTGCTTCTAGAGCAAGACACGTTGCAAAAGATTCTTGCTTAAAAAGATCTTGGTCACTACCAGATACATGTAACCTACGCACTCTATTTGAAACATGAATCAAGCGAGATGTCATACGTAAAAATACTGAATCTTGAGCACTTCCTTCGAGATCTGAAATAATGTCTGAAATTGACTTAATAGATTTATCTATTTCACTTTTTTCTAACTCAAAATCTAAGGTTTCAACTATAAGATTTGATATTTGACTTTTCTTTGTTTTTTTTTCTTTATGAAGTAAAGTAGTTAACATTTTTCTTTTATCAGCTACATTTCGTTGTGTGACAACTAATCTAATTTTAAGTTCATAATCTAATTCAAAATCTAGAAGATGATTAGGTTTATATGATTCTGCCATGGCTAAATAGGTTATAAGAAACTTAAATGGAACTTAAAAAGATATTTGAAAGGTTTGACTGATAATACAAGAAAGTGTATGTTATTAAACAAAGCCAAAAGTGTGCTCAAAATTCACTAAAATTATTCAAAATATAAGATCTCTTCACTATCCAGTATGGGTTAACTGATACTTAAATTATTTTATCCTGATAAGTATTAAAAAAACGAAACCAGTAGTTTATTGTCTCCAATAGATAATTTAAATGTTGTCAACAATAAGATATCCAAAGTATATCCAACCAATATAAGAAATCTCATTGACAATATAATAAAAATTTTTGCCCTTTAATAAAAATAGTTTTCTAAAATATAGTCAGATATCAAAATATGTGCCAAACTTTGTCAGAGATTAATCCTAATTATGCAAACTATAGCATAAAACAAATATCATTATCTGACCAAAAGCTATACTGTATTAACCCTAATCTGAATCTGTCCCTTTAAAAATTCAAGATAATTTAGATCAAAACCACACTTAAAGATAGTTCGGGTAAATATTTTTAGAGACAAAAACCAGTTTAAATGAACACGAAATAATAAACAAAATATCTGTAAGTAATTCAGAAGGTTGATATGGTAATAACAAAAATTTATTGAGCCACCACTCCAATTTTCATGAAAAGAAATATGTGTACTCGAGCCTTACACGTTGGGCGCAACTTTTGTATGGCGTAAAGTCCCTATGAACTTACCAATACATGCGAACGGCAGCCAGTCATCTTTTCGGAGAGCTGTAGGTTGCAGGTTCTCGGGTACACCTTTCGAAATTATATGCAGACAAAATAAAGATTTGGAGGGTTTTTCAATAAAACACTATATAAAGTGCAGACTGTCAAATTTTAATGATCACCTTGATCTTTTGTTTTTTTTTTAAAAATTGTTTTATAAAATAATTTTTGACATGTGAAATTTAGCTTACATTCAAAAATTCAATTAACATGAAGATATAAAAAAAATAAATCAAGAAAATGTAAAATATATGAAATATATCAAATATATGAAATGTGATAGAACGTTATTACCATTATATCATCAACCTATGAACATCTGGCGAAATGTCATATCGCAAATATGAAAATTAAATTAAATAGCGCACAGGGAATCAAAAATTCATGAATTTTCTCTTACCACACTGCCGCAAGGAAAAAAAGTTATAAAAATATAAAGTGTTTCGCCAAGGCTGTTTTACAAAAAATAGAGTACTTACTTCCTTTCTGCTACCTTATATAAAATTTATAAATATAAAAATTAAGAATTAATTCCTTGTACTCTTACAAGAAGGAACTCCAAAACCATTGTAGAACTCTTGGTTTAACTACCACAAAGATTACACCATAAACTTGAATTCTTAACCTGAAACCCTACAAACAATTGTTTGTCTTAAAATAAAATCGACATGGAATGTGCAAAAACAAGTTATTTACAACACAGCTATTCAAAGACATTGCCTTACCTCTAGTCATCTAGAGGGCTCCTTCGACGTCAAGGGTCACCAATAAAGGGAATTTCCAGACATCTAGAAAGGCCTCTCGAGGACCAACAGCCAAAAACAAAATTCAGGACGCCATTCTGTTTATAAAAGATAATTGCGAATTAGCTCACAGTAGGGAACTAATTTGAAAATCGACTTACCACGTGGTTGATCAAATGTGGAACCAAACAAAACGGGACCAAAATTTATGGCCAGATGATGTCCATAAATAGGCCTTAGTCTTTCAACAGCACTGAACTTTAAAATAATTTACTTATGGCATACTCTCAGTACTTTAAAAAATTGGTCCATTAAGGCACTTTTATAAAGCCGGACACATGTTGCACCTCTAAGGAGAGCCAATAGAAAGGGACGAGAAAATCAGTTCCAGAAAATTCAAAGAAGTTTGACATTCCCCTCCATCATTCTTCCTCACTTCAGACTTATGCCAACCTAATGCCATAAAATAAAATAATAATTACAGTGGAGTTCACTGCTGGCGCCACTAGTAGAAGGGAGTAAGAACCCGATAACATTCGGTGTCCCCGAATACAGCTGGCGAATTGCTCCTAAGCAGAACCAAAATTATGACTTAAATGAAAAATCAGACACTGTCAAAGCTGGCTGGATGCCGAAAAATAAGAGACCAATGAAACCATAGTGACAGAAGAGAAAGGCAGGCAAATTCCGAATATTTATAAACAAAGCAAAAACAAATTTCTTTTGTCTTAATTTAGAGAAGTTGAAAATACTTTACAAAATGTAATCCAATGAATTATGAATAAAACATATTGAGGTATGTAAAATGTAATTTACATAAAAGTCTTGATATTTTAAAGGTTATATTTAACTGCAAAGTTATAATGTTCAATTTTGTTTCAGATTACTAATGGGCTTAAAATAATGAAAAACCATCAGCAAAATGTCTGTTTAACATTCTGTAATATATAGAGAAAACACCCTATATAAAATGTATTGTATCAAATTCAACTTGTTGCAATAATGGGCAACCACGCAATAACCTGTTTTGCTATGTCAGCAGGTCAACCACCTTCCCGAGCGTATATGGCAATTAGATTGCATTTTAAAAAAGATTGAGAATATACTTTGGGTAATGTTAAGGTGAACATGTAGTTTCATTTTGCTACCCTTTGTTTCAACCCTAAGTATTACATGGCGACCCTGCCAGGATGTCACTCAACAAGTGGGAGACTTTTATTATATTCCATTACATTTTACCTTATACTTAGACCAAAAAGCTTTATCACCATTGGCGCGAGACGAAATGGTGAAAGATTTGGTAGAAATAAGTAAAAAGGCTGAAATTAAAGAATTAGTTATTAATAAAAATAATGATAATACAGAGTTTATTAAATTTATTGGTAGTAAAATAAAAAATTATACTAATTGGAGGGGCCCCCGTATAAATGTTGTAAAAGGTATTAAAAAAGTAATGGACAAAGACGAAAAAAGAGTAATCCTTAATGATTTCATTTACTACTAACCAGTGGTCACGCTGGAATAAATAGAATGACAAATAATATTAAAAAGTATTATTTTTGGCCAGGTCTGGATAGTGATGTTCGAAATTTTGTAAAAAGGTGTGACATGTGTCAAAGACAAAAACATTCGAATCATTATACTAGAGAGCCAATGGTAATAACTACTACAGCTGAAACAGCTTTTCAAAAAATATATTTAGATATTGTTGGTCCACTTCCGGTAGACGTAAATGGATTTGTTTATATTTTAACACTTCAGTGTGAGTTAACAAAATATGTAGAGGCCTACCCTCTTAAAAACAAGGATTCCGTATCTGTGGCAAGATCTTTGGTGGATAACTTTATCTTAAGATATGGTATCCCTCAGGAAATTGCTTCAGATAGGGGTACCGAGTTTATTTCTCACACTATGGCAGAAACATGTAACTTGTTAGATATAAAACAGATTCATTCTACGGCGTATCATCACGAGAGTATCGGGAGTTTAGAGGCCTCTCACAAAGTTCTAGGTGCTTATTTGAGAATTCAAACTCAAAACCATGATTCTGCATGGAGCACATGGCTTCCGTACTGGTGTTTTTCTTATAATACTGCAGTACATACGGAAACCAAATACTCTCCCTTTGAACTAGTTTTTGGAAAAAAATGCCAATTACCAAATAATTTAAATAATGAAGTTGATCCTATTTATAATTTTGATAACTACCCCATTGAATTAAAATATAGGTTACAAACAGCTCAAAATGATGCAAGAAATAACTTAATACTTTCTAAATCTAAAAGAAAAGAAAATTTTGATTTAAAAGTAAACCCCATTCAGTATAAAAAGGGCGATAGAGTTTTAATCAAAAACGAAACTGGTGATAAAATTACCAGCCCTTGCTTCCTGGGGCCATATTTAGTGGTAGAAGATGTTGCACCAAATGTAAAAATAATTAAAGATAAGAAACATATTTTAGTCCATAAAAATAGAACTAAGTTGTATAATAGCTAATTAAAATTAAGTTATAATAATAAGGGCTCCATATTACTATACTATTGCATGTATTTTCTAATAACCTTTTTCTAAAAGACCTATCTATTTTCTTTCCTACTTTCACTATATGACGCTATTTTCCTTCTCTTATATCTGAGTTTTTATTTTTCTTTTCATATATTTAGATAAATAAGATAATATTAAAAAAAAAAAAAAAAAAAAAAAAAATGTTTTAAATAGTGTATTTTAACATTTGTCTCTAGTAATTGTATTTTATTTACGAATTTCAAATTTTGAAAATAAATTGAAATTCTTTTAATTGCCGGGGAGGTGTAATATATAGAGAAAACACCCTATATAAAATGTATTGTATCAAATTCAACTTGTTGCAATAATGGGCAACCACGCAATAACCTGTTTTGCTATGTCAGCAGGTCAACCACCTTCCCGAGCGTATATGGCAATTAGATTGCATTTTAAAAAAGATTGAGATTATACTTTGGGTAATGTTAAGGTGAACATGTAGTTTCATTTTGCTACCCTTTGTTTCAACCCTAAGTATTACAATTCCATACCAAGCAAACATAAAGAAAGGCAGCTTGGAGAGATGAAAACAAAAAGTTATGTCAACTGAAACTTTCTAATAGTTCAAGTGTTCTCAAAGTCTTAAATTGATATTTACAAGAAAGAAGAGAGTAAATATGTTTATCATAATTCATGCCAGTGAAATGGACTGAAAGAAGAAACCAAAAAAACAGAATATTTTATTGTAAATGAAAAAAATTGTTATTTTCATTAATAAAGAAGGCCAGTATCTTATGAACTAAAACTGATTATATATTCAAAATATGTCACTTTCAATAGTAACACCCTATTAATAAAGATTCTATTAACTTTCTTTTATAAAGTGTATGATATGTAAATTTGGAAAAATCCAACTCGTAGAGTTATTCGACAGGATGGTGTTAGAACACTGTGTAAAAATCAGTAACTATATAACTAGCCAAATTTAGTAATTGCCTCACTGTTACTATAAACTAAATAATTCTACATAAATTTGAAAATGTTATAAGTTGTCACCAATCCAACTCACCTCCTAACTGCCTAATATCATATAATTTATCTGCAGTATGGTAAAATAACGGCGAAGAAAATAATGTTATGAAAAAAAATATATCTCCAAGTTGCAGTGCCGGTATTTAGCGAATTATCGAATTGATAGTAACCGCTAAACCGATAACGTCTTTTTACAAGCTTATTTAACTTGTATTCATTGTATGTCTGTCTTTCTGGTTCAAAACCTGTAATCCATTTTTCAAGAACTTGCTGGCATCCGATTGAGCTAAAATTTGGCCTATCTATTACTGGTTATTTCGGTAACAATATGATTATATTATAAGATTGGTATAAAAAACGTGAATATCATATACAGGGTGCGTTTGTTTCTAACCTATTAAACTAAAAAGTAAAAAAATAATATAACTTACATAAACACAAACATGAGACGTCATCCCATTTGAAATACAGCATGTTTTTATTTTAAAAGTTCTGTGGTATGTAAATTTTAATATATTTTACTTTTTAGTTCAATAGGGTATAAATAAAACTTTAAAAATTTAAATTATTCGATAATTAATCTAAAATTTAACTGTCTTCCTGCCTGTTAAGTGCGCAGTTTTAATCATCAGGAAGGAGTTATTGCGTACATCTAATGGCAAAGAATAACTTACATTTACATTTTAAATAATGATGCTCATTTATGTTTAGGGCTAACATCTGAGATCTCTACAGAGGTTACTTTAGTCACCTGTTATGACATGCTAACTCAAGGAAATTATTAGAAAAAAACAGATTTTGTCGTACCGATAAATTCTTGAAATAATAGATAGTACTTAGTACTCAAAATGTTTCTGCCGTTGTTTTTTGATTCCATGATATAAGACAAAACTGGATTTTTTCGTCCAGGACATTCGGATATTTCGTGGAAAAACTTAAGGTATTCCAGTTAGATCCCGAAGACATTTTAGTCAGTTTCGATGTAGAGTCACTATACACACATGTTTCTGTTAACGACTTAGTTTTCAATATGTCCGACATATTGGATCATAATAGTCTTGATAATAACTTAATAGACCCAGTAAAAGTTTGTTATACACCTACTTCTATCATTTTGCAACCAAGTTTTTGAACAAACCTCAGCGGAATCATATCTTCAATACACATAAAAAGATTGGACAATGCTGGCGATCCCCAAAAGATGTTGTACCTTTTTAAACAGAAGGAGTATGTATAATTTCTTACCCTTGTTGAGAAGTGTATGTGGGAGAAACAGGACGCTCAATACGCACTAGATTTAAGGAACATGAACGATGTATTAAAAATAAATAAATTGTTCAATCTGCTGTAGCACAACAGCAGCAAACCACGGGCCATATTATAAATGTAAAGGAAACCAAAGTTCTAGCGTTGGTTCCAGGATTTTATAAACGAAAAATTATGGAATCCACTGAAAATATTAAACATACAAAAAAATTTTAATAGAGATACGGGTTACGGTCTTGATCACACGTGGAAAACGATTAATATTTGTTATATGTACGTTAAGCGTAAATTGTAAAAATGTCGCTTAGCTGCTGCCCCATAAATGTACGTTTACTAGTAGCAAATTTTCAAGGATTTAAAAGAGTAGTGTTTAATAAATACGACATTATATCCATCTCAGAGACATAGCTTCACGCCGGCATTCTGGACAACGGTCTCAATTTAAATGGATTTAAACTTTATCGTCGTGATAGGACTAGCGGTTTAAGAGGTGGTGGGGTCGCTGTATATGTACGTACTTCATGTAAATACCGAATTTCTCAGTGATCTCGAAAATGTTCTCGCTGTTTTGAATCCGCTATGTAATTCCATTATAATGCTTGGCGATCTCAATATTGATTTATTTGATTATGATATGAATAATACTAAAAATTTACAAAATGTGTTTGACTCTTTTAATGTATGCCAAATTATTAATGACCCTACGCGGTATGGCCAAAATACGGCCAAATTACTGGATATTATTGTCCACTTCGATAACATTGACAAGATTAACTCTAAAAACCTAACATATATGACATTGCAGACCACTGCCTCGTAGCATGTCAGGTATTTAAAAGCAATTTGTATAAATACCGAGGCTTTAAAAATCTAAATTTAAATAACTTTAATTCCGACCTTGCCCTCATGGATTTCTCACGAGTTTACAGGGCGTCGGATATTGAAACTAAAACAAATATTTTTAACTTAATTATCCTTAGCTTATTCGATGCTCATGCGCCTTTTAAAATCGTCAGAATTTCGAAAAGTCCCGCGTCTTGGCTAACCCAAGTTATAAAAGCACTTACAACAGAAAGGGATAATGCATTAAAAACATTTAAGCGTACTACTAAACAGTCGACGGGAATTTTTACGAAAATCTCCGCTATGAAGTAAACTAAGCTATTACATGTGAAGAGAAAGTGTATTTTCAATATAAATGTCGTAATGCAGACAAAAAAAACACTGTGGAAAGAATTAAAAATTTTAAATCTGAACAAAATCCACTGGCGCAGATGGTATTAGCGTGAATATACTATTATTATGTTGTCCTATAATACTGCCCGTAATTAAACATCTTTTTGATTTGATTATTGCTAGCAATCTTCCAATTTGTAAAATGTCTCACGTTATACCGATTCCTAAGATTAACAGTTTAAAGATTTTATACCAATTAGCATTTTATGTGTTTTATCAGAAATATTTGATCAGAAAATCAATCAGGATTTTGAAAAAATCATAGCTGTATGACTGCCCTGGCTAAAGTAACTGATGATATTCTAGCAGCTACTGATGATAAAAAACTGACAACTGTGATTCTAATTATCTATTCTAAAGCCTTTGACTGCACAAGTCGTACCCTTCTTATCGCACTTTTACGCTATCTCGGCTTTTCAAAAGATTCTACAGATCTTCTTTCTTCCTATCTGGTAGAAAAAATGCAGGCCGTGAAACTGCATCAGGTCATGTCGAACTTTGCTCTGGTGAACAGCGAAGTACCTCAGGGCTCCGTTTTAGGATCTTTTCTGTTTACTATTTATACGCCTCAGTTCCCCAATACCCTTCAATACTGTGCATGGCATTTCTACGCCAACGACTCCCAAATATATTTATCTTTTATTCCAGCAGAAGTTGACTCCTTGACATCTCTAATAAATACGGTCTAAATATTAATACAAATAAGTCGAAAGTAATGTTGTTTGGTCGAAAATTGGCACGTAATGCTACAATTAACCACATTAATCTCAATATGGGTACAGACCGATTAATGCTAACTGATGACGCAAAAAACTTAGGGCTCCTTGTAGATTATGAGCTAAGGTTCCACAAGCATGTCAGTACTCTTATAAAAAAAGCTTTTAGCACCCTTAAAGTTATTTATGCAAACAGACTTTATTTTAACAAAGGTACGTGTCATTTATTATGCGAGTCCTTTATTCTATTACATCTCTATTATGGAGATGTAATATATGATCCCAACTTACTACGTGTTGATGTAAAACGATTACAGCTTATTCAGAATGCTTGCATTAGACTTATGTTTGTCATATATATAGACGACGAGGTCATGTATGTGTCGCCCTTAAAGAATTGAACATGAATCAACATGGAGAACCGACGCAAACTACACTCACTACTATTTTATCATAAGATAATCTCGCTATAAAAACTATCTTATCTTTATAAAAAACTAAAATTTAGATCATCAGTGCACTTGGTTAATGAACGATTAAACATCTCTTCACTGTACCTGAGCATAAAACCACTTCATATCGTGGTTCATTTTCATTCGATACACCAAAAAAATACAATAATCTACCAAACCACTTAAAGATTCTACCTATTCCGGCCTTTAAAAGGGAAGTTAAAAAACTGCTCTTAAATTCTTAAATCATAAGTTTTTATTATTATTTCTTAAATCTTTTTGTACGCTACGAATAGATAAATGAAATATCAGGAAACCAGTTCTAAATATGTGAAGTTGATTTTCTTCTTTGGTGTTTGCTACTATATATATATATATATATATATATATATATATATATATATATATATATATATTTTTTTTGTTCATCATGGGTTAGAACTAAGCTAGAAAAAAGAAAATAATTTCGTAACCTTAGACCCTTTTATATCTCTAAAATATAAAAAATAATTACTAGAAGTATCGGAAACCTAAAATTCACGTGTAGTAAGTTTTTTCATAAAATCAAAACTGCAAAACTTTTTCAATTTTCCCTAAAGTAGCTCTTTACAAAATTATTCCCTTTTCCACCCAGCGATTTAATTAAAACTTTTGGAAATAAAAAAAATTAAAACTGAATCTGTGTTTTGCAATTGTATTCAAAAAAAGTACAGAGAAATAATCGAAAGTCGGATTAACTAACTGATTGATAGGCAGAAACTACCTTAAGTCACCACTGGTAAAGATCTGTGGTTCGTATTGGACGCGAGCCTGAAGTTTAGTGAACATGTTACAGTTACAAAAAAAATTGACAGATATTTAGATACTATATTATACACTAGGAAAAAACTATGTGTAATTTTAGTCTTACCTAGGATTAGCTGGCTTTATATATAATGAACCCGGAAGTTTTTATGATATGAATCTTTGCTTTTATTAGGAATAGTGGTAACCTCATTTAGTTTTGCACATAGTAATTTAGTAACACATATATACTGTCTCTTCAAACAATTTTATTATGCGCCATTTTGTTCCACCATATTGAATCCGTTATCATTTTCTACCTATGCCAAACTTGATATTTGGACATAATTTAAAATAAATTGAACTAGCAGTTTTTTACCCAGATTTTAATAATATTTCATTAGAATTCGTTGAATTCGCACCGTAAATTTTACCAGTTTATCCCTTTTATATTTTATTACAAAAAATATATGAACAAAATTTAAGGTTTTTTTTTACCTTGATTTTTTAATCATTTACCAATCATAGACCAATTTAACCAGTTTATCTCTATATCACATATATCCTTACACACAATTTGAAATCAATCTAATAAATAATTTTCCATTTTTTTAAATGTTTTATTACGCCCACATTTTGATTTGCTAGCTTTAATTCGTCCCAAAATGTTACCAGTTCATTCGTATGTAACACTTGATTTTTGTTCAAAATTTGAAGTAAATTGTTATTTTATTCCGCCATCTTAAATTCGTACCATAATTTTACCAGTTCATCCCTATATCAAAATTTGAAATCAATCTAATAAATAGTTTTTTCAAGCTGACTTTTTTAAAATAATTTATTAAGACGCTATTTTGTTTCACCATCCTGGATTCGTACCAAAATTTTTCCAAGTTATTCTTACGTAATACCTGATATTTGTGCAAAATTTTAGATATATTAGATAAGTACCGTTTACATTCCTCCTCATGCCACTCTGAATAACTATATAGCTTTCTTATCTAAACTGGAGGATATATTGTCTAAAAATCCAGATAACCATTTTCTTGTGATAGGTGATCTTAACTTACCGAATCTAAACTGGTTAAAATACAGTGACAATAATGATTTGCGTCCCCGTGACGCGACAGATGCTTGTAGTCAATACTTGTGTGATATATTTTTCCTAAATAATCTAAAACAATAGAACCATGTTTTAAATCACAATAATAAAGTTCTGGACCTTGTTATATCAAACTCTTTGTTTATGAATGTTGAGAAGTGTTGTACTCCTCTGGTAGTTGAGGATGGTCACCATCCGTCTTTGGATATTATAATTAAGTTAGACTGTGTTAAGAACTTGCACTGTAATTCGTATACCAAAATCAGGTTTTGTGATGCGGATTTTTCTAGCTTAAATAACAAAACCAATACAATTGGGTTGATATTTTCAAATCTAAAGATCCCAATGATGATTTAACCACTTTCTACAATATTTTAAACAACCTAGTAGATAAATATATACCAAAGGTTAAAATCTCAAAATCCAAACACCCACTCTGGTTTACCAGACCCACAATAGCTCTTGTTAAATTAAAAAATACTGCTCATAGAAAATGGAAGGTTTATGGTGGCCGCAATAATTACAGTTATTTTTCAGATTTAAGAAAAAGAGTAAAGGCTAGTATAAAAAATGACTATAAACATTACATAACAACGACGGAGAATAATATTAATAAAAACACAAGTTTCTTCTGGTCTTTCGTAAATAACAGAAAAAATAATAAATCTCTACCCACTAAAATGTATCTAAATGATTTAAATGCGACTAATAATAAGGATATTTGTGAACTTTTTTCGAAATATTTTGGAGATGTATTTGAGCCCGCTCATACACCTTCCCTTGTAAACTCTAAGGCTTCTCAGCATACTTTCACCTTAAATCATATAACGGAAGATACGATTAAAGAATGTCTAAAGAATCTTAATCCAAACAAAGGGCCAGGTCCTGATGGATTACCCACAATTTTTTTGAAATCCTGTCCAAGTTTATCTCGGCCTCTTCACGTCATATTTAATAAATGGATCTCATATGGGGTATTCCCCAAAAAATGGAAAATCGCCCAAGTTGTGCCTATCTTTAAATCTGGGGACAGAATGAACATCGCTAATTACCGCCCCATATCACTACTGAATCATTTTTCAAAAGTTTTTGAGTCAGTAATTTTAAAACAACTTTTTTTTGAGGTTAAGTGTGTCTTGGACTGTAACCAGCATGGTTTCTATAAAAAACGTTCTGTTCTAACAAATTTGGTACCGTTCACTCAAAGTGTTTGCGAAAGTTTGGAGAAGGGTTTGGATACCTGCGCCGTGTACACCGATTTCTCCAAGGCATTTAACAAAGTTCATCACCCGACATTGATAAGAAATCTTGGCAATTTCGGAGTGCACGGGGCAATTCTTCAGCTCTTTCAAAGTTATTTAGACGGTAGAAGCCAATTCGTAGCTCTTAACAATGCAAAATCTGAGTGCATATATGTAACATCGGGGGTGCCTCAAGGGTCACATTTGGGTCTCATTCTTTTTAGTATATTTTTGAACGATATTGGGGAATGTTTTACTAACTCTGGTTATTATCTATATGCGGACGATCTTAAAATATTTACAACTATTAAAAGTCAAAATGACAATCTTCAGCTGCAGAGGAGTATAACTAATTTCTGGGATTTTTGTACTTTGAATAGGCTGCACGTCAATCTCTATAAATGTTATGCTATTTTGTTTTCTAAAAAAGTTGCTCAATTAGATTTCACGATGGATATTTTTTTGAATAATGTCAAATTAAAATTTGTTGATACGGTGAAAGACTTGGGAGTGATTTTGGACTCCAAATTGTTGTTTGAGACTCATATAGAAACTATTGTTCAACGGGCACAAAGAAATTTAGGTTTCATATTGAGGATGACCAAGGGTTTTAATAACATTCGGTCTTTGATTAATTTGTATAATACCATAGTCAGACCTATTTTGGAGTACTCATCTACAGTTTGGATTCCATTATACCACACATATATAGATAGGATTGAATATGTACAGAAAAAATTTATCAAGGCTCTAAATTCTCGTTTTAACAGACAGAAACACTTTTCACCTTACGTAGATAATTTATTATTTTACAAGCTGCAAACCCTAGAATCTCGAAGGAAATATTTTGATGTTTTGTTTTTATATAAAGTCATTAATAATCTTGTTGATTCTCAATATTGTATAAGCTATATTTTCTTTAACGCAAATTCTTATGTACTTCGCAATAGGCGACTCTTTGATATTAAAATGTTTCATTCTAACTATTTTTCAAATTCTCCTCTGATTAGATGTACACGAACTTATAATTATGTTTCTCAGTTAGACGATAATCTTGATATATGTGGTAATAACTTGAGACTTTTTAAGAGATTGGTTAGGAAAAACTGTTGCTGAACATTGCTTTCGTGCTTTTTTGTAATTTTTTTTTTGTATAGTGTTTTAGTGTAACTCGTTTCACCGATATTTGTTAATATTGTAAATCTAATTTGTGTTATCCAGTAATAGGGCAGCTGCGACTGTCTGTTGGATAGCCATTTTTCTAAAATAAAAATAAAGTAAAATAAGTAGTTGTTTGGTAACATTTTTTTAACACTTCACTATGCCGCTATTTTGCACTCCCATATTGGATTTTTACCAAAATGACTACAGATCATCCACATATGACCTTTAATTTTTGACCCAAATTTAAAGCCGATCGGTTAAGTAGCTATTAAATATGCCGCGAATAGACAGACAAACCGACAGACCGACGGAAGTGGGAACACATGTTTTTTGACATTTAGAAAGCTTAAAATTAAGATCTATAAAAACCTGGGAGGGTGATTTTTTTTATTACTATACTTCTCTTTTACGAGGGATGCAAAAATTATAAACACATGTAGATTTATTTGTCGAGTTCGGAAATATGACCACATAACTCGTAAATTAAGGGAACTGGAATGGCTGAAGTTGGATATGTTATGTAAATTCTATATCCGTTTTTATACACCGCTTGCTTGATAATTCAAAACCTCCCAGTCAGGCGGTTCTCCAAAATGCGTATCGTAAGATAATGGTATAATAGATGGATGTGTTTTAAATTTGTGTATATACGCGTATTTTTTTTGTCGAAGCCAAACGCACTGTAGTATTATTTTATTTCATTAAATTATCAACAAAAATATGTTTATTGTATATAATATTTGCGTCTGTGTATATACTTTTACTGTATTTTTAATTTAAAAAGCTTTTAGATATCAAGAGACACATAATAAATTCTCGACAAAATCAGCCCTATGTGCGAAACTTATTTCTTATTTTTTGAGCATAGGTTAACAATGAAAACACCATTTTTCATATTAAATCAAGTTCATTAGTTCGTATCAAATGGGAATTAACTGTAAAGTAAAAAATTTAGTTTGCAAAATGTTTTTGCTTGAAGATTAATCCAAAATGACAATAAGAAAGTTAGAAACGTGATTTATCTTACCTATCATATTTCACTTTTTTTTTTCAAAAAATGGCAAAAACTACCTTTTTGACATATTATATACCAAATTTCCATTCTGTCGGTAGGCTTTAAATTTTTCTCGTTTTTTTTTAACTTCATCATTTTCTACCTAGTACGAATGTGAGCAAATCGGAATTATAAAATATCACTATATCACTGCATTATTATTAAGAGAAACGTTGGATGAAGAATCTATTCAATCATTTTCATAGACTACTTTATCATTTAGGCTTCCTTTGGTTTATTTTCAGTAATTTAAATAAAATATTCTATTGATTTTCTCAGTTTTGTTTTTAATAAAAAGTAAATAAACTTGTATTAGTGTATTAAATAACCCAATTTAAAAATATTTTACAGTATATTGTGCAAAATTTGATAAACTTTGCATCAAGTTGGACACATTTTTTTGAGTCCATTTATGTTTTAGTCACCAAAATGGTGTTTATAAAAAAATAACCAAGAAAATGCATTTAGGTGATACATTTATCATTCCGTGAAGTGAAAAAGCATTAACCCTTTCGATACGGCACGTTGGTTGTAATGCCTTAGCGCTCAGACGGCTGCCTTCGAAGTGATTCAGTGACGACCGTCGGATATTTCCGACATATAAAAAGTTACAAAATTCCTTAGCAAAATGGTCTAAAAACAACACAACAAGGGTTATTTATCTTTTTATTAAGAAGTAAATTAAACTGCAAACAATGTTAAACGTATTCAAATAACGTTTTTTAAAATTAATAATTTTTAACGGTGTGGTATCTCTCGAAACAGGGAACAACACATAAACCAACATTACAGTCTTTACACATGTAACGAGACTCTCTTCTTTTCTTTGTTCCGGCCTTAGTGTTTGAACAAACAATACAACGCCGCATAGCTCTCTTTGATTTGTCTGTATCGGGTACCAGAGATGGAAAATGTCGCTCTGTCAACCTGCCTATTTGATCATGAAGAATTTGAGGTGGCTTGCGTTGAACAGGATATCTAAAAACCGAGTTAAAAACTTAATCTAGCAAAGATTTTTAAAAAAATCTTACCTCTCCAACAATTGGCGAATCACGTTCAGGTGAAATGTTGCTAATGGAATTTTCTTTTCATGTTGTGTCAAGAATAAGGCATGTGCGTTCAATATGCAAAGGTCCAATATGTGAAAGAATAATTTCTTGTACCATTTAATATTTTTTCTCATAGAATCTATGCTACTCACTAGCATATCTGAACGGTCGACTGCTCCCATTTTTGAATTGTAGTCTACCACACAAGATAGTTTCCTAATATTTTCTTGGGTTGTTCGGTCTAATTTTGGCAGTGTTACCATTTTATTTTCGTGCATTGTAGATATCATTGTAACATCTCTACGGTCTTTCCATTTTAGTATTAGTAATTTATCAGAACTTTTCCAAACAGTTTCTCCCTTATTCAGCTTTGCTCTTAGTTTCGGCAGGCCTCTTCGATTCTGACGCACTGTGCCGCAAGAATTAGTTTTGTTGCCAAATAGGAACAAGGACAAAGCAGGGCTGCTGTAAAAGTTATCAGTATAAAGAGAGTGCCCCCTGTTCAAATATGGTGTCAGCAATTTAGTTACAACAGCACTTGTAATTCCCAAACGAGGATCTTCAGCCATAATATTTGAATCTTTACCGACGTATACATTGAAGTCCAAGATATAGCCTGTATCGCAATCACATAGTACATAGAGTTTTAAACGTCCTTCAAACAAAACTAGGCTCTCATCAATAACTAGGCATTCAAATGGGTACATTGCATTCTTGAAGTTATCCTTAATTAACTGCAACACATTTCTAATTTTAAACAAGCGGTCATCAGGCGGGGTTTCTTCATTGTTGCACAAATGCAAAAATCTGTATATTTCACTAAATCTATCTCTCGACATAAATTGTCCAAAAAAAGGAGTACTCAATAATAAGGGGTCCGTAGACCAATACTCATGTACAGATAGTTTTTTGTTTCTTGACATCAGCATATTCAGTGATAAAAAACCATAAAATTCCGACCTATCAAGTTTTTTCCAATCGTTCGTTTTTTCTCTAGCATATCGGTTGGTATCATTTACTATTAAATCTGCAATATTTTCTGAGAAGAGGCTTAAAAAAAAGTCATTTTCGTTTGACTCACCATTTAAGTTCAAATCCGGGTTTAGTCCGCTCTGCTCGTCATTAAATGCATGCTTTTGGGGTTTAAATTCGTTATCTGTCCAATCTATGTTTATATCTTCTGCCGGATGTGTGTTCTCTTCAACTTCTAAATTTTCCTCTGTGATTTGTGCTCTACTAGTACTTTCCATGCATTCTTCATCGCTTTCCAAGTACTCACTGTCGCTTGATGTTTCTGGTTTGTATTCACTTCCACTGTCACTGAACGGTTCGTTTTCGCTTAAATAACAATCTTCATAATCTCCCACATTTCCCAGAATATGTTTCACTTCATTTGCATCTAGACCACAGAAGTTTGTTACCGACGCGTCTTGTTTAGCCCTTTTTGGTCGCGATGGACCGGCACCCGCACTTGACGACATTCTGAACAATACTGTAAACAGCACGTGGTGGATTTACCGCCAAAACTTTGTTCGGTGATCGTCGAGTATATCCGACGGCAACGGAATACTCCGACACTCGGCTACGAGCCAAAGTTAAGCATCACGGAATAACTCGACGCTAGTATCACAACCATTGCAAATTTTAAATAGGGTCGGATATAAACGACAGCCGTTAGAGAAGCACAAAAAAGATTGAACGTATATATCCGACACCCGTCTGAGAGGCAAATGAGACCAAAACGGATATATCCGTCATTCGTAACGAAAGGGTTAAGTTAAAAAAAAATGAGAAACGTTTGAAGTTAGAAGATAGCCATGAAATTTAGCACGTGGTCATAGAATATAAATTAAACATCACATAATAATAATAATAATAAATGCTTTTAATTAGGTACTTCATTTATAAACATATTTTTTGCAATTAATATATGATATACAATTTTTTTTTCAAGGCACAACCAAACGTGCTTTGGCGAAGTCTAGCCAAGAGGCTACTCTTACTTAACCAAGTAGCAGGCCAGTTATAATGCCTCAAGTCGAACGTATGATAGTTGAACACTTAGATGACGCTAACTTAAAAAGTTTTATATCAAATTAAATATATAACTCAAATCTACAGCATCATAACACCTATTCCCACAGACAGAAACACCCACGGAAACCCCGACAGACATCCCCAACACCCCCTCGCCTCAGACGTAATTCTATCGTGTACCAATTTGCTCGTTTAGCAATAGAAGCCGAAACTTATATTTAAATTTGTTAATGTTAAAGAGTTTAAATTCATCAGACAAAGAATTATACAGATTTATGGCATTGAACGAAAAACCTCTTTTAAACATTGCCGTTCTATGCTGAGGCATTGTAAATTTATTTGTAAATCTGATATTTTTATCATGAATATTGTTCCTAGGAATAAATTTATTTCTTATTAAATTTGAAGTGTTATTTGTTTTTAACAGTTTATGCACAAAGTTGCCGAGGTGGAGGGTTCTGCGATTATTCATGTTAAGCCACCCGCACTCAGATATTCTTTCGGAAATATGGTCATACTTCCTCAAACCAAATATTAGTCTACAACAAGCATTTTGGACTTTTTGTACTCTGTATCTATCAGCTTCATACAGGCAAGGGCCATATATGAAATCGCAATAGGTAAAATGAGATAAAACTAGGCTTTTACAGAGCATTTTTTAAGATAAAAGCTTAGTATGTGACGGTTGCAATAAATTAACTTTAAGGCGCAAAAACTTTTATTGACAAGTTTTTTTATGTGCTCAGTAAAACGCAAATTTTCGTCAATTATTAAGCCTAAATTCTTTGCATAAGAAACAAATGATAATGGTGTATTATTAATATGTAAATTAATTGAATTTTTTACAAGGTTCATTTTTGCTTAGCTACCAATACAATTTAATTTAGATTTTTCTGAGTTTAACTGTAAGTTATGCTCTTCAGATAGTTTTCTTATCCGCTCCAGATCTCTATTGATATTTTGAGTGGATTCTATGATATTTAAATGGTTGAATGAGTAATAAAGTTGGGTGTCGTCCGCGTAGGCTTGTACCGTTAACTGGAGAGGTTATTATATCTATTGTGAATATTATAAAAAGAAGAGGAGAGAAAATTGAACCCTGGGGAACACCAGATTGTATGCCTATAGTTGTAGATTGTATATTGTTGTAAGTAATCTGTTGGGAGCGATTATTCAAAAATGATTTTATTAGATTTGCTGAGCCGATGTCAAACCCATAATATTTTAGTTTGGCGCAAAAAAGTCTATGATCCAGAGTGTCAAATGCTTTTGAATAATCCAACAAAATAAGCACACTTGTCATGCCATTGTCATACGCTCGGACTATATCGTCAAGTACTACGCTTAATGCCGTGGCAGTGCTAAAGTTTCTTCTGAAACCAGATTGGAAATCGGGAATTAATTTGTTGTCTAAAAAAAAGGTAAACATTTGCCTATATAAAATCTTTTTAAAAAATTTCGATATTGTGGGTAGTATACTGATAACCCTTAGATCGGAATAAGTTTTGGGATTATTTATTTTAGGTAGAGGGATGCCTATAGCTGTTTTTCAAAAAGTTGGGACATACTTATTTTCAATAAGGGAGTTCACAATGTGGAGAATAATATGATCAATGAAAGGGCTGCAGATTTTTAGCATTTGTGAATTAATATTATCTACTCCTTTTGCGTTAGTTGCCATGTTATGCAGACTGACATTGGCATCATTAATAGTAGCGAAAGAAAAACTAAATTGAAGATTTGGATTGAATTTATCATCGTTATAAAAATTGATTTTTTCGTCACATTTATTTGAAACATTCTGTAAAAATGATGAAAAATATTTATTAATTTCCTCTGGATTAGAAAGAGAGGTAGGTAAGGAGTTATATTTGTTACATCGAATATTAAGATCTCTCAGGGTTTTTCGGGTATTTCTGGGGTTATTTTGGTTTACTATATCTATCAAATAATTTTTTTTAGAACGTCTTATGGAAGACACAACATTATTTCTAAGAAATCTATATCGGTTTCGATCTACGTCCGACTGTGATTTCTTATATTGCTGCCAAGCTTTATTTCTTTCTTTTTGACTTGCCCTTGTCTCCTCGTTTAACCAAGGTGCTTTTGGTTTACTGATTTGTTTCTCATTAAGTGGTGCATGTTTATCAAAAAGGTTTTTTAATAAATTATTAAACAGTAATATTTTGTTATCTAAGTTATGTTCCCTAAAAATATCATACCATGGCAAATTTACTAAATCATTTTGAAAGTTAAGATAATTAAAATTTTTGAAACTTTATTATTTTGGGAGGTGGTTTGTTTGATTAAAGATTTATTTGAACAAAGACCAAGTTATGATCGGAAATTCCTTCGCATGAAATTGTGCCACATTTTTCCAGAATATCAGTAGAACTTGTAAATATCGGATCTATGAGGGTACTCGACCTATCTGTAACCCTGGAGGGTTCATTTAATATCTGTGAAAGGCCATATGATTCAAAAATATTAAGAACTGGATTTTGTAAATTCAAAAAATTTGCGTGAAAGTCACCCATACACAAAAAAATATCTGAAACTTTTCACTAAGAATATTGTCGAAATCTGGAATAAAATTATTTATGTTGGTATTTGGCGGTCTATAAAAAACACAAATAATTACATTTTTGGTACGGAGTTTAATTGTTAAAAACATGTACTCTAAGTTATCACTTATATGAAAGTCTAAAGTTATTAGGGTTGCGTTTAAAGTGGTCCTGACATAGGCACCTACTCCCCCACCTCTGCCACTCCTGTCTTTACGAAAAAAGGTATAGCCTGGTATATTTACCAGGTGCGAATCGTGGTTTGCACTAAGCCATGTCTCTGTGATCATAAAAATATCATAATCGTTAGATTGAATTATATTTTTAAACTCGTTAAAGCCTGTGAATATTGATCTTATGTTTAATTGAGCAAATTTCATAGTACAGTAGTTATTTTGATTTATTTAAAGTTCATAATAATGCTATGGGGAAAATTAGGTTAAAAGATAATTCAGTCTTGAAGTTGTTGATAAAAGCAAAACAACAAAAAAAAACACCCACCGCGCAGAGCGCAAAAGATGCCAGGGGGTCTGCCCAACTTCCGGGGAGACAATATTTTTTCAAAAGAGGGGTGCCCTGTAAAGAACAGATGCTATCCAAGCTATGTTTGTATCGCCAATATTTGTTTTTAACCTTAAAATTTCCAAAGTAAGTATGAATAACATATCATTTCATCAGATTTTTTCAGATCTTCACTTTTCAGGGTTCCTAGATGCCGAAAAACATGTTTGATTTTATTCCGGTCTGTCGATTTATATGTTCGCTACATAGCTAAAAAACTACCTACACGATTGTAAAATTTTGAGATGAAATCAAGATGACGGAAAAAATGGCGGCTTAATAAAATATTTAAAAATTCAGCCTGAAAAACAACTTATTGACCTGATTTTAAATTGTGTACCATAGCTAATTGTGGTATAGAGATAAACTAGTAAAACTCTGGTACTAATTCAAGATTGCGGAACAAAATCGCGGCCAAATAAAATGTGTGTAATCTGAAAAAAACACCATCTCAGGTTTCACAAATATTCACGTTTTAGAGTCCCTAGATTGCCAAAAATATATTTTATTAATTCCGTCTGTCGGTTTGTCCGTCTGTCAGTCAGTTCGCGGCATAGCTTACAAATTAGTCACCAGATTGACTTGTCAAATTTGAGTTAAAAATTAAGGGTCAAATGTTAATAATTTTGTAAAAATCCACTATGCTGCAACAAGTGAAACGTTAGAACAATTTTACTAAGAAAACTAATTATCTAGTTTACGTCAAATTTTACACAAATATCAAGTGTTGTATGTTTTGGTATGAATATAAGACACCAAAACAAAATGGCGGCCTAATAAAATATTTAAAAAAGACCTGAAAAAACTATTTATTAAATTAATTTCAAATTTTGTGCAAGCATTAAGTGTGATATAGAGATAAACTGGTAAAGTTGTGTTACGAATTTAAGATAGCGGAACAAAATGGGGGCCAAGTTTTTTTTTTAAATCAACGTAGAAAAACCCACTCAACTGACTTTAAATTTGGCAAACGGTCAAACTTCAGGAAAATTGGTTAGAAGTATGCCTATACCAACATATTTTCCATCAATTATACTATGGAATGTTTCTGGGTAGTGGTTTTCCATTGCCTTCCACGCAATTGTGTCGGGTAGTACAGGGTTTTTGGTTATAACTGCACCTCCCAAATTAAAGTCTGGTATTTTTCTAGATATCAAAAAAAGTTAAAAAGGTTTCTTTTAATTATAGGTAATTTTTTAGTGTAGTTTACATATATACAGAGTGACTAGTTTTTCTGAAATAAACATCAACTTGACAATGATTTTTTTAAATATAACTCCTTTTATATTACGCGTTATTCAAAGTAACGAACTTGAAAAACACCCGGCCATAAGAAGCAATGCATTCCCACCGACTTCACTTAGAAGTAGAAGAACGTCCATCTCTCTCTAAACCATTGCCTCTTATGGCAACGTTTTTATCAAATTTCTCTGATGTCTATCAAATCAGGTATCAAACCTAGTATATTTATAATCAGCTAGAAGAAATCCATATGATAGACCTATAATATACAGGGTATTTAAACAACCACAGTTGATGTTGATTTTAGAAAAACTAAATACTCTGTATATCTTCAAAATAAATTAGAAAAAAATTCTTACAATTTGAAGAAACTTTTGTATTTATGTTTTTTTGATATCTATAGAAATACGAACGTTAACGAGGGGTGCATTTAGCTGTGTACGCAGTTGACCTCAAGCCTTCGAAGAAAGTTGTTTATTATCCCAACGACTAAAGTCACTTCGAAAGATACCGGACCACACTTGTTGAGAACTGAAAGAATGGCCAACACGCCATGTCTCGAACCTACGTCTTCCGATCGAAAGGCAAGCTCTTTTACCATCGAGCCACCGAGGCAGTTGACAAAGTGTTAAGCAGGGATAATGGTCAAGAGCATTAGAACTAAAAATGTTGGTTGCAAAGAATTTCATTACTTATTTTCTGCCCACTAATAGTTGATGAGCTGTAACTAGCTACTAATAATTTTCTAGAAAATACCCAATAATTAAAATAATAGTAAAGTAAATTACTCTGCATTGCCCTCTGCAACAAACACTGGGCAGTTATTAGCTTCTGAATATTTAAACTTTTTTCTAATTTGCTAGTTCACACTAAAAACCATTATGTTTTACGCGTCTCTGCATATTAATAAATTGTCCCATTTTACATATTTTGACCGAGCTAAATATTGGCGTATGCATTAATGTTTTCGTGTATATTATTGTAAAATCGCGAGCATTTGTAAATATTTTTTTCAATTCGCTCACTCCTGATGAAAATAAATAATGTGTTTTCAGTGTCGCATGGAAATGCGGAATGGGTCTGTGTGGATATATTCCGCCCTTTCGAAATATCATAGTTAGCGCTGAAATAGCACGTATTTTTTATATGGAAACGTGCAACGTTACTAAAATAATAAACTAGACTATATTCGGCATGTATTCGAAATTCTAACAAAATGTCTCTTATAACTGAATAGTAGTACTTCTGCATAAATATGTCAACTCAAAAAAAAAAATATATATATATATATATATATATATATATATATATATATATATATATACCTGGACAAGCTGCGAAAAAGGGTTCTATTTAGTCGTACTCCAAAAATTAAAATAACATATGTATGTACAAGTACATATATAATAATGTAATGTAATAACAGTATAATATGTTATGTATTTATGAGACCTCTATTAGTATGGAACTTTGCTGATTATCAATATTCTAGGAATAACACGTTTGTCTTAAAAAATAATAGGTAATTTAATATAATCCTATCACAAGAGGAAATATTATTTAACGTGTTTATACGCTAGCGTAAGTAGGAAGCATTTTCTTTTGTGGGTGGGTTTTATTAATTTCCTCAATTATCTTTATAGAAAAAATTATCAAACCTGGCTATAATTTACTTAAGATAAAGGAACTATGCAAACATTGACAGGTTTACCAGTATTAACATATCTAAGCTTTCTGAACAAAAATTTCAACATTTTGAAAGCGGATATAACAACCAATTCAACTTAAATTTCAAAAAATAGCTTGTAGTTAAAAATGCCGCCTAAGTTCTGTTGTCGGCCACAGTTAAAGACGCGCCCTTTACGTGGTAAATATAATTTATTCCAGTGTGATTTCGGATAAACATCATTAAGGAACATTTTGACAAATAAAGATATAGCCCAGTCCATTACAATCCTTTTTAAGTCAATTTAGATTGTGTAAAGTTCATAATAATCAGCAAGACGGATTAACAGAAAAAAAGTATTTTCAGATCATCTGCGTAAATTGCGAATACTGAGAGATGAAAACAAGACTCAAGCGTATTTATTTGTATTATAAAAAGCTCTGGTCTCAGATTTGAACCCTGGCGCACATCGGATGTAGTCGTAATAGGTCTCGAGGAACTTCTCTGGATTAATCGTAATCGGTTTTTCACATATGTATCCATCCATTTTAAAAAGCTTTCACTAACACGGATCTCTATCAGGCTCAACTCAACAGAAAGTTCTAGCTAATTTTGTCAAAAGCCTTATTGAAATTAATGCTGGTTTATACTCTTATCCAAATAGCTGTGTAGATATTCTTAATACAATACAAACAAATTCAGCCTCGGAAAAGCCGTGCTGCTAGTGAAAAATAATGTTGTTGATTATTCATTTTAATATTTTTGTCTAGATGTTGGGATTTAATTAAAATTTTGCTAATAGGTCGATAATTTTTAATCTTATAATTGTGGTAATTTTCGGAAATCGGCACAATCATTGCAGTACTTCATCTACTTGGAAACTCGCTTGTTTTCAAGAATTAATATATAAAAGAAGAATTAATGTCTATTAATTGTTGAAAAAATGACGGAGTAAATCTTTTTATAAAGAGTAGCTGTGATAATTTACCAGATCCAGAACCTTCCCTAAGGTTAAATTGGATCCCGAAATAAATCAATTTTAGATAATTGAATAATATTAAGATTAACGAGGGCATTAGTAGAATTGCCATTGAAAGGATACCACTTGCGCATAAAGACGTTATCAAAATACGAAGCAAACATGCTAATGATATTACAGCCTCCTCTGACATGTCTATCACCCTGCTGCATCTCCGCAGGTATTTTACTAACAAATTATTTTTAATAAAGGCATAATTCCAGAAAATCTCAGGTTATTAATTACGTCATTCTCTACCGACCTAATTTAATTATATAGTCTAGTCGGGCTTTTAAAGATTTTAACAGGTTATAGTGGTTAATATTTTTATACCGACGCCTTTATTTTTCCCCTTTAGTAGTAGGTTTTAAGTAAAAAGGCACATTGCCACAGTACAAAATATCTACTCCACGATTTTAAGACTTGTTAACAAATGTTCACCCCAAACAATGTACAAGATCTTTTAACTTATTGTATCGTAATTTGTAACTTCCATATCCAAAGAGATAATTTGTTCTACAGACTTATGAATTTGAAAGCACAAGTACAAAGAAACTCAATAAAAGCATGATGTTGTTTTCTGTCACAAGAGGGCTCAAACAATGACAATATTTTAAATGTATTACAAAACAGTAAATATAACAGTTTATTAACACTGTTTAAAACATAATTAAGTCCTAATAAATTGTAGAATGATATAAATGTATAGCTCCAAAAATTAATGTTATGCGTCCGCAACCCTCTCATGAGCAGATTACTGAGTTTTGAGAAAAAACTTATGTAGGAACTATCGTTATTTGGCAGCCATAACATCAAGTAAAAAATTAACACCTGAAGCCATTTTGTGTGCAATCATAGCTGACACAAAGTTTCACTAAAGGTTCATTTACCTATCTTCCTTTGAAGATTTTGGTTTATACTGAAGATTTTTTTGTATCTTTGAATGTTTTATATTCTGAAGTTTTAAACTAAGTAAATATAATATTTATGGAATTTTTACTGATAAATCTGCAGAGCATATGACTTTCTACAAAATCTCATAGATTTGCTACCAGAGAAGATATGGTTTTTGGATGTTAAAGGGAATCTGGGATATTTTCTCTTCTACCATGCGGGACCTTCGTTGACTTGGCCGTTGCTGTTGATTTTCTCTTCGGAGTTTTTCTTTTGATCATACATTTTAGTTATAAAAAATCTCCAAATTTCTTTTTAGTCTGATTTTTACCTTTATCAGTGATTTTTTACATCTTTTACCTTTTTAAGTAAAATTAGCTAATTTGGTAATTATTATTTAAAGTATTATCTTGGGTATTAAACTAGGCGTATACTGAGAAATACTCAAATTTCACTGGGTGAGGTATTGTTATTCTGGGATAAATCAACCTTTTAGTACGGATAAGCAGTCTTGTAGCACAGCTGGCACTTTTAATTAATTTATTTTTTATTATCTTTACGCATTTATTTTTAGATATCTCCATTGATGTAATTTTGTTTAAACGTTTTATCTTTTTAAGTTCAAAATAACCGAATATGTATTGAATTTTTAGAGCATTAAAAAAATATATATTACACTTTAATCTCTTTTATATGAATTTCGGGATACCGAAAAGTTTTTTTTATATATGGGTGTGTCATTGGTTAGGTTTATTTTATGTTAATTTAATTTGATTAGTAAATGTAAGCGGGATGCCCTCACAATAAAATTAGACACGATATTCGTAACACAAGGTTCGAATAGCTCAGTATTATTCCTGATTACAATGTGACACTCCTAATTTTGTTTTTGTATATTATCCATATATTCATTTATTTCTGTGTCGATTTCCATTTTTTCTATAAATTTGTTTTCTACGTTTTCGCGACTATTCGTAATTATAGTAGTTGCGTAAAATTCAATGACTTGTACTAAACCTTCTGGCATCTCTGCGCATCCAAAATCTGTATATTTTAAAATATCTAACCATTAGTTTGATTTATAGGCAATTTAATGTTTTGACATGTGCGTGGGAGAATTATTATTTCTATAGTTTCAAAATTATGTAAATTTGTTCTTGTTTTGATAATATAAAGGGAAGGCTTACAAAATGAGTATCTAAAGAACATTGTTTGAAATTTATATTCTCTCCAGTATGTGTTAGAAAATCAATTCCTAAAAGTCCCTCAAATTTAGGTGATAAATCAAAAAGATAAAATTTATGATTACCTGCATGAATAAAAGAAGGAAATATTGGTATGTTAATTACTTCATTGTGAATGGACGTAGCGTGGGCTGTCCTTACTGAGAAAGGTTCCGAAAAAATAAAATATTAATACATTTTGTATGCTAAACTAGGCTTTATAAAACTTTTGCCATTACCGGTATCAATTAAAAATTTTGCTTTGATTTCGGATATGAAAATTACTGGTAAATCTGAATTTGTGTAATTATTTAGAAGTATTATGTTTGGTTATTGAAAAATTTCTTCAATAAAATCAATATGATTTTCGTAAGGGTTATTTTCTCGACAAGAAAATTCAGTATTTGAGTCATTATACGAATATTGCGAATTATCGGTGTATTATAGGTAATATTATTGAAATTCATCATTATTAGCTTGAAAATTTTCATTTTGATCATTATCAGTATTTATCGATTCGACTGATTGAATATAGTTCTTCTACAACAATATTACGTTGTGAAGATTGTGGTTGTTAATTTTTTCTAAGGATTGTGTTCCCTGAAGAAGTATAAAATTATGTGTGGGTTGCCTAAATTGTCCAAAGCCCATAAATTGACTATTTCCATTATTGAAATTTTGGATTAGTTGTCTATAAGAAGGCATAAAATTTGAAAATTGCTGAATGGGGTAATTCGAAAATATTTGTCTACACAAATGCGCTTGTGTAGGCAAATTTATTTTTGGTTTTTGTGAATTAAAACAACTGTCAATCGATTTATGTTCTGAAAAAGTCGAAATTATTGCGTTTTTTGCTGTGAGCCATGTATTTAATTCTATTCGAGATCAAATAATAACGGCTGCCCTACCTACAAGATTACTTAAAATAGTATCGTGTGAACATACATTTATAGGTGCATTATTGTCAGTTTTATTTCTACGATTATTATAAAAATTATCACAAACATTAATAAATCTGTTTATTTGTTTTGGATTACCATCGAATAAAGCAATATCGTCTGCTTGATATCTGGCTAATTGTAAATTAGGTTCAGGAATCATTATTTTACTTATTTGAATTAAATTAGAAAAACCTGTTAGATTTCCTTCAAAATTTAAGTTTTCAAAAGCTGATATTAAATCTTCTAGTTTGCGGAATTGCAAGAGACGTAAATATCAATATTTACGATAGGGTAAAAATAAAATGAAATGAGGAAAATTGAAAGGAAGCACTTACAGCAGTGTACTGAAGATAATTCCAATTTTCATTCTTAAACTAGGATCCATAGGTGAGGCGATGTGGTCCTTTCCCTGGTTAGCTGTTATGAGAGTGGGATGATGTGTGTTCCCAAACTCGCACCAATAAGATGCTGGACGATGCTGTTCCAAATCCCTGGTCAATTTTGAGTTTCTTGGTACACCCTGAAGATTTTTGATTGTCCGATTTTGCCACAAATCGTTAAAACGAAACCAGAAATTACGCACGATGCGCGACTGTTGGCAAATCCTACCGACTGCGTCAGTTAACAACTCGAAAAACGAGAAATTGTTTTTAAATAATCAATTTTATTTCATGAGCATACAAAGGGAACTGACTACAAAATGCATTTAAATTATATTTACAAGTTCAGTAATGCTTATGTTGCATGAGAACAAAAAGATAAAAGTCTAAGAATTGCAAGTATATAAATGCAGAATTGAATTTCTCACGGGAACTTAACTTAAGGCAAGTTTTTTTTTATAATTTAATATAATAATAAAACTAGGTGGGCAAGGTAACCCAAGTAAGGGTTATTAAAAAGTTATATTTAGAAGTTATTTAAAATATTAAATTACACCTTTATTTTTATTGTTCTGTATATGCAAGTTTCTTCGGAGCGAATATCAAGTTTTTTTATTTTAAATGGAACATTATGTGTGTTTTTTTTATTTTTGTGTTAGTTGGCACTGTTTAAACAATATCTAGGTATCTATGCATGGTTGTGGACAAACAAATCTTTAAGCACCGCATTTATAAGCATATTACACTAAGTGCACTTGAAATGTGAATCAAAGAAACGGCAATATCTTTTACGGGGATGAGTGAGATATCAGATTTTTTTTTAAGCTATTTACTTATCAATTCATACTTCTTTTTATACATAGGTACCTATCTAAAGCCCATTGGGTAATACGAATAATAAGGCAAACATTGTTTTATCGTAGTACTTATGCACATATTATATATTCTGTTATGTCTAATTAACACTATTAATAGCTTGACTTGTATGTAAATAACTAACTATGTATGTAAACAAGTCTAGAAAGTGGATTTTCACCTACTTCTAATTGCCGTATAGATTTGTGTACTCAAATGGTGCTAGTCGATTTTAACTCACTTCTAATTGCTGAATCGATTCAAAATTTTGCAATTCGGTTGACAATACAATAATTTGGTACCATCGAGCTAATCTGATAAACTCGATGTTAACTTAATTTTAATTATCACATCGATTTCAAAATTTGCAATTGATTGTAATTCGGCACGCAATTAATGATTTGTACTCAATGATACAAAATGGTTCCAGTCGATTTCAACCCACTTCTATTTGTCCTATCAAATTTAAATGTTGCATGTGTATGTAATTCGGATGAAAATACAACAATTTGGTACCGTCGTGTTGATCTGATCAGTTCGATAGTACCAAAAGGTAAACCTTTCGAATTGGCTCTTTTAGTTTGTTTTGATGAGATGGTACCAAATAGTACCGATGGTATCAGCTAGTTTACCCTTTGAATTTGGGTTTATTTGGTTTGTTTTGACGAGTCCAATACATTACCGGTACTATGTTAAATATATTTTAAGCTTAAATGTCTTATCTCTTAATAATATAATTTTATTACGATATATTTTGTTACGATATATGCATTCTACCCTACGCACATTTTTATTTGGCGCCATTTTCTATCACCATATTGAACTCCTACTAAAAGTTTCTATCCCAGTCACACTTGATTTTTGGGCATATTTAAAATAACTTGAGTTTTTACACAGTCCCGCAATTTTGTTCCGTCATGTCGAATTCGTATCACTTTATCTCTATATCGCATTTAATTTCTGGGCAATAAAATTGAATTAAATAAGAAGATATTAGAATATAGGTCGATTTTTTTAAACATTTTTTGGCCGTCATTTTGTTCTGCCATCTTGACGTCGTACCACAATTTTACAAGTGTACCTCTAGATCGTAGTTAATGCTGGCACAAAATTCATCTAATACCTTCTTTCACTAAATGGCCATTTTGTTCCGCCATACTGGATTTTTACAAACTTTTACCAGGTTAAGTAGCTTTTTAGCTATGCTGCGAACTGGCACGTAGTCAGACAGACCGACGGAATTGACAAAATATATTTTTTGGCACCTAGGGACGCTAAAACGAATTTTTTCAGAATGGCAAATATTTTATTTGGCCGCTATTTTGTCCCGCCATCTTGAATTCGTACCACAATTTTACCAGTTCATCAATCGCTATACCACAATCAATTCTTTACTCAATACTTTTCCAAGCTGATTTATTAAATATTTTATTAAGCCCCCATTTTGTTTTGCCATCATGGATTCTTACCAAAATTTTACCAGTTGATTCCTACGTAATACTGGATTTTTGTGCAATTTGAGGTAAACTGGATAAGTAGTTTTCAAGTAATATTTTTTTTAACATTTCGTTAAGCCGCGACTTTGTTTAGCCACATTGGATTTTTACCAGAATGTTACCAGGTCATCCCCATATGACCTTAATTTTTGGACCAACACGAAATTGGGACAATCGCTATACTACAATTAATTACTGCACACATTTTGAAATCCATCAAATAAATCATTTTTGCACGCTGGTTTGTTATTAAATATTTTATTGAGTCGCCATTTTGTTACGCCATCTTGGATTCGTACGAAAATTTTTCACTTCTTGATTCCCACGCAATATTTGATTTTGTGCAAAATTTGAGACAACCTGAAAAAGTAAATTTTAGTAATAATTTTTTAAGATTTCTCTAAGCCGCCATTTTGTTTTGTCATTCTGGATTTTTACCAAAATGTTTCCAGGTCGTCCCTATATGACCCTTAATTTTTACCCAAAATTTGAAGTCAATCGGATGAGTATTTTTTTAGCTATGCCGCGAACAGACAGACCGATAAACGGACACACCGACATCGACAGGCCGAAGGAATTGGAAAAATATGATTTTCGGCATCCAGGGACCCTGAATATATGAAAAATCTCGAAGGGTGATTTTTTTAACGATTTCAATACTTCCCTTTTACGAGGGAAGAAAAAAAATTAATTTGCTTCATTGTTATTCGTCTGGTCCATTAAATTAAAAAATGTATATAATGCAATATGTTTCTGAAAGAGGCAAGAGTCTTTAAGGAAACATTATCATAGGCAAAAAGGTAACTATATGCGATATGCATGCATAAAAACACCTTACCAATAATAAAAACCAAACGCTCATAATATATAGACAGACGGACCGACAAACATACTTAATCACAAGCAAAGGAATACGGCCAGACGGACAAAGCACCATCGGTTTTTACTTATTCAAACATTGTTTCTATAAAATGTCCCAACTCCAAGTATATTAACGAAAGGTTTAAAAAAAAATAATAAATTATTATCGCATGCCATCCATGGTTTTCTTTAAAAATGTTTATATCGGATCAACTATAACGATCACATAATTGTTAATATTTAATACATCAAATATTTTATAACAGGTGCTTATAATACTGCCCTGTTTAAAGTGTATTATTAAAGCTAAACATTAAAAGTCTGTCCCAGAGATGTATACAGTGATGGCGGCATGAAAGTCAAATTTAGATATTTGGCGACAGCAATAAATTTTCTAGAGAGATATATTGTCGTTTGTTTTATCTGCCGCGACCTGAACATGAGAGGCTGGAGTACTACAGTACAAATTTTGAGGTTATAAGATGACATAATACCTTCAAAATAACAGAAAATATTTGGTATTTGGACTTTATTATGTGTGTTGAATAACACTTTATATTGTATACATATACATATTCATATATACATATGCATATTTATACTTTGCTTAGCTGTATCACTTTTGAGGCACAATACTCTATAGTTAATTAGCTTTGTTCTATTGTATTATTTTTCCTAACCATTTTTGCGAAGAAAACTTTAAATGTTGTGTTATTTTTAACTCAAATTATTTTTAACTGAAAATATCAAGTTTGTCCCATCAAATCAGAAATATTTTGATCATAACACATGTTATACAGATTACTTTCAGTGCATGGTGAGTGCTGCAAATAGCCTCTTAGGGACTTGATCATCAAATTTTACGATCATTTTAAAAATATGGTAGTTGATGTTAAGAGAATTTTAGATATAATTGAAAGTGGTTCCCATACTATATACTTTCGGTTACTTATTTTAAGTCTTGCAATGTCCTTACCTACAAAACTAACAAAGCTAATTTAGCAATTTCTAAATATAACTCTAGGCTAAAGTATCTAATAGAAGGTTATAACTCTAAATCCGATAACGTTGTTCACTTTGTTGATTTTAACATTATTAGAGAACTAACATCAATCTTGGGAAGGCATGTGAAGTGGTCGTAAATCTAACAACATCATATAATGTTTTTAAACAAAAAAATCTTAGATTCTAAAACGTGTGACGTCATTCCACTTATACCTTTCAGATTCACAAAAAGAAGTACAAACTGTAGATGAAAACGACCAAACTGAATAAAAATTGGTTGACGCTTGTGAAGATAATGACGGGAATATGCCCAGCAGTATTTTTTTATCGTCGCGCCTCTATTAGAGGAGGCTGTGAACCAAATAAAAATCTTAAATTCGGACTCTAGAAGAATTTCTAATATCTCATTACTTCTCGTAAATATTCAATTCTTAAGAAATAAATGTGATAGTTTATATGTATTTTTAGATAACGTAGGATATCCCGACATACTTTTAATTACTGAGCACTGGCTTAAGCCGGATGAATGTTCTTTTTGGACATGAGTATGAGCCAATACGTGTAACTTATAGGGAAAATTTTCTTTATGGGGGGGCACTTATATTAATAAAAGGGTCTTCTAGCTTACAGTAACTGATAAGTTTAATCATCTAATTGAAGGAAAGACCTTTGAATTTTCACTGCGTTTTTGCAATCAGAGCAATTTGTATATTACCTGTTTGTATCGTTCACCCTTGGGGTCTTCTGTCAATTATTCCATTTTCATCGAAAATAATTATTTTGGCTGGGGTTTTAATATTTACTTTTTTGATAGGAGTTCTGTGAATACCATCCTATTTACAAACCTACCTGTTACATATGATTTATTTATGCATGTTGAAGAGCCAACTCGGATCACAGAGAATTCTTCTAATGCAGTTGATTATTTTTGTTCAAGTTATGACAACGATAACGTGTTCAATTTTAAACGCAGGAATCTCTGATCACGAGGCGGTAAGTTACATCATTACCAACAGAAGTTCCGGAACAAACTTTCATGCTTAGTTCTGGTAGAATTTTCAGTACAGCTAATTTTAACAAATTTTATTCTTTATCTCTTAGCGCAGATTTTCAAAATTTGGATCTTGTATCAGATCCAATCGCCAGCTTTTATAATATGCTGTTTAACTTATTAAAACGGGCTTTTTCCGTGCGCTTGATTAACAAAAAGCAAAAACCCTGGCTTGCTAAAGGTCTAAAAAGTCAGCAGATAATTTTTGCGTTTAAAATTATTTTAAAAAATTCGGTGATATTCGTAGTTTTATTTCGTGTTGCAATACATATCGTAGAATTTATAGGGAACTTATTAAATCGGCAAAAAATGTGTACTACAAGAATAGACTCTCTAAGGCTAAATATAAGCAAAAGGAAAGTTGGTCACTGATTAGTGACTTTCGTAATTCCTCTCATGGCAACTACGACATTTATCCGGAGCGTCTTACTAAATTCTATTGAAGTATTGAGAATAACCTAACAAAAAATGTAACATCTAACTCCGACCCACTGTATTATCTTAAAAGAATTCCCAACACTGGCTCTTTTTTTTTCTTCAAGACAGACATGCAGGAAATTAAAGAGGTGATTTCTTAAATAAATAATAAAAAATCTAGTGGAGACGATGCCATCTACAGCTTTCTTGAGGGGGGTCTATTTTGGGGTGAATCGGGGCAACTAATCGGCGGCGGTATTCTGTGACCTATCCAAGGCTTTCGATTACGTGGATCATGAAATATTGCTGCTTAAGCTCGAGAGATATGGCTTTCGAGGCTTAACTTACTCCTGGTGTAGTTCCTACCTTGAGGGTCGTTCTCAATCTGTGGTGTATTCAGATACAATTCCTGTGCATTAAGAACTGCGGAGTTTCCCAAGGCTCAGTTTTAGGACCTATTTTGTTCCTACTCTCTATTAAGGACCTCCTTAGCCTAAATATCTCTGAAGATTTCACCTTTTTCGCTGATGACACGTAGATATTGCAGTAAGACAGGGAGATTTTGCAGCTAAAGCAGACCATAGCAAATGACCTGAAAATCATTAAAGAGTGGTTCGACTTCGACTCCAACTGCCTTTACTTGAACTTAAGTAAAACCTACATTGTTTGGGTTCAGGTGTGATGTAGCGGGATACATTTTGATGGATTTTCATGAGCAATTGAGCAAAACATATTATCTTTGACCAGAAAACTCTCATCAGGATGTTTTGCTGTGAGAGCAGTTAGAGAGGAACTGGACTTGCAACAAGCACGGACAATATATTTTGCTTTATTTGAGTAGCACCTAAAATATGGTATACCATTCTTCAAAAAAAGGCAGTTCGATTTATTGTGGGTATTAGCCGAAGAAGAGACTCTTGTAGATCTCACTTCGTGGCTCAGCGAATTTTAACCCTCACACCTCTTTTTATCTTGGAGACAACATCTCTCATATTTAAAAACCGTGTTGGGCTCCAGGGACTCCCCAGCATGCGACACGTCAGGCTCTCAATTTGCCTCTGCCATTGCCGAGAAGTACATTTGTACCCAAGTCACTGATTTATGAGGGTCGAAAGATTTTTAATCATTTAGTAACTAATCTCAAAACGGTTAATTCCCAGAAAACTTTTCGTCGTATACTTAAAAGATTAGTTTTGAGCAAAACATTTTCTATTTGAATTTTTATGCTATGTACATTTTTCTTCTTTTTTTTGACTAATAATTTACTTTTTGAATTTGAATATTTTGGTATAAAAATTGAAATCTAGTAATAAAATAAACAAAATGGTAATTCTGAAAGTTCTGAAATATAGGCAATATAATTATTATTCAAGCTAAAATGTTACTATTAAACACTTTTAATACTCCAGAGTAAATGAATACGCTTCTTGTTATTGCAATCTCGTAAACGTCGGTAACATGTAAAGAAAAAGTTAAATGGGGCAAAATTGTATATTTTGCTGCCTAATAATTCCGGATTTTTAATCTAAGGGACTCGAATTACTTAAATTTTTGGGAGAAGATGCATTTTTCAAGTTGTTGTTTTTACTGTTTTCTGCCGTATTTTTGAGGATACTTTTTAGGGCCCCTTTTAGCACTTTTTTTAAGGATGTCACTTCTTACAACAAACATTTTCTTTTTGTAAAATATTTGTTTGATTTTTTAGATTCAGACATTTACTTTTTTGTATCTTGTTTTAGCACCCTTAAGTAATGACTCGGTGAAATCAATAAAAAATTAAATTTCAGAATTAATCCTGCCTTGTTTATTGCGGGAACAAAATTTTAAAAACTTCAGCGGTATTGTATCTGCTTACTTAATAAATTTAACCTGTTTTGCAACAAGAAACTACTGGTTTATATTAGTTTCATACTACATTTAATATTTGTGCTTAATGCGAAACTCCAAAACCAAAAAACTATTTTTTCCTTATAAAAATAAGTTTTAATCATCAGCTATTTACAAAAATATTGATATAAAGTTGACGTAATCAAAGCATTTGGCCAAACGTATGGATACATTTCTTAAATTAATCTTAGTTAGAAACTGAGAGTTATAAAAACTGTATATTTTTTTAGGTTTGAAAGCATACATTTTTTATTAATAATAAATAAGAAGTTCACAATGTAACGATTAACATTATTTTCTTGTCGTTAGTTGTATTTGATTTCCACATACCTATCATAGAAAAAAACGGGAAAAATAGGCCTGATAGTCCTTGGATAACTGATAATATTAAAGTTTCAAAGAACATTAAAAATTAAACCTTAATTAACCGCTATCGTCGAACTAAAAATCAAGAACATTGGAACTGTTATAAACAGCTCAGAAATTATACTACATTAGTCATCAGGATTAAAAAATATTATATATAAATAACAAATTTCAGTAAAAGTCAAATAATTCCCAATAATCAAAAAAAAAATAAGTGAACTTATTTTTACTCAAATCCCTGGTAATAGAATTGTAAACAAAACTGATTTTTATACAAATAATAGTGTCCTGTTGGCTGCACGAGAATTGAGGAGAATTTGGTTTCCGAAATTGTTCTGAGATTAAAATCTAAAACTTGTTGATCTGACAACGTAAATTTAACGCTTATAATTTTATGTTCAATTATTATTCCCTACATTACTTTATTATAAATTGTTGTTTATCCGAGTAATATTTTCTAAAATCGTGAAAGTCAGCATTCGTCCTTCAATTACCAAAAATTAGCAACCCTACTGAATTTTCAAACTTAATTTATACTGCCTACACTATCAAAAATCTTTGAAAAGGTAATGCAAATTCAAAATAATAAATTTATTGTACAGCATAAGCTGATTCCCGCTAAACAATTTGGTTTTATACAAGGTTTCACTTGCTTAACTGCGCAGTCCGATGTAACGTTAGAAAAATGTTGATTCTGCTCGATTACAGTAAAGCCTTCGATATACTTCATCCTGATCTACTTCTACATAGATTTTGAAAAGATGCCGTCCTCACTTGTTCAGTCAGTCCTCTCAGGCAGAACTCAAAGAATCATACTTGATGGAAGAAAATCGAACTTGCGAAATACACTTTTTTTTTTTTTTTACTAGAAACTATTTTGGGGCCACCTTTATTTATCATATACACCTCAAATTTTGTCAACTAACTTAATCAAGACCTAGAAAATTTAATGAACATCTCTTACTTTCTGTGCTGATAGTTTGCTTGATAAATTTATAGTAACATATTTAACTAACAATAGGCTCAGAATCTATAAACTTCAAACTGTATACAAATAAACTTATTTCATAAAATTTCAAACTTAAATTTAGGCAGCATATTACACAGTGTCTCATATTTTTCTTTAAAAATGGTCTACTCTCGCAGACATTATCTTAGCCAAATTACTAAAAAAAACTTTATGCGATTCATTAGTTTTATCCCACTTTAATTTTTTCGGCAATATTTATGGTACATTTCTAAATTCAATGCATAGTCCAAAAATTCCAAAAAATGTAAAATTCACTTCTTTGTTGTATTAAACAAAATAGCAGAGTGTCTCATTAGCTAACTGAGCTTGCCTGGCTTAACATGTATAATAGGCGTTTTTTTTTTATAAAATAATTAAACACAAATCTCCTCCATACTTAAACCACAAACTCACATACCGAATAGACATAATAATGACCTAAAAAAAGTCACTGACTTTTCCCCATCAGTAAGTACTTTTTAGAAAACGGAAAAAAATTCAATAAATTTATAAATAATCTAAAATAATTAATATAGAATATTTATTACAAACAAACCAATGTGATACTGTACAAGTAAGTATATCTTTACTTCCTCGTTGTCCTTCCTATTTTCATTATTTTCTTAATTCCTCTTATCTAGGATCCTTCTTCTCCTTCTTATGCCCTAGACATTATTAGCTTAATTAATATAGGCAACACTTACAATTTATAAACAAGATTTTTAAGATAATTTCAACTTTATTGCAAAAATTTCTTAATATTATGTTAAAGATCGTTTCATATTATATAATTTATATATTAAATTATTAACTAAAATGTTAGGTTTCAGCTGAGCCTTCTGTTTAGTGCGATGAGTTAAACTTTTGTTTCTCTCAGCATTTAGTTAATAGTTTCAGTTTATATCAGATTGTATCATAAAATGAAAATCTTAATAATACATATATTATTATTATTATTATCAAAATTGACAATCATTTCTCAACAAAAAATGTTAAATTCCAAGCCTATTCCGGATGCATGCATCAAAAAGAGTGGGCTGGTTTCTATTAGTTCTATGTGTTGTCCTGCAAGAATTTTTTCACTATGTGGCAAGGACTGAACAGGACTGCCTTCTGGATGTCGATGGAGGTGTTAGTATGTAATCCTATGATTTTCAGGTTCTGTTCTAGTGTTTTTAGAACTAGTCCAGTTAATGATACGATGATCGGTATCACATGAACCTTATTCATTTGCCACATCTGCTGTATCTCGAAGGCCAGCTCCGAATATTTGGCCTTTTTCCCTTGATATTTATCCAACAAGTTGTTATTGTTGGGTACAGCGACATCTAACAAATAAGCTGTCTTTGTTTCATTATTTAACAGTACCATCATGTTCGTGTATTGCCATTTCAAATCCGTCTGTCTCTGGGAATAGTTGTCCATCCTTCAGCCATCTGTTGGATGCATCCTTATCTATGTGTGGCTGATTCAAGTCATTGTGATGTCGGCCGTGCAGTGCCGTTTTAGCCCACTGTTCTTGTTTGTCGAGGTATGAAAGTGACTTTAGGCTGATATTGTCACATGCGAGGTTGAATGGAGAGTACGAGTTGTCACTTAAGGTAAGAATGTAAGAATTTTCTCACTATATGGCAAGTACGAGCCTGCCTGCATTCTAGATGTCGATGAAGGTGTTAGTATGCAGTCCTATGATTTTCAGGTTCTGTTCTAGTATTTCTGGAGCTAGTCTAGCGGATGATACGATGATCGGTATCACATGAACCTTATTCATTTGCCACATCTGCTCTATCTCGATGGCCAGCTCCCCATATTTGGCCTTTTTCTCTTGATATTTATCCGATTTTATACTAGGCCGATTATTCCTCACCCGTCTGTCGGTGATAATTGCCCTATCGTAGTACAGTTTGAAGGCATTATTTTCAAGCAACGAACTTGGTTGATATTTATAAAAGGTCACAAATGTGTTCAGGGGCTCGTATTTATTGGCAAGCTTCTGATGTATGATGTTATAGACCTGGTTATGTCGATGGAGGTAGTCCGTGTTTGCTAGGTAAGTGCAGCCAGATGTTATATGCTGTATAGTCTCTGATCTCTTGCTACATTTTCGACACTTATCGGATTTAACGGACCGGCCTTTGATAATGAATTTAGTGTAATTTTATATGTTAATAACTTGGTCCTGAATTGCCATCACAAATCCTTCTATCTCTGGGAATAGTTGTCCATCCTTCAGCCACCTGTTGGATGCTTCCTTATCTATGTGTGGCTGATTCAAGTCATTGTGATATCGGCCGTGCAGTGCCATTTGAGCCCATTGTTCTTGTCTCTGTCTGAAAGCGAATTTATTATTATTATTATATAGGTATAATTTCAAAGAAGAAGTATGCGTTTGACAGAAAGACTTCTCGTGTAAAGAATAATCTAGGAACAAATAAATCCTGAACATTTTTTAGGTTACTCTGGCAACGAATTAATATCAAGCTGTTCCCTTTTACCTTAACTGCATATAAATATCGTTTAAGAAAAGTTAAAGAGGGCTTGGATATTATTTGTTATTGTTCAATTTTTCTTTGTATTCCTAATAGATTCCTTCGTATTACTAATAGTATTCTTATATCTGTAATATGCGTTTGACATTTCAGATAAATAAATGAAATATGAGAAGGAATCAAAAATGAAAATATTTTCCTCTTAAACAGGTTATTCCTGCAATATATAAAGTATTTTATTGCTTTTAAAGTCAGTTTACTTACTGCTTTAAGTTTTTCTGAAACATTATACACATATTATAACATCAAAGCGTTCTGAGCTAAACCCTATAGGCAAGTTTCTGATAGTTTAAGTTGTGCAATTATATTGACGTAAGTTATTGAAAGATAGAAATCCAGTCATTATGTTGTTTCTTAACATTTTGTACATATTTCAAATTTTATTGCAATGATTAAATGAACTATAAAACTAATATATTTTTAATTACAAAAATTTGCTAATATTTGTATACATGATTATGTAATAATGTGTATATATATATATATATATATAAATATTATATATATATATATATATATATATATATATTATAATACTTGCAGAATGCATTTTAGGTTTACAGTGGAGGTTCATCCATTAGCAAAAGAAGAGAGCAAACTAACATTTGAGTGATTTTGTAGAATGACGTAACAGGCTTTTTTAAATAGTGAAGCCACGTCCACGATGGGAAATAAATCACGAGTTCGATATTGGAACGGCTTTAAATTGCTGATAGTCTTAAATTGTTGCCAACGTTTCGATAGTTTGGTTTCTTTCTCAGGACTAGAATTAAAATAAGTATACAATTTAAACATTTATATATATTTTTATTTTTATATAAATATAGTTATAAGTAAAGCTTACATGATTAAAAAATGCATACTATCAAAAAAAGTTTTGACTCACTTAAATATAAAAATGTTTGAAATTAAAATCAACCAACTTGACGCAAAGGTATATAAAAAAAATACTGAATACATACCTCAATTGATCATCAGCAGAATCTTAAGTTTCTTTTATTAACATAAAATCGTTAGGAGACAAATCTGTAAAAACTACAAATATCAAACTAGTAAAACTCACCTATTTAAAATTCGTCAGACTACGATCTATACCAACTGTGTGATGAACAGCGAACGACTGCTAGTTCCTTATCTCGTGTGTGATATCAAAAAATTTGTAGCTATATCATTCCTGATTATTCTGTAAATATCCCAAATTCAAAAAAAATGACCGTAGGTTTGCGACTATGCATTTGAAAAACTTCACTTCAAAATATAAAACCGAAGTAAAGATATTTAGAAAATGGTTACTACTTAAGTAATAACAAAAAAAACTAGGCAAACTTATCAGTAATAAAATATCTGCTACAATCTCTCTAGTTTCTAAATACTGCCTCTTCGCTGAAAGCTCATTTCATTGAGCTAAATACTGAGATATGATACCATTGTGAACACAATAAAAGTTTACTTTATCTCTGTTTCTGCGGCTGCACCAACGAACTACCCAAATACCTTACAGGATTTTTTACCGTAGTAAAACTTTATTACTGCAGACTAATAAATAATACGCTTGTAGCGGAATAATACGATGCTATTTTGTATAAACTAATTGCATGAAAACGATTTAGACGTATTAATGCACATATATTAATACAAGCTATTAATCGTTAAACTTTAGTTAGTAAGATACACTAACAATAATGTTTCATCTAAATTTTACCATAAATAAAACATTTATATGAAATCAGGCTGTATCAAATACTGTTTGGTAACAGGAAGTTTTTACATGAATAAAAATTGTTACCTTTAGTGTCGAATTCATGAATAATATCTGTTATTTAAAGGGAAATAAGCCCATTGTGAATTTCTCTTATAAAACTTATATAAAGAAACTGATTAATATTTTAACAAGGTTTTGTAAGAGTGGGTTTCATTTATCATTCATGACAAGGCAAGTGTCTCATAACGAGGTTTTCCCCAACAAAAGCTGGGCTTTATTAACGAATATAATCATTTTAGGCCTTCCTATAATTTAATTATAATAGTCGAATAGCTTTTTTAGTTCGGTATAATCGTAAGTTAATTACACTTTAATAAGAAAGTAATAAGAAATTCTTTTTTTTTAGGAAATGTGTCACACTCTTTCTCTGTTTGATAGCAGAGAGTATGTATTTGTTTTCAGATAATATAAATCTGCACTAAGTGATTGATTGAAAGAGAGGCAGTAAAGTCAGTGTGCAAATCACCGACTGCTCAGGGAGATTGATTCGTTTTCTATTTATAATGGCGCCAACAGTTCTATACCAGTTGACTGTTAACCCCTCTAGATGTTATGAGTACCACCCCTCAAGACCACTAAGATAAAATTAATTAAAGTTAATAGAAAAAAAAACAAAAAAAAAAAAAGCATATTCATCAAATAACATTTATTAACAAGTTCAGTGCTCTGCAAAATATTTCCAGAAATTTGTATCTCCTGTAGGTTATTTTATATAACATATGAAAGAAATTGGCCTTAATTGAAGTTTTTTTTTTAAAAGACAATTGACTGTGTAATAATCCTATGTTAATCAGTTTTCATACCTCGTATGCTGAGAGAAAAATCTAAAGTATATTTAAATAAAGATCACTATCCAAATATTAGATCAACTGTGTAAAATGTTTTATAAAAATAGCTAAAGAATCACAAAACAACAAACCAAATGTTCAATAAAACCTGAAAATTAAGTAATACGGATGAAAAAAGAAATTTTCAATCAGCTAATGACAGGTAAAAGTAATAGACTCCAAAATCTATAAATGTTTATAAAGAAAATCTTTAAGATGTTTTAATTTACCGAACAATTTGATCTAACAATAAAAATTTATCAAAAGATGCAATATAATCAAGCAATTAACTAACTTCATTAATTCAAATACAATTAACAATAATAGAATAAAAGAAAAGAGTATTATGTGAATCTAAGAGCAAGCAAATAACAAGAAAATTTTATATAACTAAGTTTCAAATCCAATCACCAATATTACCTAACAAAGTGATACCATTGTTTTATATTAAAATACCTTTCTAAAGCAAGTAAATACAATAAATTATAAATATCATCACATATTCCAGTAGTGTTACCTGTCTATAACACTTCATATATACCTTGTATAAACTAACCAGATCTTATAAGTTAAAATTTCAAGATGTGATTAAGCTTTACAACAACCCTGTATCTTAAAGAATATTATACTATCAAATGTTGGCAGAAACCTATAGACTATTTTGTCATAAACTTATACTGTGATGTTTTGTATCTTAAAGCCTACTATACGGTCAAATGTTGACAAAAACCTATAGATTATTGTGTCCTAAACTTATAATGTGATATTTGAGTATCAGCATGAGTTACAAAGTAAAAATGATCTTATTGACAACACCAATAATCATGGTTTATGCACACCAGCAGTAGTTAGAACTTTATATCAAAAAGTATACTCTACACTCAAAATAAATAGAAAAAGTCATAAAGCTGATCAGCAATAAACAGTAAAGTCAATTCAGCACAAGGGATGTTAAAATTAAGGTACTTATCTAAGTGTCTATGAGCATCGGTGACTTAGATCAGCAGTCTATGATGTAAGTGTCCTCGAAGACATTTCCAGCAGGAAAACTGGGTACGTGCACACTTAAGTACTAGGTAACAGACTTTCGCTCCACTTACAATAACACATTCAGGTTCAAACCCTCGTTAGGAGAACAGGAACATGAAGTAGAAGAGGAGGGAGAAGAAGAAAAAAAAAACTCTAGAATAGTACAAAGGTCTAAGATTTACACCCCAAATAAAAGTATATAGGTCTGTTTAACAACTCAACACCCAGTTTATCAAATAAAGAAAATAATTCCAAACAAAAATGTATCAATATTTCCCAGCTTGACTTTATTTAAACCGATTTACCCAAATTACAAAAAATCTTAAGTCATTCTATTATAGAAATTCAAAATATTAGGCTCGTAGATGTCTATTACGATACATAATATTATCAACTACAACCCCTTAACATTATATACAAAATATAAGCAACATATCTATTAATTAATACTAATATAGGTACATTACAGCCCTTATAGTGAATAGTAACAAGAATCCACCCTTAAAATCTTGTAAATATCAATACAAAATGTCATTACTCCAGTATAAGTAAGCTAATATAAGATGTTACACACTGAAAATGTAAATCACTAATACAATATTATTCAATTTTGCCAAATTGGTTAAAGCAGATAGCATGTATTTATATCTTACAAGGTTGTTTCGGTCTTCAAAGAAATATGAAAATTAAAGTGATTTTTATAGATATATAGGCCTCTTTCCTAACATAACATACACCTGTAATAGTTGTATTGGAACACACTTATTAAAGAAAACAAATTCTCCCCAATGTATTTACTATTTTTTACTTTATGCAAACTTAAAAAACAATTGGCTTTTGGAGGTTACAAATAGACCTTTTTGTATTGCAGAAATAAACTTAATAATTATAACAAACATAAGGTATATATACATTCAGCACATATCTTAAGAAGATGAAAAGTACTATTGAATACAATGTTTGCTACACAAATCAAAGGGCAATCAAGAGTGTCCCCATAGCTCTTAATTTCAATAAGTAATATATTTCTGTGGCCTTGTATTTACTTTATAATAAGAGAACTAAGTAACAAAAAAAAAACCCCTTTTTAATATATAAACAAAAAAGACCTTAGTGATAGCCGAGAAACTATATCTAAGCTAGAGATTAGAACATAACCTATAAAAAATAATATGGCAAAATACAAGAAGATATGTACAGGGAAAATATATCACATTTTAGTGAATATAAAATTGGGTTATCTTACCTTATTTGCTCGTAAAGGGTTTCTTATTAGTCCCTTCGTAAAGTTTGTCCCATCAAAAAGATATGGTAGGTGGTCAAATGCAGTTAAATCCTCACAAGAGAGTAATAAAAGGTTCCTCAACCAAAAATATTAAGGTACAACGTAATTAAATACACATAGGAGCCTTTTTAACTAAGTTGCCGACGTAAATCCCAAAAGATGGCCTGGATTAAAACAAGATCAATTCGCCGACAAACTTTCACACTTAACCTTCACCTTCCAGAGAGACAAGAAGCTCAACCTACCTCACCACCAGGTCAAGGCAGCAGGAGCGGGATGACAATCCGTCAGTAGTGCCACTTTACTAAAATCAAACTGACCAAATCGGGACAATAGATCAGCCAATCCCTGAGCTGGATCACAGGAAAGAAAAAATATTTAAAGGAGAAGAAAGTAAAATTACTAATAGAACAAAACTAAGGCGCCATCTACACGAAAACTAGTGAATTGCCTCAATATGAAGCAGAAGATTTCGCTAAGCAGAGACCGCGAGCACCTTACTACATCGATAGGAGACTTACAATACCGGATTTACGGATTTTATGCATTAAGATGTAGTGACGAAATTGAAATGTTACAACACCCCCTTCATATCGAAAGGAGGGAAACTTACTACTAAAAGTTGATCGTCGATAAGCCCTAAATAAAAAAAATATATCATTACATAGAGGTAAGGTAAAGAAATTACATTTTCCAGTCGCCCATGACACTATACTTCAGAGCCCACTGAGAGGAATGTTCAAAAGGTAAAAGGTAAGGATAAGTCCTAAAAGAAATGACTAATAGAAAAACTGAGGTAAGTATAAGAGAAAAGAAATATTAAATCATTACTCTAAATAATCAGTAACCCAATCAAAGAGATACAAAACGTAACCAAGGCATGGTAGCAATAACTACAAAAGGTACAATAATAATAAAGCTAATGCTAAAACAAGAAAAATAAACACAGGTTCCAGGCTACCTTGCTCTGCAGGGTTTCGGAACTTCCAAAAGCGTGCCCAAAACAATTTACACTCTAATAAAGATGTTGGGTTAGAGTGTAGCCAGCGTTGCGTGACACCTCAAGAAACATGGGAGCACCTCGTTCATTGGCCTTGAATCAGGCATACCTTCGAGTCGCCCCTCAACTCTGCTTGACTAAGCAGTCAGGAGGTAGGTAAACAATAAAAAAAGTTACTAAAAGAAAAGATAAAGGTTGTGCCTCTAGACCCACCAAGCTAAAGGTAGTAGGATGTAGCACTAGGCTGAAAGATGCCCTAGCCGCAAGCAGGTATGCACCGTGCAGACCAAATACTAATAAAACACAAACAACTTAATAGGTTGTTCCGAGTATTGTCACTGTCACCAACCTGCTGAAATCTACTTAACCAACTGGAGCTCAGGAAAATACACACGAGAAAATATGCAGACAAGATGTTATGTTCTAACGGCTAGATGTTAATTAAATATCTACATAATGCTTTTTGTGCATTCTAGCCGACATGCTGGCATTCCCACCTGGGCTCTATGGCCGCTCATTGAGACTGCCAGGGGACAAACACCAATACACCTAACTAGCCCTTCAAATCAATCCGTTCTCTTCTGAGCTGGATAGTACAGAGAGGACGTGGAAAACAACATTTGGTAACACCCAACAACACTCAGCATTTCTATAAAAAAAACAAAAGGCTGTCACAATAGGTTTATAAGTCATGATAATAATGTGCAAACTTGCATAAGCACAAAGTCAAATCCAAGATATAGTCAAAGTCAAAATAGGGTAAAGATATAAAAAAATAAAAGTTAACATAAGGTAAGGTAAGATAAGCCAAAATTTAAAATAAGTTAAAATAGGGAAAGAAATAGTCGGGTTTGGTATAGTATTAATTTTGATCATTGCCAGGAGGATTGTCAGGTTTCAAGTCCTTCAACATGCCAAATTCCTTTGCTGTTTCCACAATGATCTTCCAGTTCATAGATCCATGTCCTTGTTTTTTTCTTAATCCTGAAAGGTCCTATATATTCTGGGGCCAATTTGGCACTATAAAAGTTAATAGCATCAGATAAACTTTAATTTTTACGCCACACACTTTGTCCAGGTAAATAATTCACATGATGTCTTCTCAAGTTATAGCGAGTTTGGTTCCTTGTATGTGCAATTTTTATTCGACTTGCAATTTTTTCATATAATGTAACAAGTTTTTGTTGGCGGTCTTTAACATAGTCATCTTTACCCAGAATATTATCATTGGCTATTCCATCTGAAAAATCTCTGCCATATAATTTGTGTTCTCTTCCAAAAATTAATAAAGTTAATTAATCTGATTGCAGCAAGGTTTTCATCCCAAGTACGATGATTTGTTTGGTCTATGTAGATACGGATCATTGTCTTAATCACTCTGTTAACTCTTTCGGTATAATCAGCACGAGGATAATAATGAGCTGTATAGAATATTCTAGTTTTATATTTTTGGCATAAATACTTAAATTCATTGGATTTCATCTGAACACCATTGTCACAGATAAGAGATTGTGGTGCGCCATAAACTAAAAATATGCCTTTTTCTATAGACTTCACAAGGGATTTTGCGGTAGCAGACCGAGTGGGAAATAAAACATTATATTTGCTGAAATAGTCAGTAGCTACAAGAACATGAGTGTTTCCTTGTTTGGAACGAGGAAATGGTCCAATATAATCCAAACTGATACATTGCCAAGGTTCACTAATATCTGGGCGATTACCAATCAAACCAGGAGGTACTTTTTGTTCAACTTTATGTTGTGCGCACAATTTACATGCCTTGACATAATTAGCAATATCATATTTCATTTTTGGCCAAAAGAATAGCTGGTGAATTTTCCAATAAGTTTTGAATGATCCAACATGACCAGCAGCAGGTATATCATGACAGCGATCGAAAATGTCTTTTCTATGGTCTTTAGGTATAACTATTTTCCAAGAGCTAACATTAGCAGAAAAGTTTGCAGTCTGAGTATTAACATGTTTATAAAGATTATTATTTTCTATTTTCCAAGATGGAAATTTGGAAGGTTTGTCTTCAATTCTTTCAAGTATGCTATGATACCATTTATCAGTAGTGTTAGAAAAGTCTAGTGGTGTAAAAGTGTCATCTGGATTCACAACATCAACTGAACCTGGAACAGATCTTGATGAAAAATCAGGAACAATATGTTCTTTTCTTTTACGATGAATTAGTTCATAATCATAGAGTTGTAATCTGAGAGCCCAGCGAGCTAAACGACCTTGTGGATCTTTTAAATTATGTAATCAAAGTAAAGAGTAATAATAAGTGATAATTTTGAAGTGAACACCTTCTAAGTAATAACGTAGCTTTTCAACACTCCAAATAACAGCTAAGCATTCTTTTTCTGTAACTGTCAGTTTTTGCTCCTGTCTTGTAAGTGATCTGGACAAGATATAACTTTTTCACCATATTAAAATTGTTGCGATAGAACAGCTCTTAAACCAAATGATGAAGCATCACACTGCAAAGTAAAAGTACGTTCGAAATCTGGGCAGGTGGGTACTAGTGCGGTCACTAAAGATTCTTTCAGTGAAGTGAATGCACTTTGACAATCAGGTGTCCATTCCCATTTGACATTCCTTTTGATTAATTTTGTGATTGGAGCCACAACAGTGGCAAAGTTTGGAACAAAACGACGATACCATGATGCAGTTCCTAAGAATCTTCTAATTTCTGTAATGTTTTTCGAAGGTGGTATATTTACAATTGCTTCAACCTTTTCTTGGTCTGGTCTTAAACTATGTTTACCGACTATATAACCTAAGTATCGAAGTTCAGGTCTACAAAAGTGACATTTTTCCAAAGAGACTATTCTTCTGCATTCTTCAAACCGTCTAAAATTAAGCTAAGTAAGTTCACACGCTCATCAAATGTCTTGCTTATGATTATGATGTCGTCTAAATATACCATTACATTATTTTCTAAGTCAGCTCCCAATACATTATCTAAAACACGTTGCCAAGTAGCTGGGCTGTTTGACAGACCAAATGTCATCCTACAGAATTGATATAATCCACGGCCAGGTACTGTGAAAGCAGTGTATTCTTTAGATGACTCACTTAAAGGTATTTGCTAGAAGGCAGATTTTATGTCTATCGAGCTTAAGTAATGGGCGTTTCTAAGTCTATCTAGTATAGCAGAAATATAAGGTATTGGATAGGCATCTTTTTTACTTCTAGAATTAACCATGAGAAAAATTAATACAAAACCTGTATGAACCATCCTTCTTTTTTGCTAAACATACAGGGCTAGACCAAGGGAATCTTCATCCAAAATACTGCAAATTTGAGGGTATTCTGAATCTTCAATACAGTGCCAAACATCCTGTCTGAGATCTGGGATAATTTGCATAGTTTTCCGAAAGTCTATACCAAGGATGAGTTTGTGATGTAAGTCAGGCAGAACAAGAACGTCAATTAAACGAATTTTCCCCATAAGGGTCATCGGTACTTGAAGGTAGCCAGTACTTGTACGTTTTTTGTCATTAGCAAGTGTGCAGTTAGAAATATTTTTAATCAATTTAATCAATTTGTATTTGTATCCAAGACTTTCCAGAAGTTTAAGTCCAAGTAATCCTACTATTGTTCTTGAGGCTCCGGAATCTAATAATCCTAGCATAGGGTATCCTAATATTTGAACTCGTAAATAGGGTCGTTGATCACCTTCGGCATGAAATATGATATAGTGCAACAAAATTTGATTGATCGGTAATGAAACACTATTGAGAGAAGTCTTCCGACCTAATGACTCCCTCTTGGATAGTTTTCCGAGGCATTACACTTTGTGCAAGTGCGCACTGTCACATCAGGCTTTCCACATCTATAACAATGTATGCTTTTGGGTTTTGGGCAGTCTCTATTGATATGTCCTTCCTGCTTGCAATTCCAACAGGTCACTTTTGTTCTATTAGGAGTCTCTCTCTGATGAAGAGGGTATAATGGCTGAGGTGTTGAAGACGAATCAGAGTCATGAGATACAAAAGCAAAATCTGGCTCCACAAAATCACTTTTCTTCCTATGTGCAGGTGGTACATAGGTATCAACTCTAAATTTCTTAGTTTCTAGTTTAAGGCATTTATTTTCCAATTCTTCTAAAGAATTTACAACAGGTAGTTGGGTAGTGTAAAAGGGTGACAAGTTTCTTGAGATTATGTCGAATTGCACATCTTCAGGAATTCCTCCATATCTTCTGAATAAAACGCTCATTGAAGATAAAAATTCCACAATACTCTCAAATGAATCTTGAGTACGGTCAAGGATTTCCCAAAATAAACGTGAACCATAATCTGGTGATTCAAAATGTTTGATTAAAAGATCAGATAAAGACTTCCAAGAGTTAGTCTGTGCCTGTTTGCTCGGTACCAAGTTAGAGCCTTTCCTTCGAATAAATCTGTGGCAGTATCAAACAAGTCTTTTTCAGAAACTCTTCGTGCAATACACAACTTCTTAGCTCTTTCCAAAAATCTATGAACTGACAAGCCTTTAATGTCTCCAAAAAAATTTGAGTCCCCATTTTTCAATATGAGGTTGTTTAAACTTTAAAGTAGCACCTCGATTGCGATTAGGTGTAGAACTAAGTCCAACATATTTTTCACTGGAATCAGATGAACTGTCAGCATCTGGAGTACCTCTGAGATGAGTACATTCTAGCAACATACTAAGGTGAGGATCTTGACGAGACATAGTGTCCAAGTTATCAAGAGCATGTAGTACATCCACAAGTAAAATTGACCTTCCGGTAGCCTGTTCAGCAGTTAAGGTAGGAATTGGAATTCGATTAATCCTATTCAAAAGGTGAACTAGACGTGACTGAATTCTGTCAAATCTGTTCTAATATTTTCACCAGAAACTGTACCAAATGAAACAGTCAGATTGTCCAATGTAGTCCGGATATAGGTTTTCTCTTCAACAAATTTAAGGTTGTAAGGAGGAATATTTAATGGTTTACTTTTCTTTTCCATTTGAATTATAGGGCGAAGTGCTGACCTCAATTCCTTTACAGTTTTGGAATCATCAGCAACAATACCTCTGATATTTAGCTCGTTCAAAAGCATATCCTTTTTAAGGTAGTTAATCTCCATATTGTAGTCCATTTTGGCAATATCAAAATTAATTTATCAGTAAAATTCCCGAGTAAACATAATATTCAATAATATAGTATAATAAACTGTCTATTAGACAAGTTTCAAAGACATAAGTAGGTAAAAATACACATATGAAAGCCAAAATATATATATATATGCAAAAGATAAATGTCAATAGGCAATTAGCAATAAGATATAAACCTGAAATAATGAAATGAGTATAGGAAAACTGATTATATAAGCCTATATCAATAACATAATCAACATGCCCCCACAACGTTGGGCGCTAAAATTTGCCACACTCTTTCTCTGTTTGATAACAGAGAGTATGTATTTGTTTTAAGATAATATAAATCTACACTAAGTGGTTGATTGAAAGAGAGGCAGTAAAGTTAGTGTGCAAATCACGGACTGCTCAGGGAGATTGGTTCGTTTTCTATTTATAAGGGCGCCAACAGTTCTATACCAGTTGACTGTAAACCGCTCTAGATGTTGTGAGTACCGCTCCTCAAGACCACTAAGATAAAATTAATTAAAGTTGATAGTAAAAAAAAACAAAAAAATAACATTTATTAACAACTTCAGTGCTCTCCAAAATATTTCCAGAAATATGTATCTTCTGTAGGTTATTTTATATAACATATGAAAGAAATTGGCCTTAATTGAAATTTTTTTTTTAAATGATAATGGACTGTGTAATGATCCTATGTTAATCAGTTTTCATACCTCATATGCTGAGAGAAAAATCTAAAGTATATTCAAATAAAGATCACTATCCAAATATTAGATCAACTGTGTAAAATGTTTTATGAAAATAGCTAAAGAATCACAAAAGAACAAACTAAATGTTCAATAAAACCTGAAAATTATGTAATACGGATGAGAAAAGAAATTTTATATCAGCAAATGACAGGTAAAAGTAATAGACTCCAAAATCTATAAATGTTTATAAAGAAAATCTTTAAGTTGTTTTAATTTACCGAACAATTTGATCCAACAGTAAAAATGTATCAAAAGATGCAAAATAATCAAGCAATTAATTAACTTCATTAATTCAAATACAATTAACAATAATAGAATAAAAGAAAAGAGTATTATGTGAATCTAAGAGCAAATAACAAGAAAAATTTATATAACTAAGTTTCAAATCCAATCACCAATATTACCTAACAAAGTATACACCATTGTTTTATATCAAAATACCTTTCTAAAGCAAGTAAATACTATAAATTATAAATATCATCACATATTCCAGTAGTGTTACCTGTCTATAACACTTCTTATACAGGGTTATTCACGCAACCCGTTCATTAAAAATTTTTGATAATGCCATTTAGATAAAAATTTCAAATTTTGGGATTAAGGTAAGGTCAAGAGGTACTTTTTTTTTGAAATATTTTCAACTTCCTGTCACTTCCGGTTTAACCGGAAGTTGGTATCAACTTGCTTATTTTAAATGGAACACCCTATATTTTATGATATTTTTGGATTGTACGGAGAATTTTAATGCTATTTTATGTAGCATGTCCTATACCTAGGTTCAAGCGTTCTTAAGTTATTTGACCTTGAACCGAAAATGAGCCTCCGGGGTACCAAATTTTCAAATCTCATATGTTTGTAAGTTTTGAAGATATAATCTTCATATTTTGCAGACGTTCGGTAAATAATCTTAGGTTTCTATTTTTTTTTATTGAATTTGTCTATTTTTATACAGGATGTCCTAAATTCAGCGGCAAACATTCACATTTTCAAAGCCGCTAGTCCGTTTTTTTAAATGGGACACCTTATAACTTTATGCACTATCAAATGTAGAATTTCATTTTCTATCGAACTGTGTTAAGGTTCCCTATACCTATTCTTAACCATTTTCGAAATAATTGGGTTTTATAAAAATATGGTATGTGTTTGCTTAAATGTTTACATGTTCCAATGCTGAGCCATGGAAAAACAATTGAGATCCAATATCCAATATGACAGATGATTAGTATGGGTTATTTATCGAAAGCTGTCAGTGATAAACTAAATCTTCTAAATCGAAATGGAAGAATACTCAAACGCTGATATTTTCAATCTATTTTATATTCATGGAGAATGTTATAAAATTTTAAAGAGAACGTGTCGTGTGTTTAATGAACGCCACCCTGATTTGCCGCCAATGAACAAGTCAAAATTCAAGAGGATTGAAACGAACTTTTTGCGTTTTGGCAAGGTTAAAGTTACAAGAAATGTTTCGAAACCAGTGACAAATGCCGAGGATAACGTAATAAACACATTAGCTTATTTCCACGCAAACCCGCAAAGTTCAATACCGTCTGCAGAAAACGATTTGGGAATTTCTTCTTCATCTGTCCAAAGAATCTTGAGCGAACATCCTATGCACCCTTATTCCTTCCAAAACGTGCAAGCCTTGAGACCTGGTGATGACGTCCGACGAGTAGAATTTTGCGAATTCATGTTTTTGAAAATTCAAGAGGACCCTCAATTCCTTTCAAAAATATTTTGGACCGATGAAGTGAAATTTTCTAGAGAAGGAATAACAAATAGAAGAAACGAACATTTCTGGGCAGCAAAAAATCCGCACGCTTTACGCGAAACGCGTTCTCAAGAGAGGTTTAGCTTCAATATTTTTGGTATAGTATTAAATGATCAGGTGCGGTACTGTATTTATGAGGACAATTTAATGGTCCCAATGGCCCTTGGAGATTGCCCCCGCGATCGTCTGATTTAACACCTCTAGACTTTTATTTATGGGGATTTATCAAAGGTAAAGTCTATGCTTCCCCAGTATTTAACCAACAAAATTTACTGGACAGGACACGAACAGCTTTTGCCGAATTAGAAAACGGACAAATTCAACGGGCCACAGCAACTGTACAAAGACGAATTGAAATGTGTCTTCAAATGAACGGACAGCATATAGAACATTTGTTATAATTCAATTTTAATATTTTATTTATTTATTGTTGATTGTTAGATCGCTATAATTTTTAAGTTCACTAAAACAAGTTTAGAACAGTCTCGAACTTAGTAGATATGGTTAAAAATAATGTAAACAATTTATTACATTTTTTATAACTTTCCTTTTCCGAAACGAAAAAGTTTCGTTTCAATCCTCTTCAATTTTCTCTTGTTCATTGGCGATAAATGAGGATGTTTTTCATTAAAAACATGGCATGTTCTCTCCAATATTTTGTAACATTCTCCGCGAATATAAAATAAATTGAGAATATCAGCTTTTGAGTGTTATTTTATTTAAATTTAAAAGTTTTAAATCAGCTGTCATGTGGAATAGAAAAGCACAACAATTGTTTTTCCATGGCTTACTACAGGAAGGTGTAAACATTTAGCAAATACATATGATAGTTTAATAAAAACCTGATTATTTCGAAAATGGTTACGAATAGGTATAGGGAACCTTAATACAATTCGATAGAAAATTAAATTCTATATTTGATAGTGCATAAAGTTATAGGGTGTCTCATTTAAAAAAACGGACTTTAGCGACTTTAAAAATGTGAATGTTTGTGGCTGAATTTAGGACACCCTGTATAAAAATAGACAAATTCAATAAAAAAAATAGAAATCTAAGATTATTTACCGATCATCTGCAAAATATGAAGATTATATGTACCCCGAAGGCTCATTTTTGGTTCAAGGTCAAGTATCTTAAAAACGCTTGGACCTAGGTATAGGATATGCTACATAAAATAGTATTAAAATTTTTCGTATAATCCAAAAATATCATAAAATACAGGGTGTTCTATTTAAAATAAGCAAGTTGATACCAACTTCCGGTTAAACCGGTAGTGACAGGAAGTTAAAAATATTTCAAAAAAGAGGTACCCCTTGACCTTACCTTAATCCCAAAATTTGAAATTTTTATCTAAATGGCATCATCAAAAACTTTTAATGAACGGGTTGCGTGAATAACACTGTATACCTTGTATAAACTAACTAGATCTTATAAGTTAAAATTTTAAGATGTGTACACTTTACAACAACACTGTATCTTAAAGTATATTATACTATAAAATGTTGGCAGAAAGCTATAGACTATTGTGTCATAAACTTATACTGTGATGTTCTGTATGTTAAAGCCTACTATACGGTCAAATGTTGACAAGAACCTTTAGATTATTGTGTCCTAAACTTATAATGTGATATTTGAGTATCAGCATAAATTATAAAGTAAAAATAATCTTATTGACAACACCAATAATTATGGTTTATGCACACCAGCAGTAGTTAGAACTTTATATCAAAAAGTATACTCTACACTCAAAAGAAATAGAAAAAGTCTTAAAGTTGATCAGCAATAAACAATAAAGTCAATTCAGCACAAGGGATGTTAAAATTAAGATACTTATCTAAGTGTCTATCAGCATCGGTGACTTAGATCAGCCGTCTATGATGTAAGTGTCATCGAAGACATTTCCAGCAGGAAAACTGGGTACGTACACAGTTAAGTACTAGGTAACAGACTTCTGTTCCACTTACAATGACACATCCAGGTTCAAACCCTGGTTAGGAGAACAGGAACAAGAAGTAGAAGAGGAGGGAGAAGAAGAAAAAAATCCTAGAATAGTACAAACGTCTAAGATTTACACCCCAAATAAAAGTATATAGGTCTGTTTAACAACTCAATACCCAGTATATCAAATAAAGAAAATAATTCCAAACAAAAATGTATCAATATTTCCCAGCTTGACTTCATTTAAACCAATTTACCCAAATTACAAAAAATCTTAAGTCATTCTATTATAGAAATTCAAAATATTAGGCTCGTACATGTCTATTACGATACATAATATTATCAACTACAACCCCTTAACACTATATACAAAATATAAGCAACATATCTATTAATTAATACTAATATAGGTACATTACAGCCCTTATAGTGAATAGTAAGAAGAATCCACCCTTAAAATCTTGTAAATATCAATACAAAATGTCATTACTCAAGTATAAGTAAGCTAGTATAAGATGTTACAGACTGAAAATGTAAATCACTGATACAATATTGTTCAATTTTGCCAAATTGGTTAAAGCAGATAGCATGTATTTATATCTTATAAGGTTGTTTCGGTCTTCAAAGAAATGTGAAAATTAAAGTGATTTTTATAGATATATAGGCCTCTTTCCTAATTATAACATACACCTGTAATAGTTGTATTGAAACACACTTATTAAAGAAAACAAATTCTCCCCAATGTATTTACTATTCTTTACTTTACGCAAACTTAAATAACAATTGGCTTATGGAGGTTACAAATAGACCTTTTTGTATTGCAGAAATAAACTTAATGTCACACATATCTTAAGAAGATGAAAAGTACTATTGAATACAATGTTTGCTACACAAATCAAAGGGCAATTAAGAGTATCCCCATAGCTCTTAATTTCAATAAGTAAAATAACTCTATGGCCTTGTATTTACTTTTTAATAAGAGAACTAAGTGACAAAAAAAATAACCCCTTTTTTATATATAAACAAAAAAGACCTTAGTGATAGCCGAGAAACTATATCTAAGCTAGAGGTTAGAACATAACCTATAAAAAATAATATGGCAAAATACAAGAAGATATGTACAGGGAAAATATATCACATTTTAGTGAATATAAAATTGGGTTATCTTACCTTATTTGATGGTAAGGGGTTTCTTATTAGTCACTTCGTAAAGTTTGTCCCATCAAAAAGATATGGTAGGTGGTCAAGTGCAGTTAAATCCTCACAAGAGAGTAACAAAAGGTTCCTCAACCAAAAATATTAAGGTACAACGTAATTAAATACACATAGGAGCCTTTTTAACTAAGTTGCCGATGTAAATTCCAAAAGATGGCCTTCACCTTCCAGAGAGACAAGAAGCTCAACCTACCTCACCACCAGGTCAAGGCAGCAGTAGCGGGATGACAATCCGTCAGTGGTGCCACTTTACTAAAATCAAACTGACCAAATCGTGACAATAGATCAGCCAACCTTAGAGACTTACAGTACCGGATTTATGGATTTTATGCATTAAAATGTAGTGACGAAATTAAAATGTTACAAAGGAATATGTCTCTTTTTAAACGACATTATGTTGCAGGTGCTTAAATGTATTATTTTAATTCTACTGGTCCGTTCATCAATCACAATGTTTTTTTCACAAACAAAATCAAAACGCAGTTACCATCCGCTCGCTGGCAGAAACACAAACTTGGCAAATATTACTCAACTTTTGTGATGAACGCTATAGCTCAATGAAATTTGGCCAGACGTAAATATGTGTTTCTGGTTTCTGAATTAAGGTCTTCATCAGGACGGTAAACTAGTTTAGAGACCACTACGGCTAGTTAACAAATAAAACATATATATATATATATATATATATATATATATATATATATATATATATACACATCAGTAAGATAACATCTTATTTAGGAGGACTCTATATATTCATATATATGTGTAGTTTAGCTTTTAAATCGTTATTGTAAGGCCTTAAAAAGCCTGTAGAATTCGCGAGGTTTAAATTAAATCAGAGGAAAACGGTTTGCATTGACCTATCTAATTGCTCATTATCTGTAGACATGAACTTACTAACAATTACATTAAGTATTAGTTGAGTAAAGTTTATCATCCTGTTTATTGACCTAATAATATTAAAAGAATTTATGTACAAAATTTGTACAAAACCGGAACTCGCAGCCGACATTTTATGCTTAAGTCTAAAACTTTCACGTTGGTAATAAAATGAAAAGTACGCTCGTAAAAGGAAATAAACAACCCACAAAACTTACCGAAACAAATGATTTATACCACGAAAAGGCATTATTTTGGTAATTTCAATATATCATTTGTGACAGGACGAGATGAGTTCTATAACGGTAAGTGAACATTTTGATAGACTTTAGAAAGAATGGTCTTGACCTTTCCTAACGGAAGAAGCACAAGCACTACTTAAGTAGACATAGGATATCAACGTATCTCAAGAAAAAAATTGCATCTTGTTAAGAAATACACAAGTAGCCCGATTTTAAGATTAAAAATTGAACAGAACATTTTCCAGAATATTTTTAATGGCTTATAAAAATAACAACTTTATAATTATCATTTTTATATAAGTTACAAATTGTGAAATCTATGTGCCGAGCATTTACATTTTTGTAAGCATTTCTTGTTCTTTTGGTGATCATTTTTAAATTTTGCATGCTTGATTATCCAAATAACATAAGCTTCTTATTCATAGTATTTGCTGAGTACAGGGTTATTGGTTATAATTGCACCACCCCCTTACCTTTGTCAATTTTGTTTTTTTTTAAGTTTTATATAACAGTTGAAGCAACTACGCTATATTTTCTTTCTATTAATTCTGCTTATATACAGGGTATAACAGAAACGGGTGCCATGTCTTTCTGAAGAAAATAAACTAGCAAGACTACGATATTGTTTAGAAATGATGGAAAAGTTAGACGAAAACCGACTTATTTCAACAATATGTTATGGACTTACGAATCAATTTTCACGACAGCTGGAATCTACAATAGAATTAACACTAATTTTTGAGCTTTTATAATCCACATTTATATTAAAGCGTTATATTTTTCAAGAAATAGAAGAAATTCTGTTTTGCTTTTGCCTTTATAAGACAAGAAAACATCTAGAATTTCCCGTTTTTCTAGTCATGTACCATATAATATAAATCTACAATTAGACAGTTATTTGGTTAATGTTAGATTGTAGAGAAATTATTTCTAAGAATAACGTAGCAATGAACAAGACTGTTACTATAGGCTTTCTCGAAATTCATTGCAGTAACAAGGGCTCATATTTTGCGCAAAATTATTTTCACATAAAGTCTAAATAGGCACTTAAACTGAAAAATGTATATATTGACTGTCAGATGCACGGGTTGGCCCTCTTTTCGATTTGGCATTTAACCGAATTTGTTAAGGTCAAGGTCCTTAACTATAATCTTCGTCCTTAACCCATCTGTTCGTTGCACACCAACAACTGGGAAACAGTCAATAGTGTTTGTGAGACTTCGTCATTTTCAGTTACTATTTTTTGCAGTTACTATATTCTGGACTGAATGTTACACGGTTTGGCCAGGAAAGTTCTAGTGCTGATACCTTCATTTCACGTAGTACAATCGTTGATCAACCACAAACGTATCAGAACATGAGAATTATGATGATAGCGACGATACATTTTAAACATTTTCTAGTCTAAAAACGAAGAGAATTAATATTAATAATTTGCTCTTGCCGTCTTTTTAAATATTATTATTTTGTTTCAATAGCATTTTTGTGTTCGTAATCTTCCTACTAAGTTAGTAATTAACTAGAATATATTTTGTTACTTGCTTGTTTCGTACTATTTCTTTAATTTTATAAATTCTAAAATCACAGATATATATTTTTTTAATATTTGGTCTTTTTGCGGCTCCTAAAAAAACACACTTAAAATGATTTTATTTCAAGGCATTTAAAATACTAACTAAGCTTAAAAAAAATATTGCTCACGTTAAAATAAGAACAATATATTGATATAATTAAAGGCCACGCTTTTATAAAGTAAATTGAAAAAATAAAAAAATCTTGGGGTGCCAATGTGAGTGAATAATATTAAAGCTCTATTAATATTTGTGACCAGCATTGTAACTAGAACCCACTGTGCTTATATTTTATTTTATACAAACTTATAATATTTATTATAATTTTCCAATACATGGAATCATTCAAATATTTTGCACACCGATACCGATTTTAAGACGAACTTGCCCAAATGACAAAATTCGCTCACGCCGCCGCCATATTGAATTTCTAAATATTGGCTAAAAATGTATTCTTCTTTCTTAGATACCACCAGATACCGATTTTTACTCGAATTTACACAAATCCCTAAATTCGTCGGCCATGTTGGTGCAGCCATTTTGATTTTTTTTTAAGTTTAAATTACTACTTGTACAATTCGAAGTTATATAATTATTTAAAAAAATAGTTTCATTTTAAATAATACGTAATATATACAGTAAGCCATGTTTCGTCCACAAAACGTATATCATTTTGAATTATAATTTATTTAATATGAATATTAATAAAATATATTGACACCTAAAAAGCCCTATTGTATTGACAGGCAACATATTTAGGAAAATGTGTAAAACTTTTGATAAAATTATTTCTAAAAGCAAAACAGTTATAGATTTATAAGGCAAAAAACCACTTTGTCCTATACCGCACAGCAGTGTTTTTATGTTATTTTCATGGCCAATTATCTTCCTTTTGCATATTGTCATTTCACAATATAATTAGGCAATTCCGCAACCTGTTCAAGAGGTTGTGTTATTGGGCCTGATGGGCAATCAAAGTTTTTTATTAACGTTGGTGTTATCAAAACTAATTTTGTTTATAAAAGAATAACTTCCTATTATCCTACTTCATGGCTTTCCAACGTTTCGCCTTTAATTTGACGCAGCATCTTAAACGATCTTTACTTAACGAGATTGGAACACTAAATGAGCTCGGAGCGATTTGAGCCCGCTTTTTATAATCGACCTGTACAGAGTGTCTCATTTTGGGTACGTTTGCGGGTATCTTCGTTATTTTTATAGATACAAAGTTGAGGTTTTAGCGACAGTGTGCTACTTTTTGTAAAACTAAAGATGCCGCTAACAAAACTTTACATAGCCTTTTTAGTTTTTAAGGTACAGGGCTAAATTGAAAATGTTGCATTCTCAGGCATCCCTCATATCTCAACTCTCAGATAACTTAGCGAAAATGTGAGAACTGTTTCTTATATAACTGTTCCCGTAGAACTCAATTCCGCCTTCGGGATAGATATACAGGGTCAGGTCAAAAAGTTATCGGACCCTACTTTATTTTTTAAATGGAACACCCTATATATTTATAGACTGTTTTGTTTCTTTTGCCTTTTCAAAAATATATAATAGTAGGCACTTTTTCTCAGAAACACGCAAATAAATGACAATTTTCTGAAATTAAATGCATAATAATGCATGCATTTAAAAAGTAGGCTATAGCTATTGTTTATGACAACAAACAAAAATAAATGTCAAATATCTGTCTACCTCATCGGTTTTTGGATCGACTTTTGGTTTATAAAGCAGTTTATAAGCGTTCTTTCGGTATTATTATTTAATTGATAATTATCAATTTCTTCGAATAATGGCAGCGTATTGAAATTATGAAAAATATGATATGCTGGTATTTTTTATACAGGGTAATGAAAATTCTGAAGAAGCTTAGGAATTATATTTCCAAAGGTACTAAGTAAGCTATTATGGCTATGAAAATCTGTATTATCATTATAAGTTTTTGCTTGCTAGATATCCAGAAAGAAGGTAACCGTTTTTTGAGATATTTAGCAAATTTAGTTGAGCACGGATCATTTGTTAACCCGCGTCCTAAAACATACAACAAAGGGAACAGGGAAAGAAAAGAAATATAGATGTTTTAGGATATATACAAAACAAAAACTGACGGTCAGAGGATCTTGAAGAAATATAAGTATCATCCATACAAATTTAAAATAGTGCAATATTTGTATCCTGGCGATGCCGAGAGCCGGGCACTGTTTTGCCAGTGATATTTGCAATAAATCGATGCCAACGATTTATTTGGCAGACTTGGAATTTTTAATCGTCACAATACCAGGAACTGACATAGCGAAAATCGGTATTTAGTGTTTAAAAGGACACAACAAGGACGCTTTGCAGGTACCAACGGACCTGTTAGATGGCCTCCACGATCTCCATATCTCTCAATTTTAGATTTTTTTATGGAGCTGTATACAAAATGAAGTATATAAAACACGATATGATGGCAAAGATGAACTTCGAGAGGCAATTCATTCAGCCTTTCGAAATCTGTGAATGAGATCAATGGTTCTTTTTAACGCTATTCAAAGAATTACAAAAATGTGCCAATTTTGCATTAGAGAAAATGGTCGTCAATTTAAACATCACCGTTAAAAAATTGTTTTTTTTTTAATAAGGTTATATATTTGTATTTGTTATATTGTTACTTTATGCTATAGAACTGTTACTACAAACTTAATGTTATTCAAAAACTCTATAGGTATTTTTATATAATATATGCAAGGTATCCAATTCTTCGTTAGCAATATTTAACTTTCAATTGTTTATTATTGTTATTCATGGCCAACTATTAAATTATGCATTTAATTTCAGAAAATTGTCATTTATTTGCGTGTTTCTGAGAAAAAGTTCATACTATTATATATTTTTGAAAAGGTAAAAAAATAAATTGGGACTGATAACTTTATGACCTGTCACTGTATACTAATTCAGAACAGCTTTCTCATTTTCGATAAGTTATCTGATAGTTGAGATACGCCCAGTATCTTAAAAACTAAAAAAACTATGAAAATTTTGTTAACGGCATCGAAAAACGCAAATTTCTATCTATAAAAATAACGGAGATACCCCGCAAATGTACCCAAACTGGGACACCCTGTACGCACTGAGCCGTGACCTGGTATAACGATCAGTTTCCACATATCGTGCATACTATAGCCCGTATCTCTATTAAAATTATTGGGATGTTTAAATATTTCAGTGGATGCTCTAATTTTCTGTTTATAGAATCGCGAGACCGACGCAAGAACTTTAGCTTCTTTTACACATATGTCATATCCAATGGAATGTTGATGTTCAGATACATCAGATCACACAATTTGTTTCTTTCTAATACATCGTTCAGGTTTCTTAAGTCTAATTGATATGGATTATCCAGTTTATATAATATAAACATTAACGCAGGACCAAGGAATATATATATATATATATATATATATATATATATATATATATATATATATATATATATATTCCTTCCGTATGGACATGAATAATGTCCTCGATCGTAAACATTGTCAATATTTCTCGTGTGTTTTGAAGTTTGTATGTATGTTATAGCGGCAAAGTAACCTTGCAATCTTATCTGATTACATGTATAAATGAAAGATCCACACTTTTTATCGGTAACTAATTTTTAGTTTCCTGTCGTGGAGTCGGATTATTATAATTTCTAATTGAAAGTTTTTCTGTTTCCATTTGTTAGGAATTTTGGTCACAAATCGCGAGGGCTCTGTAAACCAAAGAACTAATAACTGATTGCTTCTGTGCCGGATAATTATATAAACTTGCATTTAGGTATCTTTTTATATGTGTTGGTTTTCTATATAGAGATTCCTTTCTTCAAGAACATCAGAACCTAGAAAGCGATTCAATTTTTATTGTAAATTTTATATCAGGGTGTTGCTGATTCAAGATGTACGAGGAGATTTTCTGGACCATGAGGCCATATGACAAAAGTACCGTCTATATATCTTAACCACGATTTTGGCTTTAATTGAAAGCACACTAAGGCTTCCTTATCAAAAGCTTCCATAAAGATATTGGCTACCACAGGTAATAGCGAAGATTCATAGCTGCTCCTAAAGTAAGGTATACTCATAGGTTATATTATTCTTGTAGATCTAAATCTAGATCTGAATAAAGCATGTCCCACATCAACATTTCGTTTTTAAGGAACTTTTCCTTGAAAACGACAAACTTTAATCAGATCTAGATTTAGATTAACAAGGATAATATAACTTATGAGTACACCTAAACAATGTATAAAAATTCTTAAAAACTTACTAAACTCAAGTATTTTATACCTCAGGTGAAACTTTTAAGATTTTGTGGGCTAGGTATAGTAATTTTCTAGTTACAAGGTGTGGTATAAAAAATAAATTTTCTTTAAAATTAGAACACCCTGTAAGTGGAAATGTACAGTACTTAGTCCTCAGGAATTCATTGATATCTTTATACCGTCAAAATATACTCTTTTGGTTTTGGAAATTTCTGGTCGCCTTAACTTTATCTTGTACCTAAAATGAACCTACAAAAAGTATAGGCTCTAAACCAATTTCAATACAAACACGTAAACATATACCTTTTGCTCCAACCTCAATTTTCATAAGTATTAACTATCCATTATTCTAGATTTAGTATAAATTGTCCTGTTATCAATAAACGCTTTATAATAAACCTAAATTAATTTATATTCGGCACAATGCAAAAGAAATGAACCAATGTGTCGCAATCAGCAGTGAGGCACACATCATTTGTATTCACTAATTATACTTTGCCCTACTGTCGTATGACAACCGGGTTCACTCGATGTGCTGCATAAAATACGTAACGACTAATTCTATTATTGTCACGAGACAAGAATGTTAACGTACTGCTGCGCACAGTCATTAACAGATTTTAGTGTTGCCCTATTTTTCTAAGTAGGTATAGAAAGAAATGAAATGTGTTGCTGTGATTTCTTAGAAATAATCTTCAATTGGGTGAAAGTATAGCGGGAAAAATAGACGAATGCGTTCGATATAACTTTTTCATTATATAAGCAACGTTTCGATGCGTGGTTGCACCTTCCTGAGGCTAAAAAACGATCATTTGTAAAGACAAAGAAATACAATTAGACAAACAATATATAATAATATTAGACACATAATATACAATCTTTTAAGTATGTTTTTTTCCTCTTTATTGGTATGAAATCTGGTTACCTACCTTAATAACTTTTAGAGCATGTTACGCATAAAACGTGTAATCATTTGTTAATTGGGAGCTCGAAAATCTATATAAGAAAGACAATGGAGACACATGTATCAGTCTACTAATCTATAAAGAAAGTCCACTAAATGCCATATTTCTATATATTCTATTTTTTTATTTTTTTTATAGAAATATGGCATTTAGTGGATTTTCTTTATAAATTAGTAGACTGATATACAGGGTGGTCGAAATTGGTCTGTTTTAACAGAGAAAACCTATTTCCTGACTAGATAGAGCAAAACTGACTTAGGTGTCATGGGCTCGATTTCTGAGAAATGTTTAATGGCAAAAACCGCCTGCCGATATTTTCACTGCCAACTGAGATATAGGGCGTTTTTCAATTTTCGGCCATTTTGAAAATTGTCCATAACTTTTTTATTTTGCGGAATATTAACATTCTGCAAAGACATTCTAAAGGCACTTTTTTATGTGCAATCCAGTGGCATACTCAGATTTTTTCTATAGTTGTCCGTTTTATCATAAATAGGCAAAACTTTTTTTTTCAAATGGAAATCATAGTTGGCTATAAATTATAAAAAATGCTCACGTTTAGCCCTTTTCAGTGATATAAAGTTGTAGGTACTTATTTTCAAAAATAACGAAAATATTAGGTGTTTTTGGTTTACATCGAAGTAGGCTTTGATTTGTGATGACAATATCTCAATTATGTATTGTTAAGATTTATAGTTTGTTAGCAACTTAAACACAACTTTAAATAACACTAGCTAACGTTATTTTAATTATTTATTATTAATTTTTTTTATTTTTTTTTTGTTTACATAGCAAAGTTGAACAAAATTAACAAACTAAACTACTATTTACAGCTACAAGTGAAAATAAAAAATAATTATGAAAATCTAGGTATTTAGTTAGATAGGTTTCTGATAAATATATTTAGAGAAGTTGTTCAAATTGAGCCCCTCCCTGTTGAATACAAACTAAGCATCTTTTGCGTACCGAGTTGCAACTATTTATTAGTTCAACTGGGCTAATAGATGCAAAAGCTTGCCTAGTGGCCTCTTGCAATTCTTCTTCTTTTGTGTGAAAGGTTCTTCCTTTAAATATCAAGTCCTTCAATCTTCCCCACAAAAAAAAATCTAAGGGAGTTAAGTCACAGGACCTAGCAGGCCAAGGTATGGGGCCCCACGTACCAATCCAATTTTCTCGAAATTCGAAGTTTAAAAGATCAGTTGTGATCCTTGCATTGTGCGGGGGACAACCATCTTGTTGATAGTAGATATTTCTGGCATCAGCTAAAGGTATGTCTTCCAACAAAGGGACAATATATGTGCGCAAAATATTTACATAATCATCTGCAGTTAAATTTCCATCGTAAAAATAAGGTCCCACAAATCTTCCTCGGAATATCCCCACCCATATATTGAATCCACACCGACCTTTCCGGTCTTGTTGCACAACTACGTGTGGATTTTCAGTGGACCAGTGATATGAATTATATCTATTAAATATACCAGAAGTATCTACTCTGGATTCATCACTCCAAATAATATTTAATGGAAAATTCTCATTCTCCATGAATTTTTGCTCATACCACTGACAAAATCTCAATCTTCTAGCGGCGTCCCCTTCACGGAGTTGATGAACTCTTCTCGTTCTGTACGGTTTGAATTTATGTTTTTTGAGTATTTTTAAAACGGTGGTCTTTGGAACATTCGTTATATTAGCCAATGTTCGAGAGGAGGTGCCAGGATGATCTAATACCTCACCAATTATATTTAGCTGCTGGATTTCCTTTTCTTCCTTTAGTTCATAATGTCTTGTTCTTAACTTTTTAAAACTTCCGTAATTTACTAAATTACTTTTTAATGTTTGATAAATTCGGTTATCCGGTTGACGTCGCTCGGGAAATGTATTAAAATATAATTCACTAGCTGCTTCAGGAACTTCGTTAGATAATATGTAACATTTTAACATATCATACTTTTCATAATTCTCAAACATATTTTGTCAGCAACTTAACACAACTTTATAAAGATAACACCAAAACGCAATAATTACACCAGACTACAGTAATCTGACAGCAATATATTCAAAATATTGAACGCGCGTCATTATTCCAAGGCCTACTTCGATGTAAACCAAAAACACCTAATATTTTCGTTATTTTTGAAAATAAGTACCTACAACTTTATATCACTGAAAAGGGCTAAACGCGAGCATTTTTTATAATTTATAGCCAACTATGATTTCTATTTGAAAAAAAAAAGTTTTGCCTATTTATGATAAAACGGACAACTATAGAAAAAATCTGAGTACGCCACTGGATTGCACATAAAAAAGTGCCTTTAGAATGTCTTTGCAGAATGTTAATATTCCGCAAAATAAAAAAGTTATGGACAATTTTCAAAATGGCCGAAAATTGAAAAACGCCCTATATCTCAGTTGGCAGTGAAAATATCGGCAGGCGGTTTTTGCCATTAAACATTTCTCAGAAATCGAGCCCATGACACCTAAGTCAGTTTTGCTCTATCTAGTCAGGAAATAGGTTTTCTCTGTTAAAACAGACCAATTTCGACCACCCGGTACATGTATCTCCATTACCTTTCTTATGTAGATTTTCAAGCTCCCAATTAACAAATGATTACAGGTTTTATGCATAGCATGCTCTAAAACTTATTAAGGTAGGTAACAAGCTTTCATACCAATAAAGAGGAAAAAAAACATGCTTAAAAGATTGTATATTATGTGTCTTATATTATTATTATATTGTTTGTCTAATTGTATTTCTTTGTCTTTACAAATCATCGTTTTTTTAGCCTGAGAAAGATGCAACTACGCATCGAAACGTTGCTTATATAATAAAAGAGTTATATCGAATGCATTCGTCTGTTTTTCCCACTATACTTTCACCCAACCTATTGAGATAAAACGCTATATAGATTATTATAATCTTCAATATCGATAATAGTCGGTTTCAATTAGGATCAATTTTGACATTTAAGACGTTTTGAATTTGTATCCTAATCTTTTAATTAGTTTTTTTTTCGGAAATGGTAAAAACAAGAAATATTGGTGCCGAGTGAAAAATTATTGTTAAAGAAATAAGAAAAATTAGTAAGTTTCCTTTCCCCGGAACTTCCCCCTATGAATATTTCCTTTCATTAGAATTAGTGAAGTATATTCCAATTTAGTTCCGCACATAGTCATTTAGTATATTGTCTTTTCAAACATTTTTATTGCGCGCTATTTTGTTCCACCATATGGAAATCATGCCAATATTTTACCAGTTTGTTACCTTACCCAGTATGCCACACTTATTTTTTGGGCATGATTTTAAATAAATTGATTTTTTTTACACTGATTTTTTAAAACCGCCATTGTGTATCGTCATTTTGAATTTATACCAGTTAATGCCTGTATCATATTAAATTTTGCTGCAATATATTAAGTTAATTGAATAAGAAGATTTTTTTAAACCGATTTTCCGTCTTAAATTTGTAACAAAATTTTACCAGTTAATCTTTATATACACTTAATATATGTTCAAAATTTAAAACTTATCCAATAATTAGTTTTTTAGAGTGATTTTAGTAAATAATTTATTAGGCCCCATTTTGTTTCGCTGTCTTGGATTACTACCAAAATATTACAGGTTGTAGTTTTTAGTAATAATTTTTTTAACATTTCACTAGGACGCCATTCTGTTTCATAATTTTGGAGTTCTTTTTTAAATAATATCAGGACATTCCCACATACTCTTAATTTTTGATCAAAATTATAAGTCAATCGCGTAAGTAGTTCTTAGATACGCCGCGAACTGACCGAAAGAGACCGACAGATAAACAAATGGAATTGAGAAAATAGGTTTAGCATCTAGGGACGCTATATATATGATGATTTTGATATAAATCCAATATAGCGAACCAAAATGGCGTCCTAGTCGAATGTTAAAAAAATGATTACTAAAATACTACTTATCCAGTCTACCTCAAGTTTTGCAAAAAAAAATCAAGTGTTAATAATTAACTAGTAAAATTTTATATATATATATATATATAGATATACGGAATAAAATGGCGGCTTATTAAAATATTTAAAAGTTATATATATATATATATATATATATATATATATATATATATATATATATATATATATATATATATATATATATATATATATATATATATATATATATATATATATATATATATATATATATATATATATATATATATATATATATATATATATATATATATATATATATATATATATATATATATATATATATATATATATATATATATATATATATATATATATATATATATATATATATATATATATATATATATATATATATATATATATATATATATATATATATATATATATATATATATATATATATATATATATATATATATATATATATATATATATATATATATATATATATATATATATATATATATATATATATATATATATATATATATATATATATATATATATATATATATATATATATATATATATATATATATATATATATATATATATATATATATATATATATATATATATATATATATATATATATATATATATATATATATATATATATATATATATATATATATATATATATATATATATATATATATATATATATATATATATATATATATATATATATATATATATATATATATATATATATATATATATATATATATATATATATATATATATATATATATATATATATATAATATATATATATATATATATATATATATATATATATATATATTTTATTCCGTCATCTTGGATTCGTACCAAAATTTTACTAGTTAATTATTAACACTTGATTTTTTTTTGCAAAACTTGAGGTAGACTGGATAAGTAGTATTTTAGTAATCATTTTTTTAACATTCGACTAGGACGCCATTTTGGTTCGCTATATTGGATTTATATCAAAATCATCAACTCATTCCCGTACGACTTTTAATTTTTGATCAAAATTTGAAGTCAATCGGGTAAATAGTTTTTTAGCTGTGCCCCAAACAGGCAGTCCGACAGATAGACCGAGGGAATTGAGAAAACATGTTCTCCGGCATCTAGTGACCCCGAAACGTGAATATCTGAAAAATCTCGAAGGGTGATTTTTTCACGATTACGAAGTAGTTTTTATATTGACGCATAACAAATATTACCAGGTCATAATAAGTAGTTTTTAAGCTATGCCGCGAATTGACAGACAAACACACAAACCGACAGACGGACCGACGGAGTTGATAAATTTTATTTTTGGTACCTAGAAACGCTAAAACGTGAAGATATGTAAAACCTGAGAGAGTGATTTTTTTCACAATTTTAGACACTCTATTTGGCCGCCATTTTGTTCCACCATCTTGAGTTAGTACCAAAATAATTTGGCTAGTTCATCTCTATACCACAGTTAGTTATAGAATACAATTTGAAATCAAACCATTAAGTGGCTTTTTCAGGCTAAATTTTTAAATATTTTGCTACATAATACTTGATTTTTGTGAAAAATATGAAATAAATTGGATAGGTAGTTTTTTAGTAATAATTTTTTTAGCATTTCACTAGGCTGCAGTTTTGTATTGTCATATTGGATTTTTACCAAAATGTCCTGGTCATTACCATATGCCCCTTAATTTTTGACCAAAATTTGAAGTCAATCGGGTGACTAGTTTTTTAGCTATGCCGTGAAGAGACAGACCGACAGACAGACCAACGGAATTAAGAAAACATGTTTTTCGACATCATAATTGACCAATTACCGTCGGACACATGTGCAATTCGAAGAATTTCATAAAGGTCTTGAAAATATTGCGGTTAAAAATTAGGGCGCGCGAAACGGTCGTTTCAGTCGTAGACATACATCGACAAGGTGTAGTTTTATCGCCGACGCGCAGGTAAGCTTTTTAAGATATGCTGTTTTTTTTCCTATTTTAAAAACTGGGAAAAGAAAGTAGGAAAATAAGGATTTTACTTGTGGTAGAATTGACTAGCCTCTTGCTAAAAATGTCTTTACCTAAAAAAACGAATTTATTGTATATTTAAGAAAAAGTGTAGGTAACCCTGCTTTGACAGAAAAAAATTCATAGGTGGGGCGAACTCGATACAATGGTGAGAGCTTACAATCGGTGATCGATTTAAGAATTATACCACGGAAAACATGGAGGGTCAATTGGGTAAGTAGTTTTTTAGCTATGCCGCGAAGAGACAGATAGACCGACAAACAGACATTTCGGAATTGAGAAAACATGTTTTTCGGCGTCTAGAAACCCTGAAACGTAGAATCTGAAAGAATCTCGAAGGGTGATTTTTTCACGATTACAATACAAAAACAACCACTATCATTCAAATGGGATTGGATAAAATCATTTATCAAGATTTAAATTCTTGTTCTCATTAGAGTATAGTAAAACAGGCACTTTGCTAGGGGTGTCAGAGGCAACTACTGTAATCTGGTGGCTTAGCAAACCGGTACCCCTTTTTATTGTTTAAGTGAGAACTTACTTTTCGGTCAATTAAGTATAAGCCTTTCAGTCTTGATTATTGAAAACTAAATAAAGATGACTTTAGACTTCAGAGACACAAAATTCAAGTAGCCTGGCCTATATTTTTGGCTATACGTCTTCTCAAACTCAGCGATAAAAAAGTCCCAGTAAAGTAAGGCTAAAAGAATATCTGTTTCCAAAGCTAACACAAGACACAAATAAAGAGACAACTAGTAAAGTGCACTACTTAACATTTGCATATTCTCCTTCGACTGAACATACAAAGACTGGCAAGCTTTCAACAAGGACTATTGAGCGTTCAAACAAAATGTTCTACCTGAAAAAAAATGTTAAGTACCTAATAGATCAAAAAACGAGTCAGAAACGACTCCACGAAGTCAGAAAATACCTCCCTCATAAGGACTTAGTTCAAAGGTAGCTTTCTTAAATAGCTGTGAAGGAATTGCTTAATGGAAATTTTTTTAGTGAAATCTTCCAAGTTGCTTCCGAAAATTCGAGCAGGTGGCTTTACTAACTATCCCTGCAGCGAACTTTAATCAGTGTAAGACATCATAATATGCAAGTTCACCAATTACCGTCGTCTGGAGAGAGTTCTGACACATGTGCAATTCGAAGAATTTCATCAAGGTTTTGAAAATTTTGCGGTTAAAAACTCATTAAAAAGAAAAGTCGTGGCGAAAGGGTCGTTTTGACCGGATGTAGTTCTTTCGCTGACGAGCAGGTAAGGTTTTTAAGAATTGCTATTTTTTTCCTATTTTAGAAAGTGCCAAAAGAAACTTCTGTAAAAAAAAGTTAGTAGGAAACTAAGGATTTTACTTGTGGTAGAATATTGACTAGTCTCTTGCTAAAAACGTCTTCACCTAAAAAAAACGAATTTATTGTATATTTAAGTAAAAGTGTAGGCACTCCTACTTAGACAAAAAAAATCACGATGGGGATAATTCGATACAATGGCGAAAGTACAAAAAGAAAATCGCTGGTCGATTCGAGAATTATACCAAGGAAAACATGAAAAAGGCATTACCGGACATACAAAATAAAAAAAAAACGATAAGAGATGCAGCACAATACTATAAAATTCCAAGGTCTACCCAGAGTGACAACATTTTCGGAAAACAAGGAGGACAAACTGTGCTCTCAGATAAAGTAGAAAAATGATTGTCAAGGGAATTACAACGTTTAGTTAATGGGAATTTCCCAAGACCTTACATACGAGGTGCAATCAAAAAATATTTTGATTAAAATATAATGTGTGGAGTGGAATGATTTTATTATTTTCTGAGAAGAAACAATATTTTAACCGAGCACTTTGCCCAGAATATTAAAAGGACAAGAATTATATCAAGGAAAACATGAAAAAACGTTACCGGACATATGAAATAAAAAAAATCGATAAGAGATGCAGCAGAATATTTCGAGATCTACCCTCAGTGATAACATTTTAGCAAAACAAGGGGGATAAACTGCGCTCTCAGACGACAAAGAGAAATCGAAGAGAATTACAGCATTTAGTTAATGCTGATTTCACACGACTCGACATGATATACGAGGTGTGATCAAAAAGTATTTTAAAAGGCAAGTATATAAACTAAAATGTTCTAAAGATAATATGCCCCGAGTGGAATGGTTGTATTATTTATTGAGAAGAAAGAATATTTTAACCAAGCGCTTTGCCTAGAATATTAAAAGGGTCTAAGAATTTTTAGCAAGTTGCTTTTTAGCAATTTGTCTGACACCAAAAACATCGTAAATTACGACGAAACGAATATAAAAGACAACCCTAGGAAAGCAAAAGTACGTTATCCTCGTGGATCTACAATGGTTGAGAAAATTATTCACTCCAGCAAAAGCAGTACATCAGGTATGATGGCTATAAGTGTATCACGAGAACTATTGTCCCCGTATGTCATATACAAATCTTTACCCTGACATGGATAGAAGGAGGGTCAGAAGGTTCAATTTATAATAGAACAAATGCAGGATGGTTTGATGGACCATCTTTTGAAGACTGGTTCGAAAAAATTTGCTCTAAGCAACTTATAAAAATTAACTAGAAAAAATATTAATTTATAATAACTTAGCTAGTCGTACATCAATTTATGAATTCCAATATAGCCCAAAATATGATATATAATCTATCTTACTCCCAAGTACTGTTTCATTTTTTTCTGAAGAAATCATGGCGGAAAATCCTTGCTGAATGGAAGTTAAAAAAGGTTGCGTGCCGTAAAGTGAATTTTTTAAGCTTTTAAAGCTTTGCATTGAAAGCATTAAAAATAAGAAAAACAACATTATATCTGTCTTTAGAACTCGCGCTGTGGTGCCCCTTGATTCAACCGTAGTTTTAAAGGAAATACCGGAAGCTGAAAATTTAATTCAACATGATGGGAATGAGTATAGTTAGACTCTTCAGGAATTTCTTAAGGAAAGTAGATTGGCTATCACTGATAACTTTACTTCCACAAAAAGGAGTTAAAAAGCTAACTGTTTAAAAATATAAATGTTGGAGCTTTCGTGACAGTTATACTACCGTGTCCAAAAGATAGATTTAAATATTTTATTGGGTCAGTTATGGCCAAAATTAACAAAAATTATTCTATTATTTTGAACATGGATTTGAAAAATCCTATAATGAAGGATGAGAGTATTGTGAACAAAATCGAAATGATAGAAATCATAAAATCTGTTAAACATTTAAGACGGGGCAAATTCCAATTATTAAAAAATAATCATTTTAAATGTGAATAGTTTTGTTTTGTTAAAAATTATATATTTTAGTTTCATTGGTCTTTGTTTTGTTTAGAAGACTGACAATATTACATTTAAGTTCATTTTCGTTATTTTTGATACCTAAATGTTTAAGACTTTAGGGGGGAATTTGAACAATAAACCGACAAAGAATATACAAAAATAAGAAATAAAACCCACAGAATATCAATTAATGTGTAAAAGACATGGTTGTCTACTTTGTTTTTTTTTTTCAAAATTTTTGTGATAAAATTACTCACATTTTTAGAAAAGAAAACTCACAAATCATGCGAATTTGTCCTAGATGATCGTATCGAAGTTGGAATAGCCATATTTTATATTTCTTGGATAATGACAATGAGAAAGAAATAGTGATGTGTGGCTTGGTAGGTCTGAATTCGCAAGTGAATCTTAAAATACCCACTACTACTTAGAGTCCTATACACTCATTTGCAAACCTACCGTTAAACCACTGCAAAGCGAAGAGACGGAAGTTGAGCATTTTATTGGAGCCAACACATCACCTATAAAAATCGTCCATATTTAACAAAATAAAAAAACAAGTTTTTTTATAAGATTACTTTCTTCCTATCGATTTGGACCAATCTCTGATAAGAAATCGTACGACATATTTAAGTACACAAATTTCAGGACATAAATGTCAGCAGTTATTCCGGAAAAAACGAAAAAATATCATTCAAGTTTGACAAATAAGTTAAAATGGGTATGAAGTAATTATATTATGTTTTTTAGTTTAATAATTATTATTCTTACTGTTGCTTCAAATAAAGATATTATTATATTGAATATTATTTATAGAAAAATAAAAATTCTTGTTTCTATGAAATTTGCTTGACAAATAGCTTTAGCGCGAGTGGAAAAAACCACTGAGAAGAAAGAATATTTTAACCAAGCGCTTTGCCCAGGTTATTAAAAGGTGTCTAAGAATTTTTGAGCAAGTTGCTTTTTACCAATTTGTCTGACACCAAAAACTTCGTAAATTACGACGAAACGAATATAAAAGACAACCCTGGGAAAGTAAAAGTACTTTATCGTCGTGGATCTACAATGGTTGAGAGAAATTATTCACTCCATAGTATTTAAAAAGTCGTTTTTCCAAATTTTTCGTGAAAAGATCGATGCATTAAGGATATTACCCCCGAATAAATAAATGAACAATGCAAATCTGTCAAAAAATACCAATTTGTGTTTTTTTTTTAATGGAACACGCTACTATTTTTTTTATTGGAATCACCATAATCTCTCGAATTCAACAATATATACAATTTATATATTAACTCTAATCGGTTTTTCAATATTTCACATCAAATTAAAAATATAGACTTACCTTGAAAACTGGTGTGACCTGCAAGTAATGATATTGATTAGCCATTATTATCAACACTAAACTTTCATTATAATTTCTTTATATTATGGGATATTGCGGAATTCATCAAACACCTTTCAAATGTTCGACTATCGCGTTATATCCTGCGATAATCCAACTGAGTTTTGGCAATATTAGCTCCATTTGTAAAACAAAACTGCACTGTGTTAAGATTTTGAATATTATCCAATTATACAGAAATTAAAATAAAAGTCTAGTTTTGGTAATGATAGATAATCACTCTTTATTACTTGAAATTAACACCATTTTTCAAGGTAAGACTATTTTTTCTTCTTTGATTTGAACTATTAATAGAACCATTCTAGTATATATAAAATGTTTTATATTAGTGAAATTTTTTCGATTTATTCCAATGTTAGAATAATAAATAGGGTGTTTCATTAAAGAACAAAAGCTGATATTTTTTGACTGGTTTGCGATGTTTATTTGTTTATTTTAATGAAAAATCCTGGCAGACCAAGCAAAACTCTGAAATTTTTAAATTTCATTTAAAGTGTTTTTCTCTCTCAAAAAATAAAAGCTGCGGGGGGCGCAAAATATAAAGGGACACCCTTTATATTTTGCGAGAGCAACGAGAACACTGGAGTAAATTTTAGATTTGATTGAAGATATATAATCAAAAATTAAGAGAAATATTATCGTTTTTGTGATCAAAAGAAAGGGGTAAACGAGGAAGATTCTGACAGTTATTGACCTAGGTAATATCTAAAAACAATATTAAAAACACTCAAAAAAACTTTCCTGGTACATAATTCTACTACGTACTTTTAAGGCAAATTTACCGATCTTTACTACCCTCGTAAAAGGGAAGTATTTTAATCGTGAAAAAATCACCCTCCGGGAATTTTTCTCATCTTTACCTTTCAGGGTACCCAGATGCCGAAAAACATGTTTTCTCAATTCCGTCGGTCTGCCTGTCTGTCTGTATGTTCGCGACATAGCTAAAAAGCTACTTTCGCGATTGACTACAAATTTTGGTCAAAAATAGGAATGACGTGGTATTATTTTAAAAAAATGGCGGCCTAGAGAAATGTTAAAAAACTATTACTAAAAAAGTACTGATCCAATTTATCTGAAATTTTGCACAAAAATCAAGTATTATGTAGGAATCAACTGCTAAAGTTTTGGTGCGAGGCCAAGATGGCGGAACAAAATGGCGGCTTAATAAACTATTTAAAAATTCAGCCTAAAAAACTACTTAATTTTCTGCCATAAGAAATGAACTAGTCAGTTTTACTGAGGTTCTAATTCAAGATGACGAAACATAATGGCTGCCAAATAAAATATTTATACTCATCAAAAAAGCCAGATTTTACAATTTTCAGGTTTTAGCGTCCCTAGATGCTAAAAATATGTGTTTTATCAATTCCGACGGTCCGTCTGTCAGTTAGTCTGTCTGTCTATCTCTCAGTTTGCAGCATAGTTTAAAATTTACTTAGCAGATTGACAAATTTTAATCAAAAATTAATAGTCATATGGGGATGAACTCATAATATTTTGGTAAAAATACAATATGACGGAACACGATGACGGCCAGGTGAAACGTTAAAAAAATTAATACTAAAGAAACTAATTATTCAATTTCATCACATCTGGCACAAAAATCAAGGGTTGTATAGAAATGAACATTTTGTATAGCTATAAGATAGCTAAACAATTTGACGGCCTAATAAAATATTTAAAAAATCTGCTTAAAAACGTATTAAATTAATTTCAAATTTTGTGCAAGCATTATATGTGATGTAGAGAAAAACTGGTAAACTTATGGTACGAATTCAATATGGCGGAACAAAATGGCGGCCAAATTATTTTTACTTCCCTCGTAAAAGCGAAGTATTGTAGTCGGGGAAAAAATCACCCATCAGATGTTTCAGGGCCCTTAGATGCCGAAAAACATGTTCTCTCAATTCCGTTGGTCTGTCTGTGTATCTGTCGGGCTGTTTGTTCGCGGCATAGCTAAACTCTATTTACCCGACTGACTTTAAAACTTGGCCAAAAATTAAGGGTCATATGGGGATGATCTGATAATATTTTGGTAAAAATCCAATGACAAAACGAAATGGTAGCTTAGTAAACTATTACTAAACACCACTTATCTATTTATATCAAATTTTGCACAAAAATCAAGTATTTTGTATCAGTTAACCAAAATGGCGGAACAAACTGGCGGCTTAATTAAATATTTAAAAATCCAGCCTGAAAGACAAGTTAATGGACTGATTTAAAATTGTGTGCCATAACTAACTGTAGTATAGGGATGAACTAGTAACACTGTAGTATTAACTCAAGATGGCGTAGCAAAATGACGGCCCAATAAAATATTTGTAATTGTGAAAAATCGCTTTCTCAGATTTTACACGTTTTCAGGTTTTAGCCTCCCTAGATAAACATTCAAAAAATATTTTTACCCAATTCCGTCGGTCCGTCTATGTCAGTTGGCGGCATGGCTTAAAAACTACTCATCAGAGGAATTTTATACAAAACTTAAGGGTCATATGGGGATGACATGGTAAAATTTTGGTAAAAATCCAATACGTCCGAGAAAGATGACGGCATAGTGAAATGTTAAAAAAATTATAACTAAAAAAACAAAAATTCAAATTCAAATTCACACCAAAACAAAATGGCAGCCTAATAAAATATTTTAAAAATCGGTCTGAAAAAAACTACTCAGATAAATTTCAAATTTTGTGTAAGCATTAAGTGTGATATAGAAATAAAGTGGTAAAGTTGCGATACGAATTCAAGATGACGGCACAAAATAGCGCGAGCGGCTAAATAATTTTAAAAAATCTTATCACTTCATATTGTGTGTCAATATAAAAACTACTTATTGAATGTATTTCAAATTATGCCCAAAAATTTAGTGTGGCATAGGTAGAAACTGGTAAAATACTGGTAGGAATCCAACATGATGGAACAAAATGGCGCCCAGTAAAAATGTTTGAAAAGATGTGTTACTAAATTGGCTATGTACTGAACTAAATTGGGTCACATTTTACTATTCCTAATAAAAGGAACGATTTATAACGAGGCAAGTTGCGGGTAAAGAAAATTTACCGTATTATTATATTGTTTTTGTAAAATATTTTAATAGGCCTCCATTTTGTCCTACCAAATTGGATTCTTACCAATATTTTACCAGTTTCTAAATCACACTTAATTTTAAAATCAAATTAATAAGAAGATTTGATTCCGCTGATTTTTTAAACATTTTATTTGACCGCCATCTTGTTCCGGCTTTTTAAATTCCTACTAAAACTGTACCAGTTCATCATTATATTGCACTTAATTATTAGGCAAAATTTTAAGTCAATCGAATAGTTAGTTTCTTCAGACTGATTTTCCAAATATTTTATTAGGCCGCCTTTTTGTTTCACAATCTTGGATTGGTCCTAATATTTTACCAGTTTATTATGTATTGCGTGTAATATTTGTGCCAAATTTGAGGTACATTGAATAGGTAGTTTTTTAGCAATAATTGTTTTAACATTTTACTAGGCCGCCATTTTCTTTCGCCGTAAAATATTTTTACCAAAATGTTATCCCCATATGACGCTTAATTTTGAGACCTTGAAACGTGAATATCTCGAAAAAATTTCGGAGGGTGTTTTTTTCACTATTACAATAATTCCCTCTTACCAGGGAAACAAAAACATATGCGGAACTTTAAGATAAAAACGTATGTAAATATTCATTAAAATTTGGAATCGGCGTGAAGTGTTTAGTGATATAAAGCGATGTAAGAACAAAGATTAAAACAGATCAATTAATTATATATTCAGTCATAAACGAAATTTTTTTTAGATTCTTAGAAATTCGTATGCAGGAAAGCCCGATGTTAGCCAAAACAATTTTCAAGTAGTTTGTGTTATAAAACCATTAAGTCATTAAGTATATAAAACTCATTATTTGATCCATAATTTATAAACCATGACATACCAACATTTAGGACTAATAAATGTAATGCTATCGAATAACAATTTCAATTTGTACATACAAGGAAAATTATTTTTGTCATTTTTTGCAATATGAAGAGCAGCAATTTTATTCCAATTTGTTTAATTTTGAAATGGAAACACATGCATTATTAACCAGACACTTCGGAAATTGTACTAATATTTGAATTATAACGCAATATAATAGTATAATGATACTCTGGTTATTTATATCAATCTAAATATTTATTTTGTAATATTGGGAAAACTTTTATTAAATAATGTTTTATCCATTAGTAGTTAAAAATAGCTTTAACAAAAACAAAATATAAATTAGCCTTAATTTGTCTTATATCAATACACCAATAGGACTGTTCCCAAAAAAAAACAGAAATTGGATTTGAGTCTATAATTTATCTATTGTTTGGCCGATCTTTCTCGTTATAGTATCATTTGGTTTTAAAGGTTCAGGCTCAGTTCAATAATTTTAGCACTGTCAAAAATTTGAGGTTGAGAGGCTACTTTTAAACATTATAAGATACTTAATAATGCAAAGGCTATTTACCCCATTTTGTAATAATATAAAAATAATCCATTCCGGACCGTAGAGAAAAAGATTTCTAAATCATTTCTATCCAGGCATTTTCATTTGTACATTAGACTTTTCTTCGAAGTTATTTCTAACTAGGTACTAAAATATGTTTAATGCCTATCACTCTTTTTACATAGAATCAGGTACCAAACAGGTTTTCAAGGGGTATGTACTACTGTTACGCGCAATGTTTCAAAGTGCCAAAAAACTTCGAAGAGCGGCCAAAACTCCTTCATTGTAGTATCAAAGAGTTTAGTGGCATCATCTCGGATGGTAGCCCAAGAAACATTTTTATCCATCTTTATGAAGGTTTTCAGGCTACTCATGAAGTTTTTTCATAAATTTTCTCATAAAGCCTTTTTAAGTTTAAAGATTCTTGAGAAGGTTGCTAAGTAAAGTAAAAAGGTCCTATCTTTTTTTGAATAAGCCATAAAGCTAATGCTCTTAAGAACTCTAGTCTTGAATAGAAGTATTTTATCAGTTTGTTTTTAAACTGTGAAATAATTATTTTTAGAAATATTTAATCAACAACAAAATATGGTACGAGCGGGGATCGAACCCGCACCTCTAGATCTCTAGCCCATTGCTCTAACCAATTGCGCTATCGTACCACTGATAAGCAATTCATTAGAACTTGTACATATTTAAACCCACCAGTATCATAGCCGTTGTTGATCCTGCCAAATATTCTAACCTTAGGGCGCGGCGTTCCTGACTTGATGTCAAATCTGACATCGCTATTAGGTACCGTCCATATTAGTAAATTTATAATTATAGTTATGGTACAAGCGGGGATCGAACCCATAACTCTGGATCTCGAGTCTACTGCTCTAACTAATTGCGCTATCGTACCACTGATAAGTCAGGAACGCCGCAACATAAGGTTACACTATTTGGCAAGATCAATGGTTATCATACTGGTAGGTTTGAATATGTATAAGTTCTAACGAATTGCTTATTAGAGGTACGTTAGCGCAGTTGGTTAAAGAAATAGGCTAGATATCCAGAGGTGGGAGTTCGATCTCCGTTCGTACCATAATTTTTGTTGTTGATTAAATATTTCTAAATAAAAAACTCTAGTCTTATCGACTTCTTCAAGGCACAAAACTATTCTTAAATATATCGATCCTTTATTTAACTTACACTTATAACTTCAACATCCAATTTTTCATAAATCCGCTAAAAGTTTTAATATGTTTACGAGTTACTTAGTTCAGCTCAAAAACTCTTAAGGATGATTTGCCAATTGTAATATTTAGGAAATTAAGACGTAACTTGCATTAACAAAAGGAAAGTGGTAGGTACATCTTAATATAAAAATGCTCCCAGTGACATTCTCTGAATATCCCTGAGTTATAACAATTGCGTAAAAGATCACTTGTACCACAAGTGATTGTGCACATAAGAAATCAATATCAGTCTTATAGGAATATAAAATACACGCGTCTCCAAAATTAGTGCTAAATTGGAAAATAAAACTAGAAATGTTGGAAGCTTTGGGGTTTCCGCAAAACTTTTTTGTATCAAACTGAATGTTAACATAGGCTAAGAGCAGTTAAAAAGTCATTTGGGAAACTTTTTTAACAATATTTACATGTACTTTCCCATTTTTACTAAAATGTTTAATTTAATTTAAAATTGACGCTTTCTTTGGTTCAAATAAAATGGTAATATTGATTTTAAGACTAATCTTAACTTTTTCTATTATAAAACTGTAGTTTTTCATCTAGTATAAATGTTCTTTGACTGTTCTAAAATTAAAGTAATAGGCTATAACTCTCATATAAGATGTAAATTGTGCCCATGGATCACTCAATATTTTACTTTGCCAAGTTGATTTAAGACATCGTAGTTGCTGAGCATGACGTAGTGTTACTAAATTTGAAGAGATAGATTCGGTTAAATATTTGGATAAAAATGCTCATTATTTAAAGTATTTAAGTACTTTTTAACTTTTCTTTTGAAATTTCCACTTTTGTTGATTTTTATACATGATTCAAGAAAACTCATTTTAGAGAAAACATATTTTATATATGGCTGAAAGCTAAATCGCAAAATAAAACCGTAAACTTAGAATAACTAAACACGGCTAACAAGTTTTGTAGATAATATTTTGTATATTTATCCAGGCTATCCGATTATTAATAAAATATATAGGATGTTTGTGTGTTTATAAGGTGATTATTTCTATATGTAGATGTATTTTTATGTAGAACGTATTAAAACCAATGATTTTTAATAAACTTATGAAGTTTGTTTACAGGCAAGTTTAAGACTGGATGCACTTACGAAAATATTTATAAATTTTCTCTAGTTTATGCATACCTAAATTTCTCATTCTTTCGAGGGAAGAAAAGTTTAAAGTTATATTTATGTAGTAGCTCATAAAGCTAATTTAAGAATAAAAGCCCTTGTGAGTCAAATAGTTTTACAATAAAAGTCTTGATAATTTTTTTAGTAAACAATAATTTGAAGTAAATTTTTTAATTTCTAGGATATTGATAAAAACGTAGAATTTTATCAACGCCATCATAAAACTACTTTTATTGATTTTGTCATGTTTTTTGGGATGTTGGTGTCTTAGCGTAAGGAAATCTGTTAAACTGAATCTCGCAAAAATTATCCAAAAAACATGATAAAATCAATTAATATTTCAGCGTGCTTAAAAGTAGTTTTATGATGACGTTGATCAAATCCTATGTTTTAATCAATATCCTAGCAATGGAAAAATGTACTTTAAATTAATATTTACTAAAAAAAATATCAAGACTTTTATAAAACTATTTAACTCATAAGGGCTACGATTTTGTCAGTATGCTAGAAATGGGAAATTTTACATTAAATTAATATTCACTTAAGAAATTGCAATCTTTTCAAAATTATTTAACTCACAAGAGCTTTTATCCTTAATCTAACTTTATGAGCTTCTACATAAATACCACCTTCAATGTTTATTTTCCTAAAAATTCTTTTAAAAGTAATATGTTCTAAGTGTTCTTATATCAAGACATTTAAGTTTTTTCTTGTACTTATACCTATACTAGAGAGAATTCATAAATATTACCAAAGTATAGCAACTTCATAAGTATGTTATCAGTCATTGGTTTTAAGATGTCCAGTTAAAAATACATCTTAAGAAATAATCACTTTATAAACCCATGCATTTCATCAGTTTACTATTGATATGAGTTTTAAGAAGTCAAAACAAACATACCATTTACAAAATAAACAACTCTTAAGAACATTCTTAAATTTTTTGTTGATACTGAGTTTGCCTCTATAAACATTCAAAATCTTATTCACAAAATATGTTACACGTATATTTAATTATTTTAGGATTTTTGCCGCGTTAGTAATATGTTAGGTTTCAAATAAGAGTAGTAGGTTTTAAGATGGATTTATTGCAGGATAGATACTAGATTTATACTAGCTGAAGAACTACAATCTTAGCAAAAGCTAAGATCAAATAGTTTTAAAAACAATATCTCCATCTAGGGACTCTAAAACGTGACGATCTGTAAAAACCTGGGAGGGTGGTTTTCCGCGATTGCAATACTTAACGTAAAAACACAAAAAACTACATCAATTTTTGACATTTTTTTTTTAATATGTTGAATTATGACTCATCTAGAACTTCTTAAGCGATACCCTATATCGTTATAAAAAACGTGGCCTAATTTTTTGCCTCAATATGCAAACTTTAAACTATTTGCGCAGACTCAAAATCAAATCCCACAAACATCAATTTTTACAAGAACAAGAGAAATTGCAACTCTTGAAACTTAACTCGATAACCAAATCAAAAATTCACTTTTCTTCTATCAACTCTAATGTAGATCACGTAGTTAAGAAAAGAATTAAAATATGGATACTTAATGACATATTAGATGAGACTATAGAGCTGCTAATTACTTCTATGGATCCGAATAATGACAGTACAACCAACTATGTAGAATACGATAAATATTTCCGCAGAAAATCGTTTTTTTTAGCGCCGAAATATTTATATTAAAGAAATTACGTTTTCACATACTGCTGACATAGAACTGACATATCATTTTTATTTAGAAATAATTAAATCAATTTGTACGCAAAATCCGCTCTGTAAAAGGCAAGCTTTCTCGATTCAACAAAATGTTTAAATCTCTATCATTTTAAAAAAAGGTATAGTTCTTCAATTTCTGTTTCATGATTTTTTTTCACTAAACTAATAAAATAAGATAGTAATATTACTATCTTATTAGTCTAGTAGGCTGGTAAAAATGGCGTAATGTTGATTAAAACTCTGCTCTGTTTATTGCAAATATATATTTTCGTACCTCTACGCGCTGGCTACATCTAAAATAGGTACATCGAAACGAGTCATCAGCGCTGACGAACAACGCTGGTGGTCTGCGCTGATGATCAGTACTGACCATACATTCCACATGAAACAGCACTGAGAATTCCGCTATCATCTACGAGCTGTTGTTTAAATTCAGATGGAAGTTTTTTATTGTAACCCGCATTGTTGCCACTGTCAAAAATTTCGTTGCTCAGATACGTAGACTAAACAAACTTTGGTTTATGTAAATAAAGCTCCACTGTTTAATTTCGAGAAAAAATTATTGAAGTTATTGTCAGCGGTGTTACCTGGCAAAGGAATAAACTAGTTCGTTCATTGACGTACGAAAAGTTTTGCAACTTTTTACTGTTTTTTTAGCGTCACGCAAAGAAAATGTGAAAAATACTACTTTGGTAAAGTCTTTTGATTTAAGCCGTACTACCAGTAATTTTAAACGAGAGTTCTAATAATTGGCATCAAAAAACACAACTAGTGTTTGGGGGATCAAGGCTATTCTCTTCTGACCCTTATGACCTCGACGGCAAATCGCAAGTGCGGTTGAAATAAAGCTTTTAAAATAACATAACCAGTATACTTTGGTGTAAAATTTGCATATTACAATATTTTTTAGCAATTAGTTCATATTTTTACAAAAACTATAGGAATATGATAAATATGAACATCTCCTGAACTAAGCAAAATAATTAGAGTACGATATTATTTTAGTCTGTAAATGTAAGCAAGAATTATACGTAATGCCCTAAAAGTTTATTTGACAATTATTTGGCCCTTTTTGATACTGGCTAACGAAAATACTTCGCAACTCAGAAAATCCTATTTAGATTTTTGCCTAATTAAAATAAATTTATATTAGGGTTCCTAATAAATAAAAAGTATCTGCTACGTAGTAAAATAATTAGAAATTATGACCAAGGCTAAAAGTAAAATATCGATACCCCACACTATAGTATTATTTTAAAATTGTTGTATCCGGGTATTGAGGAGAAGAGAAGAAAGAAGATCAAACTAAAACTTCTCAAAACAAAAAGTAATTTCAGACGTTCTGAAATATAAATGCATTAAAATATATTTATTTTTTGACTTATAGCCTAATATCCAAGAAAAAATGAAAGATGGTCTGTAATTTATAAACGCGGTACTAGAACCAATATTTTTTATTTTTTTATTCGTTGTCACTAGCCGGCCGGTTCCGGTATTCAAACCAATCCCGGCTAATTGATGAAATTGTCTTAATTCGTAAGCTGTCAACTTGTATTCGCCATAATCCCGGTTAATTGTAGGATATTAGCGATACTGTTAAAGTGAAGTATGCTGTTAAAGTTTTGTATTGTTTGTGGTATAGTAATTTGTCATATTGTATTTTTCCAGTTTACAAGATAAGTATCACTTTAATCCGAAATTAAACTGCATTCCCTTTAAAAACACAACATTGATTTTAATGTTTAATATAGCCTAATCTAACTGAAAGATCACACTGCCTAAATAAGTCATGCGTGATGCGGCTTCTAGAAAAGAAAAAAACCGGGTACACCAGAGTATCGTAACTGTCGACAGATTGTTTTCAATATTTCATATATACTATTTTATTATATACAGAGTGGGCTGAGAAAGTAGGTCTTATTTTATCGGTTTAACTATTTATTTTTACCAAAAGTTGTAGGTTCTTGAATCAAATTTGTGGAATATTATTTTAACTTTTATTCATAAAAACTATCTCCAGAATTTTGATAAAAATATACTTAAATGGATATTTTTAAGTTTCTGTGTAACAACCAGTTTTGTTGCGGCGAAAAGTTTATTGGGGTGTTATATACGACTTATTACAAGAAGCTGGCAGTTTTTTAAGCTTTTGACGCATTTTTTAACTTTAAATACGTATTTTATTGTGGAATTCAAGAGAAACAAGTTTAAAATAGCATACCTTGTATATGCATACAAGCTAGTATAAATTCCGAGATTAATAATGACACTGTTACAAACACTGTAGTCATTTTTTTACTTTTAGTGATAGATGTTTTAAACTTTTGCTAAAAATGTTTCAAGAGGTGTTGCTCCAAATCAAATTAATTCGTTTCGGAGTTCACATTTTTTTAATTACAAGAAAAAAGCGTCAATTCATGATGTTTATATATTTCATTCTCTGTTTTATTTTAACATGAAATATCTTTTTGTTATTCTTTTATTCTTAAAAGTATTATTAAAAATAACAGGAAACATAATATATTCAGTTAAAAATTAGTGTGTATATACACATTAGTACCCTCAAATCCAACAGTTCCCCTGTTATAAGGTATAGAACATATTGGTAAATACAATAGCTGTAGGTTAGGAGTGGCCATATTTTAAAAATAGATCATCCTGTATATTGTAACAATTGTTTTTTAAATTGAAGCATATAAAACAAAAATAATACCAAATAGGTTCTGAATATATAACCCATAAAACAGTTCGGTGAAGTTCCAGGATTGATTAAGTGACTCTATTATTAAAATAATAATATAAATATATATTTTCTATATATTTTATGTCAAGTTTTATCCGAAATCTCATTAAGCGTTATGTTAGCTCTAATATCTTGATAATATTATAATATAATGGCTACAATAGTTAAAATCACCGAAAATATGACACATTTAATTTATAAATCCCTAACCTTATTAGGTACCCAACAACAAAGTTGTTTAAAGTATGTATCGTATTTCCGATACTCTTTCCTGCCCCATGTATTTCACACAATTTATCATGTATACTAAAATTACATATAACAGTCTAAGGTGACGTCAGCCGAGAATGATATGAATACCGGAAAACGGGAGACTAGCCACAGCGGTTTTTATTAATCACCGCTAACACCTTACAATGTAAAGCATAAAATTCTATTATTAGAAAATACAATGCGATGACGAAACGCAATGCTAATTTTAGCAAAACTTTATAAGGCCTTAATTATTAGAGTACAGCTTTGCGTCATACCATAGCACAGCTTCAATTATGTTTTCAATTAGCACAGTCCAATGATTCTAAATACAGGGCCTTTTAAATTTTAATATTATCCAAATTTCAAAAGCTCGGTATTGAATTCCACGTGCAGACCAGTTATAAATAACAAATGATTAGGCATACAATTACACAGTAAATTTATAAATATACAAATAATGTAAATCGTTACATAAGTTTGAGAACTATTTTTATGTTACGCACCCTCAGTGCCATTTGATAACAACAGGAATCATTAAACATGGTAAAATCAATGCATTAAAAATAAAATTTTAAAAAACTTACTCTACTCATTTTACAAATTATAACATGTGAAATGTGCTGTTGAGATATATATATATATATATATATATATATATATATATATATATATATATATATATATATATATATATATATATATATATATATATATATATATATATATATATATATATATATATATATATATATATATATATATATATATATATATATATATATATATTATACTCCCCAATATAGATAAATGTTTAGTGAGATAAAGGGTGCAAAAATAATCGATCTCTTATTCATGGAAGACACATTAACTGGAGAAATATATTTAAATCTTTTAAGGACCGAAATTCTCCCAGCTATTGCAGAACTATTTCCGACTAACCGTAAGCTCCTCACTTAACCTGCTGTATAAAGTATCTAAACTTGATTTTGTAGGAAATGGTGCACCAAATGATGAAATAATATGCTTTCAGCAGGATCTGCTCGGAATGTTCGGGAATATTTAGACAATGTTTTTTTTTGAAAGATTAATTGGACGTAGGGGCACAATAGAGTGGCCCCTCGACTAATTTTTGTGGGGACAACTTAAAAATGTGGTGTATAAAATTAAGCTCCATGACCTCGAAGATTTAAAGAAGCGAATAGAAATCGAATGTCGAGGGGGTTGGCATTCTTTTTAATATATTAAATGTTTTCCCGCAATATTTGGCTTACTTTCAGGAAGTAAATGGATAACATTTTAAACACCTTACTTAGTTTTATTAATTTATTGTTTGTGGTATTAGCTATTTCTTTTTTATATTGTATTGTTTCCGTTGTTTCGTACAACCTACTTTTAAAGTTGAGACGCTCTTTTCTTTTGATAGCGTTTTGGTAGCAAGGTGAGAAATTATTGTGATTTTCGATCTATCAGAACGTACAACGACTTTTACCTTTCCAGTTTACTGGTTTTCTGTTATGATATTTATCATTAAAAACATTACGAACATCTTGTAGATTTCCCATTCTATCCCCATAACCCATTATAATTAAAAATTTAATTCTTTAGGTTTTAGTTAAACGATCCATTTTTGTAAATCGACTAAACTGAAAATATTAAACATATCAGGTAAGCTTAGGTGTGCAGGTATTTAAATAAAAGGTCATACATTAAATTATGGATATTAGACACTTATTTTTGCAAAAACTGTTGACTTTCATAAAAAGTGATCTTAATAAAAAGTATTGAGAATTTTAGGCAGATTCTAAATAAGTGATATAATGTAGGGTGTTTTATTAAAAAAAAAAATCCTTTCATAACAGAAAAACGGTAGACTGGGCAGCAATGCACCATTGGATCCGGCATAATTCAATAATATATTCACTAAATTCATATAAGCGGCTCTTGAGATATTTCGCCGTTTCCTTATTTGTTACACGCTATATATATACAGGGTGGCCCATCGAAAACGTACCGCAAGGCATAACGGCCAGGGTAATTTTTTTTTCAAAAAATCCAAAAACACGTCAATTTTGTTTGTGAGGGGGACAATTTTTGCCCTTAAAATGATCGCAAAATTTTCAACCCTCTAAGCGGGGGTGTCATCCCCCAAACTTTTTCAAATGGGAAGAGGGGTCAAGTGGTACCGCAATGAAAAGGGCTTTCTATTCTCTATACATTCCCGCTTTGGTTTTGAAAATCGGTCAAGTCATTTAGAAAATATGAAGGATTGAAATATAAAATGTTTATTTACAAATTATCAGAGTAAATGATAAGGATAAATTCCTTCGACCAATTCGCTATTTTTGTCCTGTTATTTTAGATGTTTACTGCTGATTTTAGTGATTTGACATGCCACAACGATCAGGTGCGGTAGTTGCTAGATAGCTGTTCTGTAACTTGTGCGTTTAAATTTCTCAATATCATTAAATTTTTTATCAATAATTATGGTGTACTCACTTGCAGAAAAAGTGGAAATAATCGAACTTTATTTTAAAAATAATGAATGTGGCAATCGGGTTGCGCAGATATTTAATGAACGACATCCTGAAAAACACCTTTCCGGCAAAATTGTTCGCGAGTTAGTAGCAAAATTTCGCGAAACTGAATCCCTTATGAATAAAAAGAGGCAGATGGAAAATCCTGTAGTAAATGAAGCTATGGAGGTCTTTGTATTGGGCCAAGTTGCCATGGATAGTACGCTGAGTACAAGAAAATTAGCCAATGAGACCGGCGTGAATCGTACAAGTGTCCAAAGAATATTGAAAAAACACCATTTCCACCCGTATAAAATTCAGTTGGTACAAGAACTCAACGAAGACGATTTTGATCGCCGCTTGCAATTTTGTGAAACTATTAGTGACCGAGTGGCCAATAATAATAATTTTTTATTCAATGTGTGTTTTTCGGGTGAGTGCACTTTCTTTTTGAACGGTGTAGCTAATCGGCATAACTGTCGGTACTGGGCTGAGAACAACCCCAGGGTATTTCACGAGGTGCACACACAACATCCTCAGAAATTGAACGTGTGGGCTGGTATTTTTGGAAATTCTATTGTGGGTCCTTTTTTTCTTCCTGGAACTCTAACAGGTGATATGTACTTAGATTTACTGGAAAATACCATCGACCCAGCCCTAACTGACATCATCGAAAATAATCCTGGATACGTTGAAGCGGAACTGATATTTCAACAAGACGGTGCACCTCCACATTACTCTCAAAATATGCGTAATTATTTAAACACTAACTTTCCCGGGCGGTGGATAGGACGAAGGGGTGCCATTGAGTGGCCTCCCCGGTCACCCGACTTGACTCCTTTAGACTTTTTTCTATGGGGACACATAAAAAGTAAAGTGTATAGCACTCCACTTGCCTCATTAGAAGATCTGCGAACACGAATTATTGACGTTTGTCGCGAAGTGACCCCTCAAGTTCTTCAGAATGTTCGAGAACGATTTGAAGCTAATTTGTATTACTGTATGGAGGTCGACGGGCAACATTTTCAGCATTTGCTTCATTAATACGGTAAGTTTTTTTTTATTTAATTCAATTTATGCGTTTTTTGAAAAATGTATTTTTCAAATTTCAATCCTTCATATTTTCTAAATGACTTGACCGGTTTTCAAAACCAAAGCGGGAATGTATAGAGAATAGAAAGCCCTTTTCATTGCGGTACCACTTGACCCCTCTTCCCATTTGAAAAAGTTTGGGGGATGACACCCCCGCTTAGAGGGTTGAAAATTTTGCGATCATTTTAAGGGCAAAAGTTGTCCCCCTCACAAAGAAAATTGATGTGTTTTTGGATTTTTTGAAAAAAAAATTACCCTGGCCGTTATGCCCTGCGGTACGTTTTCGATGGGCCACCCTGTATATATATATATATATATATATATATATATGTATACATATATATATATATATATATATATATATATATATATATATATATATATATATATATATATATATATATATATATATATATATATATATATATATATATATATATATAAATATATATATATTTACGCACCTTCTATTATCGAGTTTTTTTTTATAATCTGTATTATTTAAAACATGCCCAGAGCGAATTTTTCCGGTTTTTCCAGCAGATCCCCCTTGATCAGCTTCATTTTGAAGATTGAAAACCTAAATTCATTATATTCACACCTGTGCTTACTTACTGCATATTTCTTTAGATTTGTCTAAAGTACCTACTACTGTATTTAACTACTACTTAAATAATACTGAGTCACCTAACTCTGATTGCAAACGTTACTGTTTAAAAATGAACCCTTAAATGTAAATTAAAATTATCAGTCTAATCAATAAAAGAGTACAATTTTGTTTTTATGCTGTTAATATTTTCATTTTCGGCCCACTGCTCCATATCCTTAGGACTAACTGTTAAGATACAAAAATATCTTTATACACAATATATATATATATATATACATATTTTTTTGTTTTCGTTGAACCCTGAATGATGAAAAAATGTTTTTGTATTCAAAATGATAAAATAAGATTTACGTGTTTAACCGGTAAAAAAAATATGTGCTACTTGTTCTCATTTTTAGGGACTACTTCATTCGCCTAAGGGCTACCCTGTATAGGAAAAAATTAAAAAGGCAACTGAACGTGTTTTGCCGTTTTTTTTTTCATTTTCATCCTTTTAGACTAACCTGTATAGTAGAAAAAAATATTTTGTATGTGAAAAAAAGGAGTACGTTTAACGTGATTCGCAGTTTTTCGAAATATTATATTTTTTTATTATATGTAATCGAAAAAAACACCAAATTTTGTGATTCTACAATTTTTTGAGGTCAAAATATTTACACCAACTATTTCTGTTTTCAGTTTGACTCAAAATATCCAAGACTAACGCCCAAGATAACCAAAATTTAATCCCCGCGAGACATTGACCTATACTAATTTTGGAGCAAATTAAAAATGAATCGGTTTGCCCGTTCTCGTGTTTTCGTGCCCAGATCTATACTAATTTTGAAACAGATTTTGCTAATCTCAAGTTTTCGCCACAAATTTAGTTTATGTACCCACACAAATCCGTATAGGCATCATAAATGTTTTTACTAAATATATTCTTCCGTTCAAATAACCCAACTTATATTTTTAGAACCTTTTTGCTAATGCAATACTTCCCCTATATAGGCTATACTATATTAATATTACAGAAAATGTGTGATTCTACAATTTTTTGAGGTCAAAATATTTACACCAACTATTTCTGTTTTCAGTTTGACTCAAAATATCCAAGACTAACGCCCAAGATAACCAAAATTTAATCCCCGCGAGACATTGACCTATACTAATTTTGGAGCAAATTAAAAATGAATCGGTTTGCCCGTTCTCGTGTTTTCGTGCCCAGATCTATACTAATTTTGAAACAGATTTTGCTAATCTCAAGTTTTCGCCACAAATTTAGTTTATGTACCCACACAAATCCGTATAGGCATCATAAATGTTTTTACTAAATATATTCTTCCGTTCAAATAACCCAACTTATATTTTCAGAACCTTTTTGCTAATGCAATACTTCCCCTATATAGGCTATACTATATTAATATTACAGAAAATGTGCTATTAGGTAGAAGAAACAATCGAATGAAGTACATACAGGATCTGTAGATAGTGTAGTGCAAAACAAGAACAGTCAACCTATTGCAAATGAACTTAATATGTTATAAAGTATAAAAACCAACTCCTAAGCCATTTTATGTTTTTGAAATATAAATTCCAACATTTGTTGTTAAAAAATAAAACGCATATCGTATCATCAAAAATTGAGAATAATTTATCAGTACTTACTGTACATTTTCGAAGATTTTTTTACTAGCATAGCACACAACATACACCAGACTCGGTAAACCTCATAATGATAACGAACTTTACGTGTTCACTAAAACCACTGCATATCCATTTCGGTGTGTCCTACGATAACTTTCCGTAATTTGCGCGAAATTAACGAAAGCTTAGGAATTGTTAGACGCGCTGCGTTGCCCTCGCCAAGCGGTCGGAGCGCACTGCGAACTTTAAACTTCGAAAACTCCGATTTTGGACGACAGGTGAAGTATGGCACAAATGAGCTTGCGCTACGAATCATTAGGGGTGTAACGAGTGGAGTGGTGTCTTAGAACCTTAAGGTGCGATGTGCCTTTGGATGTACGTTTATTCTGACAAAATAAAATTGCCAATATTTCTTAATGAACCTTGTATTTTATATATATATATATATATATATATATATATATATATATATATATATATATTTATATATATATAAATATGTATATATATATATATATATATATATATATATATATATATATATATATATATATATATATATATATATTATGTTACCATAAAAAAGTATTGCGATAACAAGTTGGTATTAAAAACAACTAAAAAATATGTTAATAAAATACTATAACATCATATAAAAAGAGACACTATCACTTACATATTTGCATATAAACACATCTAAATTAGTCATTAAAACTAGTATTAGGAAATTCATATGTAATACGTTTTTTACAAAGATAACTTTTTACTTTCCTCTTAAAAACACTGGCTGGTAGCTTCATAATATACTAGGAGACATATTCAATAGATATTGTGTGTGTGTCTTGTAAGCCCTTCATATTTGCTTTAATGTTTGAACCGCTGCGAATATCATAATTGAGAAAATTGACAAAGCTAGTATAATTATTCATACTAGATGAGAAACTAGCCCGATAAAATTCTCGGTATTTTACGCCATCGATAACCTTCACGGCCCTTTTTTAGGGTAATAATATCAGAATATCCTGCTGGCCGAGGCAGTATGACCTCAAACAATCAAGGTATTGAATATCTGAGCCTGTATGATAGCATGAAATACTGTGACAAGTACCTTCCGCTATACTGAATTCCATAGGCATCAGAGGAGAAAGACATTCGATGTCAGTTTTTTCGCCAGATACTTAGCGTGATATTGCCAAGTTAGCCTGGAGCCCAGATAAACTCTAAAGAACATACTTTTTGTTGGTTACTAACCTCAGGTTCCTAAGAGAAAATTACATTCTCCCGTTTACCCGCATTCACACAATGATTTACTGTATACCAGTCGCGTCTCCTTCAACATTTTCAGAGCCACACGCAAGTCCTTGCAAACTTTTAGGGCAGTGGTATCATCAACGAGCAATATAATGAAGAAGAAAATCGACCCTTGTGGCACCTTATAGTTGTTTTGAAAGCGTATTAGAAGTACCTCTGTTCACTGTCAAAATGCCGTCTGTTAACAAAATAGGATCGAGGAAGCTTTACACTCTCCATATTAAAATTATACACCTTTATAGGAAGAATCAAAAGCTTTTGATAGGTTGCAGAATAGAGAAGCTGCTTTCCTCGAAACTCGTAATAGTACAGTACCATGACAGTAGCGAACTGATTTAAGAAAATCATTCATCATTTCATTGAATTAATTACATTTTTTAAAAAAGGTTATATATCTGTTATTTTAATGCTTTCTCCAATATTTTTCTAAATATCGAAATGATTGAAATCGGTCCGTAATTACCAGTTGTATTTTTGAAATCCTTCTTATGAATGAGAATTACCTTGCAGATTTTCAGACAGTCCGAAGACAAACTCCTCGGTAGGCATTCGGTATATAACTATGAAAAGAAAAAGGTGAAAATTGTATGTGTCACACCTGGCATGAAAACTTTCTCTCTGGTGGTGCCAGTAATCGAAATGCCACTGACAAGATTCTGAACAGCTGCAACAAAAAATGTATGTAATTCTTTAAAAGATATTACCTGATGTATCTTGTTCACTAAACCTATTTTTATACTTACTAATAACCTGCCACATATCTTTCCAGGTATTGGTGGAACGATAGATGGAGTTTTCGTTGCTTTAATTTTTAATTATATTTTAATGCTTTCCTATAGGCTGCACGATATTCTCTGATAATAGTTGCAAATCAGGATGATCAAAAGGCAATCTATTTAATGGATATAGAATATGCAGGGTATTACATTAAATAATGAACCTTTGTATTTTTCTGCCTCTACGACTAATATTGTGTAATAAGTTTTCTTTACTACAAAGATTAAAACTTTTCTTTGTGACTTTTTTGCTAGTTTTCCTAATTTTGCCTATAATCGACCATTTTCCCATATCCTCTTAAACATGTGAAGATTAATAATCTGGACTTCCCCACAATATTTAATGAATTTGCTTTAGTTGTGAGTCATCGATTAGCCCTCATCTTTCAGGATACTTTCAGACTTACGTACGTCTGGAGTGTATTGATAATGATTAATATACTCATTCATTGCATCACTTTTAATTAAAAGCAAAAAATTTCGATTAGAGTTCGAATTTTTAGAGCTATTTTTTAACGCTGAAAGTGATATTTTGCATATTGTAAGCAATGCCAGTACTGATTTAAGGAGCAAATGGAGAGGAAAAAGTAAATTTTGAATTTGAAATTAATTGTTTTACCTTAGAGATAAAAACGATTGTATTACTAAAAGTTAGTCAAAATCAAAAGGAGGTTTTGCAAAAGTTTTAATTAATGTTTTTGGCCAGCGACCTAAAGGAATACCTTTTGGCTAGAAAGAACTTTTGCTGCCTATGCGTATGTTAAGAGCAATTTTTCTGTCAGCCATTATGCCACTATAATGTTTTTGTGCCTTATTTTGAGCCTGCCAATTTTAAAGTGGGATGCTTAAGAAAATGGTTATCAGTACGGATATTCTTTAGTCTTACATTGTCGCAGGGTTTCAATGGCTTGAATGTGAAAAGTTTTGAGAAAAAGTGTTATAAAGGTTTTTATACCTGGTTAGAGTTTATCAGAATGTAAGCAGCGGGGGAAAAGCCTACAGAATTTACCAAGTATTACCAAGTATTACGAGGCGATAAGGCTTTCTAGTTAAATAAGCAAGTGACAGAAAGTCTCTAAAAGATTTCAGTTAAGAATTAGAATGCATGTAAACATGGAAAATTCGTTGATAAGTAGGTAGGAGATTGACTCATTGCAAACTCTTTTATTCTACCTTGGCAATCGGTTTTAGTGGAAACTAACCAATCTTTATTGATAATGTTAAAGTCTTGAAGAATACTGATTTCAAAGAAAGGAAATTTAGATTAGTTAATCAACCTTAGCAGAAAGATAACCGAATAGCTATTTGTCTAAAAGAGAGCAGTACATGCAACAAATAAATTTCAAATTAGATTTTCAGGTCGAGTTGGCGCCAAAGGATAGCTGATCTGTTATATTCAAGGTTATTAATTTTGTAAACGCGGCACCGTCTTTTTAGCCGGGAGAAAAAAGCAACTGGTTGCATCGTTACGGTTGACTTTCTGGTTTCACTAAAAAAATAAGTGTAGGGTATTCAAAACTTGAAACAGTTGTGAACAAATCTAAAATTGTCGTTCAGTTTATTAGTTAATATAAGACTAACGGAGAGGAATTTTGACGCTGGAACATTTTACTTAATACACAAACACTTTTAGAAATAATGGCAAGAAAAAAACCAACTCAACCCAGACTTAAGTCGTCATTAATAACTTCTAAAATCTTTGAAATGTACCTTCTCAGGATAAGAAAAACTTTATTACCTCGACATATAGCTAAATACTTGTTTCAATGTTTATATTTTGACGTAGCGCGTTACCTTATACCGAATAGATAACAGGCAAGACCTGCGCCTCAATCGTCCATTTAATACCACTGGTACTTAAACTACTATAGGCTTTACGTCACCCTTTAAATTAAGTTTAAAGGTATTTTTTTGGCAGCAAAATTAACTGCAGGGACCACATTGAAAATTTAAACAAAAATTTTAAAAAATGTCTTCTGTTTATAAAAAGAAACAAACCTACCAGTAACTTGATTGAAATACTTTGTGGATAATATGTGATTTATATTTTTAGATGGTTTTATTTTTACCTTAATTAATATCAGTTTAGTAAGTTACCTTCAAAAAGGGAGTTATGTTAAGGAATCTCAATATTAGCTATATACAATCCCCCACATAGCAGTTGTTATTCGCATTGGCACGCAAGAGGTGGCAGCGGTCGGAATAAAACTTAAAGTTTAAATTATCTTAGAAGCTAGTATTTAATCAGCAGAAGTTTGTACAAACAATAATTATAATAAACAACAATATGAAAATAGTAAAGATTCAAAAATAAAAGAGTAAAAATCCCAAATTTGGCATCAATGATAAAATATGAAATGCACCTTTCACGTAAGTATGATTGTTACATTTTTAAAATTTTAGCCGTTTCATACCTCCTAGATAATTTACCGATTATACACTGAAAATGTGAATATATATATATATATATATATATATATATATATATATATATACATATATACATATATATATATATATATATATATATATATATATATATATATATATATATACTAATTTCCCATAATTTTTATTTTCCGTTTTTCACTGCATTTGTAATACCTCTTGATAAGTGACATTTTGCAGTTTAAACGTTCTTCGTAATGATTATTTATGGTAGTTATGATCGTAAATAATTTAAAAAGACTTAAATCAATCAAACTACGAAAATCTGAAATAAAATACACTGTATATTAATTTTTTTGTTCGTACCGTTGAGTTTGTTATTCAAATAAAATTAAAACATGTTATCTTAAATGTGTTTAGAATAGAAGAATAATAAATCATTTAGAAGGATTCTAAAATAATTCTTTCTAATATCTAATAATTGGTATTCCAAAATTTTTGTTTTATATGTCATTGCAACAAAGTCAGCGGCCTGAAAATGAACATTTTTAGTTAATTAAAATTCATTTCGAGCCTATAAATAAAAATTATTGCATTATGAATTGTTTTTATTAGATTTACTATGGGTTACGTAGATCAAGCGAAAAAATTCTGATTTTTTAAAGATTTCCAGAAAGCAGGCCAAAAATGAACATTTTTTTAAGAGCCCTTGATCTTCTTGAAAATTCACAAGTAGACGAAAAATCGAATTCTAAAGGATCTTTCTTATTGACACTTTTCGATATCTTTTATCTAGTTCACTTTTTACCTATTTAAGGAGTAATTTTTAAATCTACCGTCATGACAGTTGTCACATGACACATTAAAATATTTTTTTTGATTGGTCATACCAAAATTGATCCCACATAACACTTTTTTCGAAATCGCATTAATATTTTTTTTTTCCATTTGTTGCAAACTTTTTGCGGGTCACTTTATATACATTTCATAGGAGAAATTAGGTTTATTACGGTGGACTACTTTATATATTTTAAGAATTGATTTTTTTAAGTTTAAGTTTTATTTAGTGACAATCTCTTGGGGGTTACTTTAACTGAGTTGGCAGAACTTGTAGAACAGGATTGACATCAATTAAGAATTACCAGAGTGGCATATTTGTAAAAAAAAACTTTTCTTTAATTCGTTTTAATATGAGTTGAATAGTTAAGTTAAATAAAAATAATTAGAAAATAAATGGTTTTCAAATTGTAAATTCAAGAATTATGTTTGAACGTTGATTTTTTTCCAAATTGGGTGAATGGAGTGATTACTTTAAATTAAACTGTTTTATAAATAAGGTTAATCAAGACATATGATTTAACCACTTTATTTGTTCTAAAAATTGAAATTTTCTTTGGTTACAATCTGATATAAAGCTAGTTTAGTTAAGTTTGTAGAACAAGAGCGGAATATGGTTCTAGTCAAGAAATAACAGATTGCTAACATACCCGTGTGAAGAGAAAACTTTTCTTTAATTTATTTTAAATTAAGTTGAAGTATCAAGAATAAATATTTAGGAAATAAAATTTAAAAACCATTATTATCATTTCGAAAAGTAAACTTTCAAAATCTTAACGTTAATGTTCTTTGCGATATGGTGAATGTAATCGATGTTACGACTTTCACTTCATTATTGCTTTAGTTACAGACTGACCAAATTTGATGCTTTTTTACACATATCTTATAGCAAAGACAGTTTGTCGCCGGTTTCATAATAGTCAAGTGGTAAAAATACAATATTCATAAAAAAATGTTTCTGTTTTATATCGAGTGCGTCAAAATTATATATTTTTTAAAATTATTTTTCTTTAGGCACAAATACAATTTTAATATTTAATAATAATGTCGAAAGAACAGATAGACAGCAAAATCACCTAAATTAAATACACTACCTGGCAATAGGTTTGTCCATTGCAATTTTGTAAGGCAATTTTGAAGACCTATTTTCCAAAACAAGTAAAGATATGGCTATGTGGTTTTCAACATATTTTTGAGAATTTAATGCAGAGTAACATATTTTAGTGACAAAAACATTATATACCCAAAGTTAACGATTTCAATGAATAAATACAAAGAAACGAATTTGACAAATTATGACGATGCATCCAAAATTATGATTTTTTTATTTTTATTTAAAAATATCTAAGTAACAGTCTCTCTTTTTCTCTTCCGGATTTGTAGACGCTTTTACTCGGTGTCAAGTATCAAAAAGGTTATTTTACATGGTAGAGGTCAACCAAAAAAATGTTTGCTTCTTTATACCACAGATAAAACGTGACTTATCTGGAGTATAATTTACACCAACGTTTCTATATCGTTTTTAGTTGTTTTTTCGTCCCTTTACTGTTACCCTAGTTGCAGGTTAATTCAATTGGAGTGTTTTCGGTACATACGTCTGACAGAAAAGTCGCCGGTTTCAGAAATATTAAATAATAAAAATAAAATGTTTACAAAACAAATATTTTATTTATATAGAACCCGTTAAAATAATGTCTGCTAACAAAATTCCACGGTTGTGATTTTTATAAATCCTTGACTTTCACTAATCCATTTACTATGGCAAAAATATGTTTCTTATATTTAAAGAATAACTCCATCTTGATATCATTGATATTGATAAAAGCACTATCTAGACATATATTTTCTAAAGTAAGCTACATATGCCTATATTACAGCAAGCAACTTTAGTAATTTAAATTGATTTTATTGTAACAGAAGATTCAAAAATACAAGAATAAAAAAGAATTATTAAAAATCCCAACTTTGGCATCAATCATAAAATACGAAATGCATGTTTCACGTAAATATGATTGTTACATATTTTTTAAATTTTAGTTATTCCATACAGCCTAGATAATTTTCCGATTATACATTGAAAATGTAAATATATGTACTAATTTCCCGTAATTTTTATTTTCCGTTTTTCACTGCGTTTGCAATACCTCTTAGTGATATTTTACAGTTTAAGCGTTCTTCATAATGATTATTTATGATCGTAAATAATTTAAAAACACTTAAATTAAACTAGGAAAATCTGAAATAAAATACACTGTACATTAATTTTTTTATAACTTTTCGTACTGTTGAGTTTGTTATTCAAATAAAATGAAAAAATATTATCTTATGTTTAGAATAGAAGAATGATATATTGTTAAGAAGGGTTCTAAAATAATTCTTTTTAATATCTAATAATTGGTATTGTATATTTCAGTTTATTAAAATTCATTGCGAGACAAAAAATAAAAATTATTGCACTATGAATTTTTTTGTTATTTTTTAAAAATTTTTAGAAAACAAGCTAAAAAATGGATACTTTTTTAAAAGTCCTTAGATCTTTTGAAAAATCATAAGTAGTCGAAAAATCGATTGCTAAAAGACTTTTCTCATTGACATTTTTCCATACCTTTCGTCCAAGATCACTTTTTACCTATTTAAGGAGTAATTCTTAAATCTACCGTCATCACAGTTGTCACATGACATATTAAAATAATTTTTATGATTGGATATACCGGAATTGATCCCATAACATAACTCATTAATTTTTTTTACTTTGAGTTGGCAGAACTTGTAGAACAGGACTGAAATCAATTGAGTTTTAGACAAGAATTACCAGAGTGGCATATTTATGAAAGAAAAACTTTTCTTTAATTCGTTTTAATATGAGTTAAGTTGTTAAGAATAAAATAAAAATAATTAGGAAATAAATGGTTTTCAAATTATAAATTGTAAAGTAAATAATTATGATTTGAACGTTGGATGTTTTTTCAAATTGGGTGAATGGAGAAATTATTTTAAATTAAGCGGTTTTATAAATTAGTTTAACAAAGACACCTGATTTAACCACTTTAATTGTTCTAAAAATTAAAGTTTTCTTTGGTTACAATCTGATATGATGTTAGTTTAGTCAAATTTGTATAAACAAGAGTGAAATATGGTTTTAGTCAAGAACTAATAGATTGGTAACATACCCTTGTGAAGGAAAAACTGTCCTTTAAGTTATTTTAAATAAGTTGAATTATTAAAAATAAATATTTAGGGAATAAAATTCAAGAACTATTATTAACATTTCGAAAACTAAACTTTCAACATTTTAACGTTAATGTTAACCCTCGTGTTAATTTCTGACATATATGAATGTAGAAATAAGTAGTGAGTTTTGTCTATATTTTCTTTGCGATATGGTGAAAGTAATCGATGTTAGGACTGTCACTTCATTATTGCTCTAGTTACAGACTGACCCAACCGTAATGTTTTTTTACACATATCGTATAGCAAAGACAGTTCGTCACCGGTTTCAAAATTGCCAAATGGTAAAAATACAATATTCATAAATTGTTTTATACCTGGTGCGTTAAAATTATATCTGTTAACATTTTTTAAAATTATTTCTCTTTAGGCACTTATGATGGCACAAATAGAATTTTAATATTAAATAATAATGTTGAAAGAACAGAGCCAGCGAAATCAGACAAATTAAGTACACTACCCGGCAATAGCTTTGTTAATTGCAATTTTGTAAGGCAATTTTGAAGACCTGTATTTCCAAAACAAATAAAGATATGGCATCAACATATATATCAACATATTTTTAATAATGTAATGTAGAGTAATATATTTTAATGACAAAAACATTATATACACAAAGTTTACGATAGTCAATGAATAAGTACAACGAGTTTGACAAATTATGACGATGCACTCAAAACTGTGATTTTTTTTATATGAAATTGTTTCTTTAGAAAAATTATCCAAGTAATAGTCTCTCTTCTTCTCTACCGAATTTGTATACTAGCGATCACTGACTCTGGCTCACTTTACTGAGTCAGCTCACTGAGTTGGCTCAAATGAGCTGCGAAACGAAGGATCGAAATGCACTCCTAACGTCGTTTGATAAGGCTCCTAACTCATGAACTGACTCCCTGACCACGGTTCTGCCACCCTGGCGGCTCGTAGTTGTAAAGGACAGTGGATGCGGTATCGTGACTATGCAGAATTTCTGTTGGAGATTTATCAAATAAATTAGGCTTTTATTTATTTCGTTTAAGATGTGTGTTAATACGTATAGATATTTGTATAATTAACATTAAAAATGAGTTCACGATATTGCCGAAAAAAAAAGTCATCATATGATCTTTTCCATAATCTTAGAATGACTAAGTTTATTGCATTTTTGTCAACGGTCATTATTTTCTTAAAAAGTATATTGCCTTATTTTGTATGCGTATTTACCAATAGGAAGTTCTAAACATATCGAATATCTATATTTGTATTTATTTTACATCTAAACAACCGAAATAAAAAGATAAAACCTAAAGAGGTAAGACCGCTAAGTCGCGGCGCATCGAGAATGTTCGGCGGTCGGTGACTCTACGGCTCTTCATCGTCTCAAGTCGTTTCCGCTCCGTTACGTTGTAAGTGAGAGGTGAGTCAGAATCGGAAAAGATCTGTACCGCGGAGCTGCTTCAATGACTCACTTAACTGAGCTGATTCTTTGAGTCAGCTCACTCCTGAGTTACACATCTCTAATGTATACGTGCTTCTAACCGATCAAGTACCGAAAAGGTTATTTTAGATGATAATAGAGGTCAACCAAAAAAAAGTTTGTTTCTTTATACCACAGTTAAAACTTGACTTATCTAAAGTATACGTTACACTAACGTTTCTATACCGTTTTTAATTTTTTTTTCGTCCCTTTACTGTTAACATAGTTGCAGGTTATTCAATTGGAGTGTTTTCGGCGTATAGGTCTGATAGAAAACTAAAAATAAAATGTTCAATACTCAAAACAAAATTATTTTCCCATTCTCCCTCGCTTGAGCTAGTTTCTCTAAGGTTTGAGGTCAGCTAGGTCTTAATGCAACTAACAATTATAAATAAGACTAGGCAGTTTTGATAAAATGTAATACGGGTGACTTTCTGTTCTCTACCAAAAAGTCTGTTATAATTTGGGTTTGATGCAAGAGACCCAGTAAATATTAAATTAAATAAAGAAAAATAATTTAAAAAAATTTTACAGATATAATTTTGACGCACCCTTTGTAGAACCGAAATATTTTTTATGAATATTTTATTTTTACTATTTGCCTGTTCAATTTGTAAAAACTCTTAATTAATTGAGAATTTATTAGACATTAAAAAAGACATCTTTTCATTGTGTATAAAAAACAGATGTTTTGGACAACCTCTATAATCTAAAATAGCATTTTCAGTACTTCATCAGTTAAAGACATGTATAAAAACTCAGTAAAGAAAAAAAAGTCTAAAAAATGCCAAATTTGGTCTTTTTACTTGCCCCATATTATCATTGTATACAAATTTTAGTTTTTTCCGTTTCTTTTAAATCTCGACAGTAATAAAATTTTGAATTCTTGCAAGTGTCATTGTTAACACGCTCTATATAATGTTTGTTGGTCTTTGTGATACTGTCACTGAAACACGAGTTAACTAACACGACCGACGGTTTTCCTTTTTAAAAAACTTTATTTTACAAAAAAATGTCTATATTAAAAACACAAAATTGTAAGTTATAAAAATGGATGCTTCTAACTGTCTCCTCCGCTGCTTCGGCGTAATTGTATATAGGCATCGGATCCGCTGGATCAGCAGTTCTTGGGAATGGATCGTGACATAACTCCTTCCCCCTTAGAGTTAACTACACCTGGTAAGGGGTAGTTCTATTGGTGGGCGGCTAGCTTCTGACTGGGTAGTTTTCTTCATAAAGCATCTTCTTTGGAACATCATCTTGTATAGTGAATACCCGCATAACACAATTAAAATAATATAAATAAGAATTGTCCACAAGCTGGGTATTTTTAAAATTTTATCGAATATAATTCGTGGCTGTTTTTCTTCGATTTTGTTCCTTAGCTCATGTAGTTCATCTAGCTTGATCTCTTGCAGGTGAACACTTAAATTCAATAGCGGGAGGTATGGCTGCGTTTTCTCAAAATCTGGGAAGATTATTGGCTGTTTCTCGGTTTCGACTAAGTCCTCGTTGTTAATTATTGATATTTCATCAACCCTGGCTCGGCAACCGGTCGGTAAGGTGATTAGGTAACTTCCGTGTAACTTCCGACGGTCTACTTGCTGGTAGCATTTGATGTCGATTGTTGAACTTCTAGGAACGGTAAGTAACCATTTATTGGAATTATCTAGTTGGTTTGTGACTGGTTTTGTTATAGTGACGTCAACTTGTTTACATGTGGAGGTGCTTTTGCTGGGTTGTGACTGACTGAACTTCACAGAGGCTCCATTGGTCTATTTCTTTCAATTCTTCTTTTTCGCAGATAAATAGGTTGGGTTGTATTTCTGTGCAGGGTCTTCCTTGATGTTTGTAGTGTAGTTGATTTTTACTTAAATATTTTTCACGCGGTATGACAACCCTAAACAGACTCTGATGTACCACTAGTACAGAATAAAAATGATAATATTCAAAATTGTAAGGAGTGACTATTGGTACCTTTAATAAGTACGTTATTCTGTTGTTTAGTATAAAACACTCAACGTCAATTAATTTTTCAAAGTGGAAAATATTTTCTAAATCAGCGGGTAAAGGTAGCCGTTTAAAACCTACTATTTTTCCAAGCTTTGTAATTTCTCTTGAGAGATCGGTTAATTTTATTATACTTTGGTGAATGATTTTTAATTTTGAAAACGCGATTGAGTTTTCGATATCTTGTAATATTAGGTCTATGATTTCGTACAAATTGATTATTTGATTTAAAATATCTTTAATGAAGTGCGTGTTTTCCCTATACGTAGTTTTTTGTACAATTATGCTAATTTGATTTATTCTGTCTTTGATAAGCTTTTCATTTTGGCCTATTTGTTGAATAGTAGAATTAAATTTATTGATGACACTTGTGGAAATCGAGTTTTGGTTTCGAATGTTTTCAGCCAATTTACTTTGATTTTCCTCTAAATATTTAATTAATTTTTCATAGTGTTCACCATCTGCTGCATCTAGATTTCCCGTTACAGCTTTAAAAACAGAGCCTACTATGTTGATAATACCTTTCTTAAACCTCTGGGGATGAGGTATTATTTCTTTTAATTTATTTTCCATCCTATCTTGTGTAAGTTTTAATATTTTTAAGTAATTAGTCGAATCGGCATAATATTCTTTATGAGTAATTAGAGAAGTCGTTATATTCTTGGATCTATAACGCAATTTGTTAATTTCTAGTATAATAGGATTTAATTCATAATAATGAATAAGTGTGTAGGTGTATTCTTTAAGTTTTGCTTGTCCTAGCTTTAATGGTGAAATTCCTGGGTTGACGTCTAGCTGTCTGATCGTGACTTTATCTCGGTCGGCGGTAACGGCCCCGACAAGGCTGAAATATAATATTGATATTTTAGTCAAAGTTGTACGTTTGTCTAAGTGGGCGTTTTAAATTATCCATATGAATTTTAGAATGAGACTGAGTTGATACTGTTTTACGATTTTTATTCATTGTTTCGATTTTTGTAGGGTCTGCAAATTTGTCAAAGTTTTTGTCTTATGTGATTCTTAATATAAACTTGTTGACCAGGGTGATGAATTGGAGATTATCGCGATTTTCATTAATTTTTGAAATTATTTTTTCTTTATCATTGATTAGTTTTTGATTTATATTTGAACACATTAGTTGTGATTTTTCTTTGTGGGTGTTGACGTAATCACTTAAAAGTATTTGGTCTAATTGTATGTTGAACGGGTCATTTGGAGAAATATGCCCGTTAATTACATCGATGGGTTTTAAATTTATGGCCGAATGGATTGTGTAGTTGTATGCTAGTATTGCGTAGACCATTTTTTGTGTTATTGGTGTTTTATCAAAATTTTGGTTATTTAGCAAGCGTATGTGTTCTGCCAGAGTGGAGTGGAGTCGCTCGACAAGTCCATTAGAACGAGGGTGGTTAGGCGAACAAAAATGTATTTTTATTTTGTGTAAATTTAAGAGTTCTGTTACCACAGTATTTTTAAACTCAGTACCATTATCCACTATAATTTGATTAGGTACACTGTGGTGAGAGAAGAATAACAGTAGTTTGTCTACAATTTCGGTGGCGGCAAGAGAATGGAGTGCATATGCTTGTGCATATTTGGAGAAACTATCTATTATAGTTAAAAATTTGGTTTTTTCAAGTGTATATGTGTCTAAATGTATGATTTCAAATGGTTTAGTAGCTGTAGGTGTGACGTTCATTTGCATATTAATTGGGTGACGTTCGCAAATTTCGCAGTTATTAATGTATGTTTGTACAGAATTTTTTAAGGTAAGCCAATAATATTTGTCTTTGATTCTATGTATTGTTTCGTCGGTGGTTGGTTTTTGATTCGTGGTAATTTTATATTATTTCCGGGATGCTTTGTTTATCAGTGACGTCTATTAATTTATTTAAACATCTTTTAAATTTTAAATATGGCCATTTAAATGTTTTTCGAATGACCTCACAAAATGGCTCATATATTTCGGGTTTTTCGAAATATAAATGGTATTGTGTATCGGGAATTATCAACTCTTTAACAAAAGTTAGTATGTCTTGATCAAAGTTATTTTCGAATATTCGGATATTGATACGACTTTTTTTCTCAAACAAAATGGTAATTTTTGGTTTTGCCGGAGAATGTAATACTGAAGAAATAATAATTTCATTAGAACCATATTTTACAGAAATGTCGCAAATAAGAATCCCCACTATAGGATCTTCGCTTTCATTTGTGTACACTGTCATATTTTCGTCAGGTGGTTGGCCGTCAGCTAATGTCTGTGCTGTCATGTCATTGACTTGTGCGAGATCATTATTGTCCGCTTGTGCCACGGTGGAAATTTGGTCTAAATTTTCATGTTCCTGTAACTGTCTGTTAAATTCTTCAACATATTGTTTTAATGGAAAATTTTTCGTTGTCTCTTTCGTATGCAGCTCTTTTCGAGAGAGAGCATCAGCATTTGTGTTTAATTTTCCCTTTTTGTATATTATGTTGTAATCATACTCGTCAAGTTTAATACGCCATCTAAGTAATTTTGAACTAGGACCCTTTAAAGAGAAAAGCTATTGGAGTGGTTTGTGATTCGTTACTAAATTTATTTTTCTGCCAAATATATATGGGCGAAAATATTTAGTAGCCCAAAGTGCCAGGAGTTCCTTTTCGATGGTTGAATAGTTTCTTTCAGAATCATTTAGTGTCCTTGATGCGTAGGCCACGGGCAAGTCTTGTCCAATTTGTCTTTGCGAGAGTACAGCCCCAATAGCTACGTTACTTGCGTCCGTTGTTAAGTTAAATGGCTTTGAAAAGTCTGGGTATTGTAGTATAGGCTCCTTTATTAGTAAATTTTTACACATATCGAAGCATTCTAAAAATTCCGTATTATGTTCTATAGCGGCACCTTTCTTTAAACATTTTGTAAGTGGTTTTGTTATTTTGGCGAAGTCCTTAACGAATCGCCTATAATACCCTAACAATGCTAAGAAACCTTTAATTTGTTTTGTTGTCTTAGGAATCAAGAATTTTTTGATAGCTTATATCTTGTCCGGGTTTGGTTTAACACCATTAGCTGTGACAACATGGCCAAGGTATGCCACTTCTTTTCTCAGGAATTCGGATTTATCTAGCTGAATTTCGAAATTAGATTCGCGCAACCGCTGAAAAACACTTTTTAATCTTTCTAGATGTTCTTGAAGTGATGTAGAAAAGACTATTATAACATCTAGATATACCAAACATTTTTCGTTCTGAATTCCGCGAAGAATATTATCCATCACTCGCTGAAAGGCTGCGGTGGCATTCTTCAGTCCAAATGGCATTCGCAAAAATTCATAGTGCCGATTTTCGGTACTAAATGCCGTTTTTTCAATGTCGTTGTCATGAACTTGAATTTGATGAAATCCACTAGCCAAATCTAAGGTGGTAAAGTATTGGCATTTGCCTAATTTGTCTAATAAGTCTGTAATATTAGGGAGGGGGTACCTATCGTCCCAAGTCTTAGAATTTACACCCCTATAGTTCAAAACTACCCTATACTTTACAACCCCCGAGGCGTCTGCCTTCTTGGGGACCACCCAAAGTGGTGAGCTCCACGGACAACTACTTGGTTGTATAATTTTTTGATCTAACTTCTTTTTAATCTGTTTTTTCACCTCTTCTTTATGTATGAAGGGGTAGCTATAGGACTTCGTATATACTTATTTTACTAGTAAAGGTTAATGGGTCGTTTTCGTTATAAAATATGTCTGAATATTCGTGAATTAGATTTAGAATTTTATTTTTTTCCTCGTCATTCAAATGGTCGATACGAAATTTACAAAAGTCTAATTGCGATTTGGGACAGTCATCAAAATTATTTAAGTAGGTCTCGCATATTTCATTACAGCTAAACTTTTCCACGGTAATTGTTTCTGAGAGGTCTAATGTTACTGGTTCGTACGTTACACGTATTATTTAACACCGTTGTTAGTGCAAAACCTTTTCTCGCAACTGATAAAGACTCAGGTATCTCGCAATTATGTAATTTTTGATGAGGTATGATTACATCACCATTTTTTATGGAAGTTTTAATTCTTATAACTTGCTCGACGCGAGGCGGAATCGTTATACAATGTATTTGGTTTTGTATTTTGTGAAACTGCAATTTAATACGCGCATAAGGTGTTTCTAGGAATCCCTCTGAAAGTCAAGGTTGGCTTGCAAAAGTTTAAGATTATCGAGTCCCAGGAGACTGTCAAATACATTGTGAAATTTAGAAAGATAAAATTTCATATTTTTGTTTCGGGTAAATTAATAATTTTTGATGAAGGTATAAGACCACTGTACTGAAAGGGGTTATTAGTTATACAATTGGGATATAATTTTTTGGCAATATTTGGGTCGATAAATGATCTAGTCAAACCCGAATCTATTAATATTTTTAGGTTTGTTCGCTAGAATCAGACATATTAAAAGAAATTACTTCAGTCTTTAAGTCTTTTTGTCTTGTTGAGACGGATCCCGAAAACTTTCATTACTCTCGGTTGTTTCTTCATAAGAATATTGGTGAGGTAGGGTATGGTCAGTGGTCAGTAAGAGACGTATATATGTCAGATTGCCCTTTTGTTTCCTTACATTCATTATTTACGTAAGGATAGTAATTATTTTGGTCGTAACATTGATACTGATATTGATCATTTTGGTCATATTGGCAGTATTGGTTATCGTCATATGTGAATTGTTCTGGTTGATAAAAATTTTGAGTTTCGGCATTATAAACCTCTTCAAAAACTAATTTTGGTGGGTTGTAATTAGATGTATTGTGCATAAGTTTAGAGACTGACGTTTCTATGCCTGACATAGCCGTGGGTGTTTCTAACTGTTTTTGTTTGTTCGGTTTAAAAACATTTGGTCTGTTGTTAGTTTTGCCGAAAACTTGAGAATTCGTAAAATATTTTGGTTGTGGCCTATTTGGATTCGGTCTAACAGGTATAGGTTGTGTTGGGAAGTTGGGTTTAAAAAGTATTGTGTGGTGTTGGTGAATTATAAAAACGATTTGGATTTACGGCGAAGTGAGGTTGAAAAGAATTAAAATTATGTTGTATAGGTTTAAAATTATTATTTTTTGTAATTGCTGGACTAGGTTTACTCGGGTGAGCCCGGACTGACGTACGCCCTTTTTTTTTCTTTGTTTTTTAACACAACAAAGAATAAATACAGTATTTACATGTATAGGTAGAGTATGTTTTAGACCTTGTAATACAATGTTGCCAAGTTTATGTATTAATGTTATTGGGTGAGATTTTAAAAATTATTAAGTAAATCATTTTAGTTACTTTCGTATTTACAAATTTAGACCTGTTTACGCCCTAGCTAGTTATGGAATAGGTAAAGATTTTAACTGATTTTAGAGCTCTAATACCTGCAATTTAAGATTTTATATTTATAACTAATTTTGTCGAATACCACAGTAATACAAAATTACAATAAAAAAGTTAGTCACGTGATTTATCTTACTTGTCAAATTCGACTTTTTTTTTAATTACAAAAACTACTTTTTTCTTGAAATTTTGAAAAATGTTCTAAATTTGTAAATACGACAGCGACTGAAATGTTTTACTTATTAATTTTTAAAATCTACCCCATTTACATTAATAATATAACTTTGGCAACATTGTATTACAATATCAAACTAATGCACTATTATCAAATTACTGTTATACTTTATACGTCAAGTACTATTACCTAGATTGTGATTTTCTTTAGATCCAAAACAACCCTGATTTATTTTTTATTTATCAGACACTTTATGCAAAATTACTCTTGTATGTTATTAGTAGGGACCAACCCTTTAGATGGCACATTTAAAATCAAGCAAATCGATATGCCCGTTGATAAACTGCAAAATATAATTGGTTCTCCTCCATAATACTGCATGATTTTTGTATGAAATTTGAAGCTTACAAATAAATATGTACAGATACAATAGGATTTTTCGAGGGAGTTTTTAGTATTTTGGGGCTTACATGAGTTGAACATTTAAGAAAAAAAATAGAAGTTACAATTTTTGCTGTTAGAGATTTTTTTCTATACAGTATGCCCCAGCCAACAGTGACCCATTTCAATAGCTAATAATTTCTTCTGTGAGAGTTAGGAATGTGCGGTTTGCTTTCGACAACTTCAATAGTAAATATCTTGGTAAATATAATAATTTTATTATGGTAATAATGCCACTATTACAAAGTTCCACAAAAAATTGTACATTTTGAAGTTTCAAAATTTGAAGTGGAACACTGTTGATATTAATGTCAAAAAAAAGTTCTTTAAGGTTGTTATTAGTCAAATCTATGAATGAAAACAATATGGTACTGTGGAAAATATTTATGTTCCTTAGTGCAGGTGCTGTTTTCATCCCCAAATACGACTGTTAGTGACTTGTGCAAGAAACCTTAAAAAAAAATATATTTTTTTGGGGAGTGGTCCATTTAAAATAAGTGAGATTTTTTACTTAAAAAGGGCCAATTTTTTTGTGCTACTTTGTAGATGTGATAAAAAACATAGTGAACTATTGAAGTGAATCAAAGCAAGAAGGACTTCCCTAAATCTCTCGGCTTAGAGATTATCAACGTTCAAAATGAGTCACTCTTTGCCGGGGCGTCCTGTATTATAGATGAGGAAAAGCAATATAACTTAAACCTATGAATCTAACTACTCAGGTTATTTACTAGCACTTGCTACTGCAAGAGTACCCTCCAATAACTTAGGGCTTATTTATTACACCTAATGAACTATTCCAGGCTATTTTTAAGTACTTAATTACTTGACTCTGGAATTGTGATCGATAGAAATGATCTATTTCATGTTAAGACAAATGACCTTGAAGATGACCTTCCTCTTGTAAACATTGAAATTAAACATTATTCCAATGAAAATAATAATAGATACTCAGAGGGAAAAAAATATTTGTCTTGGACTACCAGGTAGTCAACCCAGAAGAAGGAAAAGAGGCCACTCTAGCCAGTAATAAAGACCAAGGTAACTATATTATACTTTTTTTAGTAGTTAGCAAAACATACAATGGTTTTTATGTTCATATACTATATACTACATAATATATACAATGTGTACTTCCATAAAAGCAAAGTCCTACTATTCTAGGGGTAGATCTGCTTTGTTTCCTCATATCTAATGCTCGGCACCGGTTAAAAAAAATGATTTTTTTGGATTTCTGATCCTATCTAAATAACCCCAATAACCCCAGAAAAATGTTTCTTATTAAAAAAAATCATACCTATCTGTAGTCTCCATGATAACTCAACTGATTAGGATATTGACTTGATATTTGCTACAAAAATTATTTATCCGCAACTAAAGATCCAGTTCATTAATGAGCCAGACCATACTAGTAGATATGGTGAATTCAACTATTAAATAGTATCCTGGATTCATATTCTAGGACTACAAAGCATTCCTTGAATTGCTTTAGAAAATCAAATTAATGAACTCGTTAAAAATGTTACTTAAATAGGATTATAGATTTTGTATGGTAGATGCAACATTACATTTTAACTCTATGTGCAGCTTCTTTAAATGCATCTAATGTCATAACCGAGGCTACAGACAAAGCCAAGCAAGAAATAAAAAGTGATATAAATGAAAATCTTGGTAAAATCCATTAAGAGTATAAAAAAATCAATGTTACATTGGATAAATTATTTGATTTGATCTCTAAAAAGAAAGACGATTTTACAACCCAAAAACCGAAGATAACGAAGATCTTTTACACAACTTTAATTTTCCGATTAAAAACCAAGAGGACCCTGTAAAATTTGAAAAAGAGATTTCCTGAAATGAATTTAAAAAATAATTGATAAGTTATTTTAAGTTAGTATTTAATATAGTGGTTGCTGGCCAACCACTATAAAAAATTTAATATACAATGTTCTACTTAAAATATATTTTTAATGTCCCTCTTTTATGAAGCACCCTGTATATATAAAATATCAGTTGTGGATTTGATTGATGATATGATGCATGTAATTGCTTTTGTATATTCATATGAATAAATTTGATTTGGTGAATTGAAAATGACAAGTAAGAGGAAAATACGAAGACGGGTTGTGCATAAGGCATTAACAACATGAGAATATTACTGGGTCTCAATTTGAAATCTCAAATGAATTTGGAATGGGTGGTGAAGTTTTTATAAACAAATGATCAATTGAATCTCCTAAAAATGATATCCTGTTCTTTGCTTTAATTAATCCCTTTTGTCTAATGTCCCTATGTCTGTCATTAAAAAGTGACTCATTGTGTAGGGTATTTAAGCTTATATATGCCAGAAAAATATATATATGTTATTTACGAATTATTGCTTCAAGAAAATATTTTTATTGAAATTGCGCATTTTCCAAAGTGGAAAATTATTTCGGAAATTTATTAAAAATGATGTACATAACCATAATAGTGAGTCAATACACAATACTAAAATTTTGTAAATGTCACTGTAACAACATAACATTGTTATTCTTTGTGTAATTTTTAATGAAATGCATATGGAGGAAGTTGTCGATCTTGACCCATTGGGAGATGTTAAGTTTAATGACGACCACTTTGAGGAAAACTAATAATAAACGTTTTAGTTTGTAGTAGGTAACCACCGTGAAAGTTTTGACATGTACATTCATCTAAAAGAAGACAAGCCTACGAAAGGAATTTTTTATTCTTTTTTGAGATATGACCACCATACAAATGAATTATATAGGCATATTATATTCTGATATCTGGCAGTAGTGTTTAAAAAATACTTAAATTTTCTTCTGTTGCAAATTTAAAAATATCATGGCGCTATATTCTGTAAGTGGTTTAGTAAAATTTTAGAAACTGCTAAAGGAACCCACACAGGTCTTATGGTAAATGGCTTTCAGTCAATCTACCTAAAATTTTTAAAAGTTGCAGACCCCAACCTCCTGATCAAAAACTTTCAACGGCATAACTGAATCCTGCAGGTAGTTTTCGATATATATAGGGTGTTATACTTTTACCAAATCCCATATAAAATATAGGGAAACAGGATGACACAAAATATGCCTTTTTAACAATATATTTAGCATATAGTACTCCTAAAATAAGAAAGCAAATTTATATAAACATGGGTCCGAAATGCTTTGATTCCAAGATACACGGTGTTATATTGTAAACAATATTCACCCTGTATCTTGAAACAAAGCGTTTTCGGACCGCTGTTCATATAAAACTTTTTTCTTATTTTAGGGAGTACCATAAGCTAATAAATACGTTAAAAGGGCTTATTTTGTGTCATCCGGTTTCCCCTATGCATTTTATATGGGATTTTGTCAAAGTCACACCCTGTGTTTCAAAATTGTAACTGCCATTTGCCCAACCATAGAGTCATTTTCTCACGATTCCTAAAAATACATTATTTCAAGTAATAAATGAAATATATGTTAATTGCGGGTTTTTCTCTGCTAATAAAATAGAGAGCGTCAAATTATATTATTAGACCCATTTTACTCTACGTTAGCATAGCCCTTCATTTTATATCCTTGAAATGGGCGTGTGTATGTATTTGTTGTATATATTACCACCAATTTCAAAATTTAGTATTAACTGATAGTTCAACTTTTTTCTAATTTAATCGACCCCATATCTCTTGCCGTTTTAGAGATCCCCATGCTATTCATTCTTATCTTGGACATACTGCATATTTTTATTTCATTTAGTCTTAATAGTTCGTGACATCAAGAAAATAGAAAAAAATTGCTTCACCATTTAAGCGAATGACAAAGTTATGAGTCACAGAAATGACAACTATGACAAAACGGTTTCTATTTTGATAGCCTCTAATTCTAATATGTTTTAGAGAATCCAGCTTCCTTTCATTTGTACAATGCTATAATATAAATTATAATTTATAGATAAAAATTATACCTAATTGATTCTCATGCATTGTTTGTAAACTGTTATATTGGTGATGTATGTGGCAATACATTTGAATCGGTTCATGCAAGAAGTCCATCTGGTATAGTTTTGAAAAAACCAAAAAAAACTTCGTATCAGAATTGAATATCATTTATTGTTGAACCATCTAGCCTTGAGTTATCGCCTGTATTATCTGGCTTCTAACCAAACTGCTTTCAGTGGAGAAATAAACTAATATGACCTTGGGAGGCAAAGTACCATCGGGCTTGGGTATTTTCTTGTAAGAATGGGTGAACTAATGACATAGTAAGACAACTAAATTCATTCTAAGATTTTATTACAACATTAAACAACCAGATACAGCAGAAGATTTATTCAATAGTGTCGGGCTGTTGCGCTGTATCTGTCGCGGTCAGTCAGATGGCTAATATACATATTTTTTTAAACTAAAACACTAAAAAATGAAAACTTTTGCCCGCAACAAAAGCAATACAATAAGTTTAACTCAGTTGTGTCAATAACAGAAAACGATAAAAATGGTGGACTGCTGCGCGCCGGCCTGCTAGATTTTTAGTTTTGTGTAAGAAAGGTCCTAAGTCCCTGATTTGGATCCATTTATACAATGTAGCTTCTTGACCAAATAGTTGAGTATACCTCTCTGAATGTTAAATAGTCATTTTGACACAAAAGTGGACTTAGGTTCCTTCTTGAATAAACCGATTCATTTGCGGCAAGAGTTTTTTTCCATTACTGGCATTACTTACAATACTACAGAGTACATGGTATTACTCTGCGAGTTTTATAAAATATGGAAAGTTGTTACTTCAAAAGTTGTGTAAGGAGATCACATGGTATATACTGTGTATTACTACACTACTTTTCACTAACAAGGACTACATTTTTGTATTTAGTTTAACTCGAGGGGTACAATACAATTAATGCATTAATTTTTTATTTTCACCTGTTGAAGACCCATAGATTATTTGAGCATAATACTTACCCAAGTGAAGAAGGTGTAATGAATCAGCCATGATAAACTGATCTACCGTATTTATAGGTAATTTTAGTAACGGTGTGTTCTCTGTGTGTTCTCTTTATGATGTTCTTCATGTACTTATTCTCGATATCTGCTGTCTGTTCTTAGATCACAGTCTATTCTAGGAAAGCTCATGTGTCGTCCACCTTTGTCATACTCTCCAGTAACTGTACATTTTATACAACCATAGTCAAGTCAATTAAAGAATTACTGCCTACTGTTCCTAAAAAACAATTATCTAACTAAAGCATTAGAACTACATATTATTAAGTAAAAAATCGAGTGAAATATAGTTCATATATATAATTTTCTATTAAGTATGTAGGTACCTTTAATAAAACTTCTTGCTGGAGTGTCGCAAACAAAATAGTTAATTTTAATTTCTATTATCTTGTTTTTCTATTCTATCCCATTTTGAAGCATATCATTTAATTCGTCAACAAACAAAGAAAAATAATTTTGTAAGGGTGGTTTTGTTACATTGCGATAAATTACCAGGACCGTAGGATTCCGATGTGGCATTTCCTCCATTTTAAATAATATTGGACAAAATGCTGTAGAAAGAAAAGGAGGAAGATCATCTATATTAAAAACTAAACACATTTGATCAAATTGAAAATAGGGCAAAACTTCCAAGATGCTGTTTCTTATACCATTATACCAAAACTGACCGTTTTTAATAAATCAAATATGGGATATTTGATTTATTAAGAGATCTTGGTGTCCGAAGAACAGTTCGACTATTACATGGCACATATAAGTCATTTGATCGCAGTATAACTATTAAGCTATGTAGAGAACTGTTCGAAAGATTATATTCAAGCGCCCATATTCTCAATTCTTCAGACCAATTTTTGCCTTTATCTCGTTTTCTTTTTCGTATTCTATTGCTGTTCATCAAATGAAGAGGACAAACCACTACCGGACTGTGTAGATGTAAATAAAGAGATTATAACATCGTCTTTTAAAACGCCGATAGTAGGATTCAAACTGTCTCTGTCTAAACAGTACTTTGTTGAATGATGACTATTATTGCTATTAGTCTGGATATGGTCATTTGTTTCGGTTTTATCTTTGATTTTCTTAAAATACCGCTTTATGTTTTGTTCAGGTATGACATAACCAAGTTGTGCAAATATGGATGAATGACGAATGCTACTTTTTTTTCTTATGGGACGTGACGCCATTGCCGTTATAACTTGTACTCGTAGGTGATAACATAATACATACACAACTAATTGCGATTAATAAATTCGGACCTAATATATTTATTGGAGTTTAATGGTTGTACACCGAATCTCATACCAGTGCCCCCTATCTCCGGAACCTCAAGTACAAGAGGTAATAGTTTACTTGTAAATAATTATTGTAATTCTTACTTCTAAGTTGCAACCGAAGAATAAAGGCTGGTAATAGCCAGTTTAAAGTAACATTAGATGATAACGTTTTCTACTCTACAACGACTTGTTTTACTAGTAATACGTTATAAGAGTACATTTGAACATAGTGAAGTAATCTCTGCAAGGTTCATAAAGGTACTAATACTTAAAAGTTGTAATTTGGTAAACAAATTAGAAACGGTAACTTTGAATAATTACTATTATGTCACGGCAAAAAAATGACGACCTTAGAGGCAATTCCGTAAGTAGTTGTTTGGCAATAGTATAATTATATAATTACTTTACATGGAAAATTACTATAAAGTATGATTCGCAGTAACACTTAGATATATAATACCTAAAAACGTGTAACCCAGTGTTTATTGATATATAGTAGGATTATTAGTGATAATACCTAAAAACTCTTAAAGAGTAGTAGTGGAAACAGTGTTAGCTACTTTAGTGCCAGGTATACATAAAAATACACAAACCAGAGGCTCCTCCCATCAAACCTATTGTAGTGCTGTTAATTTGCCGTTACAAAAACTGGAAAAACATATTGCTGAAATTATGCAACCTTCTGTCGAAAAAGCTGATTCATTTGTAAAAATCTCGGAGCATTTCACTCGAATTATACGAGACATTGTTCTTGAAAAAGACGATATCATTGCAAGCCTAGATGTCAAATCGTTGTATCCCAGTATTCCCATCGACGAAGCATTGGACATTGGAGGAAAAAATACTTATTTTTCATTCAACGAGCAAATGTATAAACAAATAGCTAGTGCTCCAATCATCGCTATCTCCAGTAGTCGCGAATTTATTTATGTTACACTTCGAGAAAGAAGCTCTTCAGAAAGCAAGTTTAAAGCCCAAATTATAGATTCGTTATGTGGATGACAGATTTATTATATAGCAACATGGTCATACAGAGCTCGACAAATTTCTGAGTCATGTAAATTCAATTCACCCTAGAATACAATTTACTCTAGAGTTAGAGGAAAACAACGAACTTGCATTTTTAGATGTTCTGGTCACAAAATTGCATATCGCACATTTCGAATACACCGTGTATAGAAAACCAACACACACAGACAGATATTTAAATGCAAGATCACATCATCACCCAGCACAAATTAGAGCTGTGGCTAATACCCTAATATCCAGATCCGTGCGATTAACTGAAACACAGACGAGAAAAACGAACTTAACACAACATCTAGTGCTTTAAAGAAAAATGGCTACATAAATCGCACCATAGAGAAAACTATCAATGCACGCGGTTCCCGAACAACGAACAACAAAAATTATGAACCAGAAAAGTAGTCTTACCATATGTAAAAGGCGCAACAGACAGAATCGGAAGAATTCTTAGGAAACACGACATACAAATAATACACAAACCACAAACCACTATAGGTAACCTACTTGGAAACCCAAAAGCTAAAATCAAACTGGAAAACCACGGAGCATACAGCATTCTGTGCCAAGACTGTGAAAAGTGCGTGGGGCAAACTAACCGGCGAATATCATCAAGAGTCGAAGAGTATAAACTCAGATTCAGAAACAAACATACGAAGAGTATAAACTCAGATTCAGAAACAAACATACAACTCCAGCTCTATTCCTACATCATCAAGAAATCGACAACAAAATAAATTTTGGATGGGTGTAGAGAGATTGCCAATATAGAACGGTATAAGACCAGAATAATTCGAAAAGCCATAGAATTTGAAAAACAAGAAGATTTGAATAAAAGGGACGAATCATTAAAACTACCAAAAGTATGGAAGACAATAATCTACAAATCTAAAATCTAATAATCAAACGCAATTAGCGCAACAACAACAGCACCATGCGGAAAACCTAAGTAACGACCAACGGCCGCTCAGATATAACCTTGGGGGTATAAAAGGAGGCGTCGCAGACACCAACACTTCAGTGGCTATTCGAACGTTATTAATTTCGATGTGACTCTACGAAGTCGGTATTTCCTGACAAATACCAACTCTCGTTGGGAATACTTTTTCTGCAAAGATTTTTATGTATATAAAGGTGGGTACGAGGTATATAAAAATCTCCTTGTATTAAACAAGCTATGAAGATATTAAACTTAAAAAAGGATATAATGATAACTAGAAATCGTATGAAGCAAAATGCTTATTTATTCGTTTTAGTGGAAGTGATTCAGCACGAACGTATCCTCATAAACCAACGTAGTCTGTAATAGCAACCCATAATGGCTTGCTATTGGCCTATAAAAAGAGCTTGTATCACCGTTATTATTTTATAATAGTTTATGGACTCAACTCAACTCGTTATTATATTCTGCGTGTTGCCAGTATTTCCAATTTTAATTATAATACATTCTCGTTAATTATCATGTTGTTATCGAACAATAATTATTACGTTTATTGACTTTTACGTTGACTTAACCGGTGTTTGTTATTCTTTCTATTGCTTGTTAAATTACTTTTACTTGAATAAGTATAATTTTAATAAACACAGAATATTATTCAATCAATTTTAAAAAATGTTGACGCAATAGAATAAGCTTCTATACTGATTATCTAATTAAAAATAGTGATATTTTAATATACACTTTCTAATTTAATTAAGCATGTAAATATAAGTAAAAGTCATTTTTTTTTATACTGTAGCTAATTCACATTCAATGCTAATTTATATACTTTACATTAAAACAAAGTCTCTCTAACTAACTAACTAAATAAATAATCAATTCTTATTCCAAATATATCTAAAAAGCATATATTATTTTTACTAAAAATGTTTTTTATACATTATTACTAAAAATAAAGCGCTACAAAACATTTTTGTGTGCAAAATGAAAGAGACAAAGGCCCAGTAACATTCCTTCTGTTATAATAAGAAATTGCTTTTCTTAGTATACCTATTAAGCTGCTAGGTAGGCGCCGCCGAAACCATAACTCCGAGGGCACAAAAAAATACAACAGTAGTATATTCTAGGATTATAGATGCTACTATGCAATATACTTAGCTCCTATAATGATACTAATTAAAGGAAGTAGTTAAGAAAATTTATCGTACATATTGTAGCAAAGGCATATACTGCATTTTAAAAATTGTTGATTAAAATACTAAAATCATTAATGGGTCACACCACCTTGTATGCTGTAACAGATGCTTAAATTTCCTATAGATAACATGTATAATTGTCTAGCATCTTTTTCATCTCTTATTTATAAAATACATATTTCTATATTGAGAAGTATTTTGAGTTATATGTTGTTTTGGTCTAATTTAAATAAATATTATATATTTGAAAAAGCCTCCGTTCCTTTGTTTTGTTTATATGTTAACCCCAATAAGTTTCAGTTCAAAATTCGTCACGTCAGAAATTCAATAACCGTTATAGTTTGGTGAGGTGTGTCTAAGGATAAAATGTATAAACCATTGTTGTTTTCAGAATACAACTGTACATTCTCGAGTATATATGGAACTATTTTGTATCCTCAATTACAGCAAGAAAATGTATTAAATGCAGTGTACTTTTAACGAGCTATATGCAGACCATAAACTAACGGCTATGATTTAAATACTACTCTCCACCTATTATTCCAATTTATATAAGTTAAGTTACATCTAACTGTGAAAGTCTCATTTAAAAAATTGGCTGCTCAAAAGTTACGAAGACTAGACGGTTTTCTGACAGCTGCCTAGATATTTTTTTTAAATACATTACGCGATTGAAAGTTACATGGAACTGTTAAAACCATATCCAAAAGTTTTAAGCAGTTCGGAAGCTATGGGGATTTGACAGATGTCAATATTTTTTCTTAAATCAAATTACCTAAAAAACACAACAGCAACTAAATTTACGGCATTTCAGAAATTATAAAAAAAACCATTTTTATTGACATGGCAATTTTTTCTTAATAGTTACAGCAATAAAGGTTACATTGAACTGTGAAAACCGAATTTAAAAATTTTAAGCAGTACAAAAGTTACAGCGTAAAAACAATTTTTTTGACAGCTGAGAGAATATTTTTTTAAATAAAAAACGCGTCTAGAAATTACATGAAACTGTGAAAACCGTATTTAAAAATTTTAAACAGTTTAAAAGTTACAGGAGAAAAAAAAACATTATTTTTACTCCTGTCAAAATATATTTTTTAATAAATTACGCAACTAAAAGTTACATGGAACTGTAAAAACCGTATTTAAAAATTTAAGTGTTTTGGAATTTACGGGAAAAGACAGTTTTTTGACAAATTCAAAAAAAAATTAAATAAAAGTTACACGAAACTGTGAAAACCGTATTTAAAAGTTTTAAGCAGTTCAAAAGTTATGGAAAAAACAATTTTTTTGACAGCTGTCAAAATATTTTTTTACAAATTACGCCACTAAAACCTACATGGAAATGAGAAAACGGAATTTAAAATCTTTTTGTAGTTTAGAAGATATTTAAATTTTACGTCTTTAAAAGTAACACAAAACTGTGAAACTGTTATAATAAGCAGTTCAGTAGTTCCGATTAGATATTTTAAAATCATAATATCCTATCTATTACCGAAAACCGCGATTTGGGGTACTTTAAATCGTGCAAAAGTTTCAGTACAAAAAAAGCTGGGCAAATTAAAGTTCGCCAATTTATTATCAAAACTCCTAAATCGATGCCTTACACTCAACAACTTTAAACAAGAACTGTTAATTGATCTATGGTATTTTTTCATTTAAAATAAATATTCCCAAATGTTTATCTCTGCCTCCATATAGGAAACGCCATTACAGGTGTTGCACTCATTGATCTGTGGATAATTTTTCTTAGTTTCTGTATACGTTTCAAATAAAAATCCAATATTGGATCTGATAGATAACATTTTAAAAGCACGCATCGCTGAATTATTATTTACATGTATATATTTACAATGCAAAACTAAAATCTCTTAACCTGGTTCTAAACATGAACCAGTACCAGTACCAAAATGAAGAGTGCATTGACCTCCGGCCGAATTAACTTTGCAAGAATAATCGCCTCCTACATACAGATGAAAATTCTGATTACGTTGCGTCAGTGTCTCTCAAAAAAAATTCGAGCAATGCCAGAGAGTACCAATACATGTTACGATGACCAACATTCGTAGAATGCCAAGGGTGCAACTTTGCTCTGATTGGTCCAAACGTGCATTTCGGGCGGAGACCGTGGATCGCTAACAAAACCAGGGCGTTTTTTGGCCAGAATTCAGTAGTTCAAGTCAGTCGTAAAGTCAACGCGTATAGTACTGAAGCCATCGATAAGAAATTTTTCCTTCAACGGGGGATACACGCCGGAGCTTCTATCTGAAATTTTGCATAGCACTTATCTCTAAAGTAGGATTTTTGCTCGTGTGATTCGCCAAAGAGTCGTACGTCATAATAACCATGTATGCGTACAGCTTGCTGGGGTATTCGGAAGATTAGAAGATTGTGTGATATTTAAAATTACTCATGCAGAAGATCACAGAGGTAAGCTGCTTCTTTGTAACTCAATAAGAAGTTATTAGTTTACTTTTTGCGCTTAATCATTGTTTTGGCGAAATATTATAAGTGTTTATTATTTTGAAGTGTTTGACAATTTCTAAACGTCCAATTCTTAGCCTTCCGCAGTGTTATTTAATTTTTTTTGTTACAAGTGAACTTACTCATAATTATTGAAGCTAATAATTTTTTATCGAATCATTAAGAACATTTAATAACTTATTTAACATTAACTAACTTGTGTGATATTTTAATGTGAATTAATTTTAATACATTTTTTAAATGACTTAACTGATCACAACCCCATTTAAGCAATATTAGTGTTATCTGATAAATACTTATTAATTTGCTTAATAATCTTTTATTTTTAAATAAATAACTTTTGCTATTTTTAAAGTGTCATTAAAAACTTAAACGAATTTTGTTTGAACATTTGTCTAATTAATGCTAGCTATATATTTCAATTTAACTTGAGAAATCTTAATTTATTGCTATTTAGTGTACAGAATAATTAGCTTTGACCCATATGGCGATTTGTATTTGTTATTAACAATTCTAAGAAGTTTAACTTCTATCTGAACTGAGTCAAGCTTTTCTAATTGTGACATATCGGACTGTGACTAATAAAGGTTTTCTTCTTGATCGGATGGTTCCTAAATTTATAAGATGAGACTTTTCCCGAATTAGGGCATGTATAGGCTAAGAGAATATTTAAGGTGTAGCTTCGAAAATTGCGCTTTTTAATAATCCCCTTATTAAGACTTTTGGCCCGACAGCTACCGAAACTTACGAGCTCTCTTAACAGTAGAGGCTTGTCTGGAGTAAGTGCATTAGAACAACCGTGCCTTATTATAAACAATTGTATATTTAAATTTATTTATTATTAATTTAGTGCATGATACTTAATGTGCATGTTGTAGTGGTATTTTAGAACTACCATACAGTAGAAATTTTTAATTTTTAATTTTTTTTTAACAAAGCTTTAATTGTCGCTACCTCATTTTTTTTAACCACGTTTGTTAACAACTGTTGTATTTTTTCGATTGTAAAATACTCTTGATAACATTTTCAAGTAAGCTTTGGTAAAAAGTGAATTTTGCAAGAACTGATCGCTACCCGACGTAGTGCTTAGTCCGTATGTGCTCATTCAAAAAATCAAAAAAATTACTTGATAATCTCCTGAAATTAAATTGTAATTTATAACGTTGATGAAAATAGGAACAATAGTTCCCACCAAAAAACAACTATATAATTAAAAATACAAAAAGATCTATTAGCCAAACGTTAAAGTTTTAAAAAAGGTTTAATTTTTTAATTGTTTCGTGAAACTTGTCACCATAAGTTGTATTGTTGTTGTCCTCAGCACATACATTTGTAAACATTGTAATTAGCGCAAGGCAATTGTTGCTAAGTTTCTTTTGATTTTCAAAGACATTGAATATAAACTCTTACTCAGTTGAACAAACTTCTGGACTTAAAACTGTGAAATGAATTAATTGATTTAGTCAAAAAATCGGTGAAGCGAAAATAAACTTCTAAACAATAATAAACATAAACTAAACTTCAAGTCCCTCAAAAGACTTTACGCCAAGCTTTCAGAAATTAATCCACTTTTATCAGTGGTTAAAATTTAACCAAACAATTTGTAAATTAGCTATAGTATATTATTTACCCGGCGTCCACGTTAGTAAGATTTAATAAAACGTAGTTAATTTTAAGATATTTAAATTAGCAATATTATTTAAAAAAACTATCATTTAAACAAACTGACTTACTTTCCCTTATAATACCTTCCTGTCGCTACTCTCAGAACTTGTTTCACTGTTTGTGAAATTTGGTAAAAAATAAAAATAATTATTAAATAGCATATCTGGGCAGAGACCACCTTCGGGCTTTGTTTTCCAATAAATATGGCTAAATTCACGCCCAACGACTTTTCTTCTCCCTTAGAGTCCATGAGACTCCCAACTTTCTTTGAGGCGGGTGCCCACTTTCCGGAGGGCAACCGGGTAAATGGTGGAGGGACCTCGGCTAATCCTTCGGGGTTAGCCCCAATAAATAATACCCTTAATAAAATTAACCCCGTAGATACGACTAACCTAAAATATGAGAACGATGTAGTTAATCTTAGTATCATTAGTAATAAGCATGAACTAAGTAGTGTTAGAAAAGGACCTTATGAATGTAAGAACTTAAAGAAAGAAATAAACAGTCTATTAGACAGCTAATAGCTACTCCCAAAAATAGAACATAAAAAAACTTTTTGACACTTCATGTAGGACCGAGTTGGGGCCTCTACATGACGAAATTGACCCTATTACTTTGCCTAAACTATTGGTCAGCCGAAGTCGCTGTCCTCAGCATCAATCATTAATGACAGTTCTTTGGAACTAAATGAAAACTTACAAGGCTTTTCAAGCTATAAATCTTTTAGTCAGTATTCTTTAGTGTCTGCCAAATGCGGCACTAAATATAAAACATTAAATAAAAGTGACAATTTTGACAGTGGTACCCTAGAGACACTGGATTTTCTGATTTTCGGGGAAAACTTCTATGTAGTAGGCGAAATAGATTTATTTCTCAATTGGTCTCGTAACATTTACTGGTACTTGCTGGCATTGGTCGAATTTTTTTTGAGAGACAGCAATGACGTAACGTAATCTGGATTTTCATGTGTATGTAGGAAGCGATTGTTCTTGCAAAGGAACTTCGGCTGGAGGTCAAGGCACTCTTCATTTTCGTACTGGTACTGGTCCATGTTTAGAACAAAATTGAGGATGGTATAATAATGAATTGATTTTTATTAGGAATGGAAAACAAATATTAATACTCAAATACAACTGAATACACCAATTTACTTTCTAGTGCAGAAACGTTTGTTTCTACTAGCCTGTAATATTTAAGATAATTTTTTTCAGAAAATAATAACTGAAGGTGATTATGCGATTTTTTAAATTGTTTACTATGTTACTGTACTATAACCTGTAATTCATTTGGAGATCTTATGTTACGATGTAGAGTTTTAAGACCAGTAATACATATAGCGTTTTTATATCGTTTAGAAAATTTAATAAGAAGTCTAAGTTAAGTTTGAATTGGTCTAATATTTCGTGTATTATTAAATAATACACGTAATTATATTATATTTGTTTTAGGCCATCAGTTATTTTATTAACCAATTTTTGTTTATTTGAAACAACTGACATGGTACTGAATATAGTACAACAAAACAGCAGTAGTTAAAATAGGGTAGCGCCTCCTCCTCCTCCTCTTCCTCTCTCTCATGTCCATCATTCTTATCTTCCTCCTCTTTTATTCTCATTCGCATCATATTTTTAATTTTTTCTCTTTGTCCTCCCACATTTGATTTTGCATTGTTAAGTCTTATAAATCAAGATCATTTTAGTATGCTGAGGCACATTTACTAAGCTGTGCTCGAGTTGCGTAAAAAGTTATTTTTGAATTTTTCCACCAATTGTGTATAAAACAAAAAAAAATGTGTCAAGTAATAAGTGAATTATGTGTAATCGCAAAAAATTAGCTACATCTATCAGAGAGTTAAAAGTTAAATATCTCAATTTCTTTGAAGTGATTTCGAGAGATGAATACACCAAGCTGTTTTATCCACTGAAACGAGATTATTTGGAAGCAATTAACTGTTGTGATGATTATTTAGATGGAATTATAAGCCTTACTACGTTTTTCAATACATTTGGGAAATCATACTTTGTAGGAGAATTAAGCCACCTAATAGAATTTATAGGAGAAGATTGCCAATTTATACCTGCTATTATTGCAACCCAAAAGAGGTTCCAATTATACGAAGATAAAAAACAGGTATTATCAAGAAAAGTTAATCCTATTCGCAAGAGACAACCCCCCACATATTTAAGATATTATGTTAAATAAATTAAATGGCTGAGTTGCTGATTGCAGTTAAATTATTAGAGGACAAATTTAGTTATCTTTCAAAAACCTATTTCTCATATTCTATGGCAAGTGGTCCGGAGTGGATAGACTTTTATTATAATCAATCTGCGGAATTCGTAAAGGCTGCCCTCTGTTGCAACAAATACTGTGAAACATTAAATTTTTTTCAACTTATTCAAGATCTAAGAAATATTGGCTTTTGTTACTATTTAAAAGACTTGATGCAATTTATTAACGAGGATACTATTCTTCAAGAAATTGAAAAGGAAGAATAAATTTAATAATATTCACAACGGAGCAAGTGGTTACTGAAATGTATGAAGAGTTTATTATATCTGTTGCATACTTCCAATATTTATCAATTGTAGGCGAAGAAGACGCAGAAGCACAAGATTTGTCAGCTTACGTTAAGAATATAGATCGAATGGAACAATGTAAATTAGCCGCTAAATTTTTTTAGGATTAAAAATGGGTTCATTTGGAACACCATAGTAAGACTGTCTAAAGTTGGCAAACATTTCGTATAAAGCAGAAAATTTGTTTTCTTCGAAATTGAAGTACAAATCGTGATAAGGATACCTTTCAGAATTTAAAAATACTCTAATATTTGACAAGGTAATATTGTCAAATTTACACATATCTTTAGCAATTTTCCCTTTTCTGTTTTCTTGAAAGCCAATCACAACATGACGAGGAGCTTCTAGTTTACTAGTTATTTTTACCGGCCATTTGTGACGGGTTGTTTCGGTTAGAGAAGAATATTCAACAAGTTCCCAACTCCTGAATCCTATCAATATATCTTTATTTGATTCTAATATTTCTAATTTTTAAACTTTCCAATAAATTTTATCGAAAGTAACCAATGGAGTGTCAGGAGCACTAACAGAGTGTGCCGGATCTTCTTTGAAGATAACACCATCTAAATCATCAGTTGATCTAATAAGAACTAATTCCTGTTTCATATTCATAATAATTTTTCTGTAATCTTCAAAAAATCCTAAAAGCATTTTTAGTGGTATGGATACGGAGAATTTTCCATCATTATCTACTAAAATTTTATCACCTTCTTTTCGATGTGGAAACCAACCTGAATTTTCCAGTTTTAAACTTTCATTGGTATTGTGGGAAAGGTAGCTTTTTAAGGTTGATGCTAATCCAACATTTGTTATTGAATCTATAGTAATTTCGTTTAGTTCATAGCGGATTCCTCTGAACAAAAAGGCTATACCATTGTTAATAAATAGCAATTCTTTCTTATCTTTATCTTCTGTATTAGTTAATTTTCCTTCAATATAAAGTAAACTATTTGATGGTAGAGTGTAAGCATCGAGTTCTTGAATTGGGATCCTTATTTCATCATTGTAATTGAATTTTGAAGAAATATATGGTTGATATGTGTGAAGCTCTGAACTAAGGATAGAATTGTCTACATAAAGCTTTTCGTTTACGTTTAATATGTTCATTATTTTAAAACAGTGAAACCCAAAGATGTGAGAAATTTACGATTATCTCGTGTTAACTTGTTGGTGTTGGATTTGATACTGAACTGTTGTTTAGTCTTTTTCTTTTTATAAGTTTTTACTTTGTTGATAGTGGTAGGTGCAAGTCTCATTCCAAGGGGTCTATTATATCTAACAACCATTTTATATGTCACTAGCTTGTAAATGTAACCTTACTGTTATAGTTTCTCCTCTAAAACTGATAAGTTCTCCGTCTTGATCAACTATTTTAACGGTTATATTGTTAATTGCTTTGACGCTAACTGGAAAATACAAAATGGGCAAAGGAGATTCCACTATTTTATAGCCTGGAGCTACGGTTGGATAAAACTGATGAATAATATGAACAGGTTTACCATTACTGTAAGAACCGACACAAATATTACAATCAATACAAATAGCATTCACCTTAGTTATTTTTGCCACATTATCTGATTCTTCCTCTTTCATAGCTTTTAGTATCCTGCTATTAAAACCCAACATTTTTCCTATCGAATCTTCCTTGGTAAAATCAATTTTTCTACTACACATTAAAAAAGTTTTTAAAGTGTTAACATTTGCTTTTAAAAGAAAAAAAATTTTTCATTCGGAAATAAATCTTCTATACTTTCTCTTATGTATGTTTCTTATCTGTAATGTCATATGTTCCGTCGGGAATAACAATTACTTTATTATTTATATAAAATTTATTATTTCCTTCTTTTATATTGGGAATAGTCATAAACGTTTCAAAATCAGCTAAGCTCAGGTAATATTGTTTTCCATCCTCTAAATATATGGGCGGATTAACATCAGCAGACAAAACAGAACTGTTGTCCTGATGTGGCAATTGTGGTGGACATTGCAGTTTATTTATGAATGAGATATTACAACAAATAATGAGTTTATATATTTTTTTGCAAACATTTTAGGGATAGTTGACCACAGTTATATGAATTAAATTTTTGTTTGTTTTCATAAGTATAAAATACATCCACTTTGCCATTCGAATTAAAATATTTCAGAAGTTCAAAAGGTGGCTTTAAATTTCCATAACTATCAAAATATATTACATTTTTGTTATTTTTAATATAAGCAGTCCAATGAGATCCTTTATTTTGTTTTTTATCCAAATTTACAATACCACACTCTTTCAGATTAATTTTTTTTGGAAGTTCATCGAGCATAAAAACACCTCTAAAGCCAGTTATTTTTAACAGTTTTACATATTTAATAATATCATTGTTCGTAAGTGCTCTTTTTGGAAAACTTATTTTGAGTTTTTTTTTTGTCTGATTGCTTTCATTTTGACGGATCCTCCTTTATAAGGTCTAATAAATAGTCCTTTTCCTTTATATGGTCTAATATATAATCCTTTGCCTTCTTTAGAAGCATTTTCCATTGCAATATTATGCCTATGTATTTCTTCTAGTTGCTGTTTAGCTGGTTTAGCATCATTTACTGCCTTAGCAATTCCTGCCGCGCCTCCACCTAGTGCACCCAGGGCGCCAAGAATGGGAAACAAAAGAGGTAGAAACCCTCCAACTTTTTTGGGTGTTCGAATGATACGTTTTTTTCTCAATTTAAGTTTACCCCCTTTTTTATCTTTAAATCCCAAACCGAACTTTCTTTTACCCTTCATTATTCCCGCAACACTTAGAGCTGCAATTTTTTCAACAATAGAAGAATCCTTAGCTTTTACCCTATCCCAGGGTTTTTTTTTCTAATATTTGGTCAGATATGTGTCTTCTTGATAAATCTTCAGTCTGAGAGTATGATATATCGTGTTCTTTACAAGCGGAATCCAATGGATTTATACCAACGTCACCTCTAGTTAATCTTTTCTCCAAGTTGGTGCCTGGACCACAATCATTATATCCTGGTATATGAACTTCAAAGGGTAGTTTACTAATTAATTTATTTACTAAACCAGAGCCTTTTCTATTACGTCTTTTGATAGTTTTTTTCAACTTATGCCGACCCACAGTCATTGAAGTTCTTTTTATACTAAAAACACATTGACATTTTTCTGGTATAAATACTTTTACAGCTAAAAATATTTACTAGTGTGATTAAGAATGAGGATTGAAAAACAAAAATTCTCTTTACCAGTAAATAATCATGACGAAAAAATTTTAAGTAAACATTTGAGAAAGCATGGTGACTTATTTTGCGGTGGTTCAGTTGTTTTGGTTGGTTGCAGTGGTAGCGGTAAAACCAACGTTATGCTTACACTGCTCGAGCATCCTAATGGAATTAGGATTGAAAATGTCTATGTTTATTCAAAGTTATTAGATCAACCAAAATATGAATATTTAAGAAAGTTGTTAAAACCTATGAAAGAAATTGGATACTTCGAATACGATAGCGATGAGAACATTATTTCACCTGATGAGATAAAACCAAATTCCGTTGTCATTTTTGACGATATTCCTTGTCATAATCAATCTATTATTAGGGACTATTTCACGCATGGAAGGCATAGAAACACCGATTGTTTTTTTATTTTTCAAGGATATTCCTCAATCCTTAAACTTCTAATTCGAGAAAATGCCAACTTATTAATTTTATTTAAACAGGACTGTTTGAGTTTAAAATATATATATAACGACCACTGTATATTGGATATGACATTTGATCAGTTTAAAAATATTTGTGCTAACTGTTGGATGGATCCATATGGCTTTCTTGTAATTGACAAAGATTGTGAAGTAAATCACGGCAGATACAGGAGTAAATTCGATTCCTTTATATATTTATAAAAGTGAAAAATTTGCAGTTTTATTTCATTTAAAACTTGTACAGCATGGATAAACGTTTAGCTAGAGAATTAATAAAATCGAGACAAGCCGTGCAGCAGAAATATCGAAGCTTGAAATTAGCTTCTTCTACCGCTCAGTCCGAATTAGAACAAACTTATAGACAAATGACACAACTTCTTAAACAGCTAATTTGAACTATTGAGAATTCAAAACACCTACAAAGCTTTATAAAACATCAACTCCGACGAAAACTATTCAGAAAACAGGAAAAACTCCGTTACTCCGCACAGAACTACCAACATTTTTAGATGACAGTAGTATCACTTCTTCCTCTCCTGTAGTACAACCATTGGCATCAACTGTTATAGCGGAAACATCAAATCCTTCTAGTGACACAACAACAAATTTAAACTTGTCAGACATATTGGAACAAACTAGAAAAACAATTCAAACCTATATTGGTACACCGTCATATAAAGATTACTTAGCAGATTTTCATGAATTACCCAGATCATATATTGATGAGGGTGTGAAAGATACACAACATAAATTTGACCATTATTATGGAATAGTTCATGACCTCGAAACGGATAAGTTTTCTTTTGGTTTAACACAGATACCGGTAGAAGTTATTGGAAAAGACATTAAAGTGGGAGGAATAACGTACAGGCACGCCAGGTTTATACGAATTGCTTTTCAAAAAAGAACCGAAAGGTTATAAGAAGGAAGATTTAGATAATTACATGAACATTCTAGCTAAAACAAATGTATATCGTAGGGATTTTGATTCAAATGAACAAGTTCAAGGAAATACATCACACAAATATGTTACAATAATTGGACCATATTTACAAAGAAAGGGGATTACAAAGACAAAAACCTTGCAAAGATTAGTTACAGCATTTGACAAACCAAAACCTCCGTTTAGAACAACTAGAGCCAAAACAACAGGAAAGGGATTAATTTTGAAAACAAACAGATCAAATACAGACTATGTATATTGGCATAATGTAAACGAAATTGTTGATAGGCTACGTTAATTAATTTCCTCAAGTGATGCGGGAAAAAAAGCTCATAGTAACGAGATTATCTCTATTATTGAAGAATTAAGAGAAGATAAAGTTATACTATAAATAACAGCTATTAAATATAACCATATTTATTGTTTAATGAAAGCTCGACATGACAGTTGATAAATTTGGACGCCATATTTCAAAACGTCGATTAATAAATTCTGCTTCTTTGGAAAATACAATTTATTCAAATATTGAAAGTAAAATTCTCAACAATTTTAAGTTAGATTTTATTAAACAAAATCAAGAGGGAATAAGTGACATTAATAATTTAAAAAGGAGATTAGGTGAAAATGAAACAAATAATGAAATCTTTGCTAAAAAGCTTAAGGTTTTTGATGAAAATTTTTTAAAGTATGAAAACCAAATTAAAGAATGTTATACCTCAATTGAAAACGTTAATAAACAGTTGCTAACGCTAAATCAAATAAGTAAAGATTTGCAATTTTTAAATGAACATGTTAAAAAGGAAGACAAAAAACGAAGTGATGACATCAACAAAATTAATAAAATAATGGAAACAAATATAAAAGAAGTAATAATTGAAAAACACAAGGAAAAGATTAAACAATTAAGAACTTTTATAAAAAGGTTAGATGATGAAAAAAAAAGAAATCAAAATAGCATTCTTAACAGTAGAACAATTGACCAACTCTCTTTGGAAGAAAAACAACAATATATTTCCTTTGGAAAGATAATGTCTAGTGTAATTAAGAAATTAGAACAAGAATTAAATAAAACAGAGGAGGAATTCAAAAATAGTGATAGTAGATCAAGATGAAGTTTTCAATGCTAAGAGACTTCTTAAAAATTCCGGTCACTCCATGTTTGAAGATCTTACTAAACTTCGGTATGAACTTCTTCAGTCGGCGAAGAAAAAATATGGTAAATCCAAAGCATGGTCTTCTGGAGGCAAAGTCTTTGCCTGGAACGCTCAAGATGGTACAAAGATGCAATTGAACTTAAGTATCTAATACTAAACAAAAATGTGCTATAGCGTAGTGTTTGATTCGGAGATTAATACGTATGTATATAACAGATAATTTATAATAAGTTATTGATTAATTTTTGTAAAATGTAATTTATTTTCCATTAAACAAAATTTTGAGCGTAGGTTATTGTTTAATTGCTATTAAGTTGCCCGGCATTTTATTTATGTGGTTGATCTATAATTAAAATTCATTCATGTCCTGGTACTGGCATAGAATTTGTTTGTTTTTGTGAAGCATACTTTTTTTTTTCCTTGTTTTTTATGCATGTATACATGTATATTTACCTCTGAGGTATGATCATACGGTACGGCTAGCTGCTTCCTTACAGAATTTTATCTTTTTTTTCTAATTCCTTTGTAAATTATTGTAAGCATCAACTTTACAGAATATAACTTATACGGTTTTTCTTTAACTGCCGATAGATTGTAGCAGGGACAGCTTATCGGGTATTTTGTGGATATTATTTGGACTTGTTAAGATTATAATATTGACCACCGATACTGACGTGGTTTTGTGTGAAAATACTAGTTGCGTTTATTAAAATTTGATCATACGTATATATTCATCCTGGTGTTCTTAAATTATAATGTAATACTTAATTCATCCCGATATATTCTTATTGTATGCATAATACTTTTTTTTGCGGATTTTAATTGATTTATATTTTCAAATGCCACTGTTTATTTATAGACATTTGATTGTTTCTTGATAGGCGATAAACTCACATGCATCATAACTGGTTAGAATATTCTCACTTTAATGTTCGGTCTCTTAACACTTCATTCGATTTGTTTTCCTCAACGATTGGCGATCTGTCTTTGGATGTCATTGGATTGTCTGAGACCTGGCTAAACCCAGGAGTCCCAGATCTTCCTTTTGTCTTAGAAAACTATGTATTGAAAAGACGTGACAGAGACGGGAGAGGCGGTGGCGTGGCCTTTTATGTAAAAAAATCTTTAAAGTTTAAACTTTTATCAGATATAGGCAATCCCACCGATGCCCTGGAACAGCTTTGGATATCACTGAATATCGCTGGCAAGAAGGTATGTGTGGGAACACTTTATAGGCCTCCTCACTCAAATTTAAATGATTGTTTACAAACACTTGAAAATAATTTGATAAGTTTGATACCTGAACACGATTATGTTATATTCGGGGGAGATTTTAACGTTGACTTTGCTACCCCAAATAACTCTAACGGACAGGGATTATTTTCAAATTTTCTTGACAAGTACGGGTTAACTCAACATATTCAGGAACCTACCCGAGTAACTAACAACTCAAACACTATTTTGGACTTAATTATTAGTAACTGTGCTGATATTGTGACTGACCCTGTAATTTTTCGAATGGACGAAATCTTCGATCACCGTATGGTGTGCTGTAAAATTAGAATTGTTAAGCAAAAACCCAAACCTTTTTTTAAAACGTACAGAGATTTTTAACATTTCGACTACAACTATTTTCTAATTGATTTAAATAACTTTAACTGGGGACAACTTTTTGAATTAACAGACCTAGATGAAATGATCGAATTCTTAAACACAAATATTTTAAATTTATTTAATCTTCACGCACCGATAAAAACGGCCAAAATCACTAAGGCACCTGCCCCTTGGCTCACAGACAACCTTAAACTTATGATAAAATTAAAACATAAAGCATTAAGTAAGTACAAAAAACAGCGAACTGAGCAATCCTGGCAAGAGTTTAAGGAATTAGGAAATGTTGTCAATATGGCTGTTAAGTCAGAAAAGAAAGCATTTCTCCAACATTCATTCAGAACAGATCCTAAAAACTTTTGGCGCACACTCAAATACCTCAATGTTCACTCTAGTTCAACCCAAGATCAATCATATTTTAACATCGCCAATGCTGATGAATTTCTTGATTATTTTCAGACCAACACTCCTCAAACGAATTTAAACAACACCAATTTTGTTAATAACCATTATAAATATAAAACATTTGAAACCGTGCATAACTTAGAAAATTTTGTGTTTACTAACGTTGATCTGGAGGAGGTTGAAAAAATAATTAATGGCATAAAATCTAACGCTACGGGGCCCGACGGAATTAATATTAAAATGTTACTTTACGTAACCCCACATCTTTTACCGCATATTACTTTCATCATCAATAACTGTTTATCTGCTAACAGGTTTCCTGAATGTTGGAAGAGTGCTAATGTGATTCCCATCCCTAAGACTTCCAACCCCTCCCAACCTTCACATTTCCGGCCTATTAGTATTCTCTCAACTATGTCAAAAATATTAGAAAAAATAGTCGAAAAGCAATTTGGTAATTTTATAAATGTAAATAATATTATTCCAATTACACAATCTGGTTTTCGTGAGCACCATGGTACTAATACTGCCCTTCTTGAAATTACTGATGACATCTTTCGAGCGACCGATAAAGGTCAAAACACCTGTTTAATACTTTTAGACTACAGCAAAGCTTTTGACACCTTAGACCATAGTATTGTTTTTTAAGTTAAAATATTTTGGGATAGGAAATGCTGCGATTGACTTTTTCAAAAGCTATTTTAGCAATCGAAAACAAAGGGTGTTTTTTGGTAATAAATTTTCCGAATATGCAAGTGTAGATAAGGGGTTGCGCAAGGCAGTATCATCGGGCCGCTGATGTTTTCTGTGTACACGTCTGACTTCAGCAGGCTACTCAATCACTGTCGTTCGCACCAATATGCAGATGATAGTCAGTTATATCTCTCTTTTAGTCTTTCTGAAATTGACACCGCTTCTTATTGCATAAATCACGACTTAAATATTCTTGGCGATATATCGCAAAAGCATGGTCTTTTACTTAATGAAAGCAAAACTCAACTCGTAATTTTTGGCAAGGATAGATCGCAGATTATTGATCGGAAATTACTTAATGTCACTCTTAATAACACTATCTTAAAACCTGTAAATGTTTGTAAAAATCTTGGGCTACTTGTAGACAATAACCTGCGATTTGAAAAACATGTCTCTTCCCTCATACAAAAATCATTTTTTAAGCTTCGTATACTTTATCATAGCAGGGATATTTTAGATACATCTATTAAATTGAAACTTACTGACTCGTTAATTTTATCCAATCTTTCTTATTGCTGCACTGTTTACTGGCCAGCCTTGCTTCAGAGAGATAAAGTCAGTTTACAACGTGTTCAAAACGCTTGTGTTAGGTTTACGTATAATATGCGAAGGTTTGATCATATATCCGAATCTTTTAAACTATCACGTTGGTTAAATTTGGAGGAACGTTTTCAGTCTCAACTTTTGGGTTTGGTTAATAAAGTCATATCTATAAAGCAACCGCAATATTTACTTAATAAACTTATTCGAAGTTCTGATACTCACTCTATGAATACTCGCCACAAAGGCTTATTCAAGGTTAATTTATACAACTCTGCTTTGTTCCAGCGCAGTTTTACTTACAACGCTGTAAAAATTTATAACCAGCTTCCTCACCGCCTCAAAACCTGTTCCCTGACTGATTTTAAACATAAGGTTAAGAAATACCTTTTCGAAAAAAGAGCCCGAACACGCATATGATTGTTTTTCTGTTTTTCTGTTTTTTTTTTTTTTTTTGTTAAAAAACCTTACTAATTTATAATTAATTATTTTTTGCTAATAGTTAGATATTTATATATATATATATATATATATATATATATATATATATATATATATTTGTTAGTTATCTGCATAATTATATAACAAGTTGTATGTGGCTTAAATATTAGAATTGCCTTTTTTTTTACTTTTTTTACACTTTTTTTGGGGGTTGTGTAGAGCAACACTGTTGGATACCGCCCCCCATTTATCCTGTAACTTATGTAAATCTTTTTGATTGAAAATAAAGACTGTTTATTATTATTATTATTATCAACTACTTTCTTAACTGGAGAGATAAAAAACTCCTTTAATGCTTTAGAAAAGGAGATTACTAAAATTAGTAAAGTTTTAAATGAAAAAAGTTATACAATACAAATTGATAAATTGAATGAATGGGAAAAAACATAAAAGTTATATTTCGAATTATTACAAAACATAGAAATTGAACTTCCTTTAAATTGAATAAACAAGTTTGTTGTCATGTCAACCGTTAAACAACAAGTCGTTAATGAATTACATAAACCTGCTAGAAAAAACTACAAACGCAGAAGGGTGGTGGTGAAAGGGTTAAATGATCTTTTTCAAGCTGATTTGGTTGAAATGTTACCCTATGCCAAATTTAATAAGGGATTTAAATATATCTTGATTACCATAAATGTATTTTCTAAGTATGTTTGGGCCGAACCAGTAAAATCTAAATCTGGAAAAGACGTAACAGCGGCAATGAAAAAAATATTAATCAGTGCAAAAACTCCACTAAAAAACTGGCAAACGGACAGAGGGAGAGAGTTTTTCAATGTAAATTTTCAAAATTTGATGCAACAATTTCGAATTAACCATTATAGCACGTTTTCCAATTTGAAAGCGAGTATAGTAGAAAGAGTAAACAGGACTTTAAAGAATAATATGTGGAAAATATTTATCATTCAAGGAAATTACAAATGGTTTAATATATTAGCGGATATTGTAAAAGAATATAACAATACAAAACATTCTTCAATAGGAATGAAGCCAAAACAAGTAAATAAAACAAATGAAAAGAGAATCTTAAAATCTGCATTTACTCATGCTAAAACGTTAGATATAAAATCTCCAAAGTTTAAAGTGCGTTATCACGTACGCATAAGCAAGCATCGAGAGGCATTTTCGAAAGGTTACACACCAAATTGGTCAAATGAGATATTCCACATTAAAGAAGTTAAGATGACAAACCCTTGGACATATTTAATTCAAGACGCAGATAATCAGGACATTCTGGGTGGTTTTTATGAGCAAGAATTACTAAAAGTAAAGCATATCGATGTGTATCTTATTGAGAAGATTTTAAGAAGGAAAGGAAACAAAGTTTATGTGAAATGGTTAGGACTTGATAAAAAATATAATACATGGATTGATAAAAAAAATATTGTTTAATTAAATTGAAATTAAATTTTAGTTAAATTTGTTTTATTTCTGTTCCTCACTTTATGCTTTAGCTGATACAAATTACAATGTCTGAAAAGTACCTATTCTTATGTGCTAATTAATTTCAAATAAAATTCACATTTAAGAAATTAAAATTTTATTAAGTAAAACATCAAATACAATTTTTATTAAAACGTGTCAAATATATTTTATTTCTATGTTCCTCAGATAATATCGAATCTAGAATAAGTTTACAATCATTTATTCTTTTTTCAAAACGGAGTCTAAGTACCACATCTGAAAGTTACTCCTACGGGCTTGTCTGTAAGCAAAGCTCCACTTCACTAACACATGCACCTTATTCTTCGCTTCCAGAAAAGATATTGTTTTCTTCGTAATATTTTCTTTTTGATCCATTTTCATTGTTTTCTTCGTAATATTTTCTTTTTGTTCCATTTTGCTTCAATTTGTTTTCCATTTCTTCAGGATATAAAGCAAGTAATTCCATCATAGTTGAAACATTTTCACTGTTAGGATTTTGTGTTGGACTTATTATATTATAAACATGCGTACACAAGTCGCCACAATCAGCTGAAATATTATTTCGAAATATTTTGAAATATGTATTGAATTCTTGCCTTTTAATTATAGATAATCTATAATCAATAATTTCCTTCAATCGGCACAAATTGTTCAAAGACTGGACCTGCAGATGAATGTTGTTTATCTTCACACTGGTTTGATCAACTTGAGGAAAGTAGAAATTGTTTACAATAATTCCTTGATGAACACAAATATCTTTCCAATTTTATTCGGTTAGTGCGATTAAAAATCCAGTTTTTCCACCAATTAGAATTTTTGGAGAAAAATCATTTAAACTAATGCCAACAAGAACAAATTTTGACAAAGAATTATTTAAAAAATAAATTTTTGAATTAAGAAGCGTTTCTAAAGGTTTATGTACCACGGCGTTGTTCATAATAACTAAACGAGACTGAAACATATTGCGTTATTCTTGTACTTAAATATTCTCATCCCCACTTTCTTTAAAGTTTCGATTAAAATGGATTAATGAAAAAATAGATTTCCGGTTTGAAATTTGTAATAATGATAAATAATTAAAATGGTAATGTATAAAAATAATGCGAAGTTTAATGTAACACTAATGATGGAAAAGTAATAATTTTTGAATCCGTCATAATAATTGGTACAGTTGGGGGTTATAATTTGTAACTGATTATTTTTAAACTCTAACCTTTCGATCCAATTTGTATCAAAAATAAATCGATTTGGATAATGATACAAAATTTTAAAAAATTTATTTGCATTTTCATCTCCATTTATTCGTTCCATCCAACTAATTGTACTATTGTTAATTAATCCAATTTTCGTAAATTTACAATATTTACTTAGAGTGACGTCTGTTTTATTAGAAAAACATATTTCACACTGTGTTACGCCAGGGGGATGATGAACATAAAAAACATTTTGGAAAATAAAATAAAGAAGAATGAATAAGCTTTTCAAATGAAATATATTTTTCCTTGTTTTGTGCGATAACTGTTAGTTGTTCTTTGTTTAAGCATAATTTTTTAAGAAATAGATGAGAATCATAATTACGCAAATTATGCAATATAACTGGAATAAAGTTAGGTATTCTGTAATTTATGTTGCAGAGTGAATGAGCTGGACCTCTATAAAGACCAGTTATATGACAATGATCTGCAACCCTGTCATTTAAAAGAGGTTTATTACAAATATGACAAACTGTTTCATAGTTATGATAAATTTTGTCCAGTTCGTTCAAAGGAATCATCTTTTTAGGAACCTTTAAAATATTATTGTATATATTATACACGTCTCTTTCTAAAGAATTTACAAATAATGTATCAGAATTTTGACCTCTATATCTTTCAAATTTAGAATAATTATCGTCGAAGGAACATTTAATGTAATAGGCAAATGAATGTGGAATATGTTCATATTGTTTTAAGGTGTATGAAGTATTAGGATTTTTGTCAACATTGTCATTATTTAAAGGCTTTAAAATGCATTCAAATCTGCATACACCACGAAAGGAACTTTCATTTGTTTATGATAATTTACAAATTTCAAAATATTATCATATGAATAGTTTCCAAACTTATCTTTTATTAATTCTTTAGAAGGTAGGTTAATTCGTAAATGATCACAATCATAGCTATTGTGTTGTAATAAATTTTCTTCTGTAGGGAAATATTGTAAACAACCGTCGCAAATATATTTTTTTCCGTGATGTTTAGACATTTGTGCAGAAACTAATTTTGATAAATCTTTAATATAGCAATAATGAAAAGTTTTTTCATCGTCATCACTTATTAACAATAAACTGACATGTTGATTTTTTTTATTCGATGAATAATAAAGTGGACCAATTACTTCATACCCCTTTTTAGGATTTATAATTTCTAATCCATATACATTAATAGAAATGTTATTTTTTTCTTCAAAAATCTTAATGTTCTTTAGCAACATTGGAAATTCTATACCTGACATATCCAAAACAGAAGAGTAGCGTGGGTAGGATGAAGTTTTAAAATCTAATCCGCTTGGTTGGTGAAGAGCAGACACAACTGCCCAGGCGAAGCAAAAGTTGTCATCATTCCTAATGTTGATCACAGCTTGACGTCTCTTGATATCTTGAGGAAGTTCGATAAAAGATGAGGCTCTCAGCGGATTGTGCTTGTTAACATTAATTTCTAAATGAAGATTCATCAAAGCCCATCCTGCAATGTAAAAATTAAAAAATTACTTTTTTGTTGCCGTTGTAAAATAGAAAATGAATTCTTTACCTGAATCTCTTTCTGAAAATTCGTCAGCTTTCTGGTCAATAATGGTGCAGATTTGCTCTAAAAGTTCTTTTGTCTGATATCCCTGGGAAATGACTTGGAACGGCGCATTAAAAGATTTGACATCATAGCTGTCGCTGCTGGGGTTAAAATAGAAACCGAACAGTTCCATATTTAGCTTGATACATTTATGTTTCTGCAGTTCTTGATCTATTAGATGTACAATTTTGTATTCCAAATGTTGAAAATATTCTTTCACATTTATGAAGTTTTGGGGTGAGGAAATCCTATAAGATATTATTCGTTCCCTGAATGCCGACTTGATAATTTCAACACCTTCCTCCAAGCCTATTTTGGAATTGTTCTTGTGCACACTAGATCGAAGATGTCCACCCCATAGACTTTGGTTTATATTTTTCTTGCATTCTTTACAATATTTTACAATATTTGTATAATCTATAAATTAAGAAAAAATATTTTACAAAATAAAACATGAAAAATAAAATGTTCTTACCTTTAACAAGCTTTGGTTGTTTCAACCAACTAGTGAGTGTTGTGGAATTTCCGCAAACATGTTTTTTAATATGTCGCAATAAATTATCCTTTTTAGTAAAGACTTTATTACATGTTACACACTTATGCATTTTTGAAGTTTTCTAGATAATAATAATAAAATTAATATTGTGCATTTTTATTTAGTTATAGTCAAATTTTGAAAAAAGCAATTGCATTTTTGAAGTTCTCTGGATAATAATAATAAAATTAATATTGTGCATTTTTATTTAGTTATAGTCAAATTTTGAAAAAAGTAATAGAAATTAATTGACTTTATGAATCCATTTCTTCAAATGAGTCAACTAATTTGTCAAAGGCCTGTTTAACATAATTCACCGTTCTTGCATCTCCCTGTTTAATTGTGATCAAATCAGTTAAATTTTGAATAGCGAAACTCAGACACTTAAGGTTTGCTACTTGTTTTTTATTTTTTTAAAATTTTAATTTTTTTTTTTAATAATAAATGATGGTTTCGAAATTGAATTTTGTTCAACTGGTGAATTATTAAGAGAAATATCCGAAGTTAAATTTGCTTCAATTTGTTTTTCTTGCGAATCAGAATTTACAATATCATATGGTGAATTAATAGGAGATATAGCCGTACTTAAATTTTGATCAATTTGTTCTTCTTCCGAATCATAATTTTCACTAAACAAAAAGGGAGAGCAAATTGGTCTCGGAGAATTAATTGGCGATTTTAATTTTAAATAATTTGGATTAGATTTTTGAAAACAAACAATATCCTCATAGCTAGAATTTTGATTTTTGTCAATGTCATTCAGTTCTTCAAAAGTTTGTTTAGGTTTTGTTGTAATTAAGTCCGTTTTGTTGTCAATAATGTCATTAAGATCGTTAAGAGTTTGTTGTTGAGTAGCTGTAAGTAAATATTTTTCGTTGTTCTGTTTGTTGGCATTATTCTGAACTTGGCTATTGTAAATAATTTCATTCAAGTCCTGAATAGTTTGTTGTTGTTGTTTCATTGTTTTGTTGGTTTGCAAAATTTTGCATTTGAGTGCATGTGTATAAGTTGAAGTCATTGTCAATAATTTTGCTACTCGATGCCAAAAAATTGTCCATTATGAAAAAAATCGTAATAACAAATAAAATACCAAATAAAAGTGTCACAAATATAAATAAAAATGTCACCAATATAAATAAGAATTAAATTTTGTCAAATAAAAATGTTAGAAATATAAATAAAAATTAAAAAATTACCAAATAGACACAATGAAAACACCAGAAAACTCGCGAGCCCTGCACAGTGTGAATGCTGAAATCAATTGCATTCGTTTCTTCGCTGAGGCGATTTTATATGAAAAAGTTGATCACATATGTCCTACTTAAAGTTGAACGACAATCATACAACCACTTTCCCAAGCCGAGCAACGACTTTACCCCCCTTATTTTTTAAATTTTTTAAATTTTTATTAACTTGGAAGGCGATTCCATCAGTTATAAACATTCATTTTTGGACAAATCATCTAGGCTTGTCAGAAGATCATTCTTGTTTAACATCGACATTAATTATATTGAGGAAGAGGAAGATGAGGAGGAGGAAGATGATCAGGAAATTGACGAAGGAGTGGACATGGATGGACAACTGCTAAATTTAGGAACCGAGGCTGACGTAAAAGTAAGCAAGTTTAGGGCTAGTGAATTATTTAATAATTTTGAAGAAAAAGATGTATGTGTTATACAAAGCTACACTAAAATTGAAAGTCGAAGACTAGGAACATTTGCTATTTGCCTTCCTTGTAGTGCAATTCACATGAGATATTTACGGAGAGGGGAGTCCGATCATGTGAGCTGCCACTACAAAAGAACTTATGTTGTTAGTGCTTCTGATTTACATTGTGCTATTTGTAGGATACATCTTTTTTTACTAATTCCTGAACCTGCTTGCTTTTACTGCAATAAAAATGAAAAAAAAAAAGAGATGGAAGATTATGTTGTTAAATATTAATGTTAAACATAGTTTGTAAAGGTTATGGGTAGATTATTTTAACAGTATTAATTTTAAATATAGGTTATAAACGTAATGGGTAGATTATGTCAAAAATATTAATTTTAAACATAAATTGTAAAGATAATAAGTAGAATACGTCAACAATATTAATTTTAAAAAATGTCAACTGTTACTATAAGCGGTTATATATTTTCAGTGCTATATGCAAAATACTTCTTTTTATTCTAACATCTGACCCTGTATTTTTTTTTATTGCAACAAGAACGAAAAATGAAATAGCTAATCAAATGTAAAAATAATGTGTAGATTATGTCAACTGCCACTATAAGCGCTCATATATTAGCATAAAATTTTGTTAACGCTTGTTTCTGTATTCAATTGAGTTTTCTCTTACTTGATGCAAATTATATTAATATTATTAATATAATTAAAAAATAATAACTTTTAATTTCCACTGTTTATTTTAAAAATGTTAAACCATAACAATTGTTTTGTTATGTGATGTGAAAATTAGTATGTATGAAAAAACTTGTTTAGAACATTGTTGTTTCAATATAGGAAAAGGAAAAAATTTATTAATATATTATTATTAGTATAATTTAAAAATTATAACTTTTAATTTTCACTGTCTATTTTAAAATGTTAAACCTTAACAAATTAGTATGTATTAAAACACTTAAAGAATATTGTCGTTTCAATATAGGAAAAGGAAAAGGAAAAACTGTGTGTCAATTATTATATATTTATATTTACTTTTTACAAATTTATTTGACCAGAGTTTTCACAAACACAAATTATGAAAAATATTATCCTCTTTTTAAAACTACAACAAAATGATGTCTAATTACATCTTTGAAGATTTGTACCAAATAGTAATATCTAGTGCGACATACAGGACAATTGTTTACCATTATAGAACAACAATTTTCATCATTCCATCTTAGAATACATTTTAAACAAAAAATGTGGGAATATGTATTTGGTCTACATGAATCATAATATTCGATTATTTTAAAACAAATAGCACAAAACACTCCTGGTATAATTTCTTCGAGGCTAATTGTCTGAAGCGGAATGGATCGATTTCTTTCTCCAACTGATTCACTCATTTTATTTTAATATTATTAATAGATTTATTCAACAGATTTTTTTTCTTTTAACAGTCACTCGTACCTTAGCATACTAAAATGATCTTGATGCACCTATTTATAAGACTTAAGAATGCAAAATCAAATGTGGGAGGACAAAGAGAAAAAATTAAAAATATGATGCGAATGAGAATAAAAGGGGAGGAAGATAAGAATGAGGGACATGAGAGAGAGGAAGAGGAGCAGGAGGAGGAGTCGCTCCCCTATTTTAACTACTAACAGCGGTATCTTACATTAATAGGATGGCTGAAGTGAAATATCGAAAATTTAATAAAATTACCAAGGAAATTTGGCAGCGGTGTGAAAATAAGAAAATAATTATATTTGCTTCTTACATAAACTCAAAAGAGAGACAAAACCTCGAAGTCTAAAGAGACTGAAACAGAATACTGTCTACATTGTACGATAACATAGAAGTTAGGGATACCAGAAATTTCCTCGTTCGCTAGTTACAGCAATCACGCCAAGAGCAAAAATTTTGATTCATAGAACTGAACGAATCCAGAAACGAGATAAATGCTTTCACCCTATCATGGAAAGGCCTTAAAGCATTCATTTTTCCCCCGTTTTCACTTATTCTAAAAACTCTTAATAACATTAAATCAGAGGGTATAGAATGTATAATGGTTTTTCCTTTTTAAAATCTCAACCATGGTTTCCAAAACTAGAAAAAATTATTATGGCAAAAATGTTTACTTCTACCCGCAATCTGATTTGCTCTTGCCTCTTTTAGAAAACCTCATCCGATGGTGCAGCCTTACACTGGAGGCGGAAATGTTATCGAGCAAGCCTATATCAAGAAAACATCTCAGGAGATGAGATCATGCTCGAATCTCTAAGCACATGCGCAATAAAACAATACAATACCACATAATCGCATATTTTAAATTGGGGCTTTTTGCCAAGGTAACAGGGTCCAACTATACCAGCCGGTCACTTAAGACAACCTGGATCTCCTAAGCCAGAAATTTGAAAGGGGTAGTAATAAACACTTACAGATCAGCTCTAAACTTATTATCGGAAGTCGCGAAATCAGACGTAACTGAGCGGTTCATGAGAGGGATTTTCAATGTACGACAATCGTTTCTAAGGTAAGATACAATCTGGATCCCTGTCGAGTTGACGTTAGAAAAAATACATCAATTAGAAAATCTTAAACTTAATAAATATCTCAATAAAGCTAACATTACTGGCTTTGTGCACAGCTTAAAAGATTCAGACTCTTAAAATGTGCGGTATTGTTACAAACAAATTTAAACGTCACAACACCCGGCATTAAGCTTCGTCAGCAGTTCTGAAGTCGGCCATAAACATCGAGACCATACGAAACTCAGCTGAAAGGTCAAAGACCTTCACCAAATTCTACAATAGATCTGTGATTGCTAAGAAAGGACTATTGGAACTTATATACAATCAATAACTAGACCATTATAATTTATATATTTTAACATTACTATTATTAAAATAGAGTAATATTAGTTGTACTGAAAAGTATAGATTTTATCTCGTAAGACAAGATCGCGTTGAAGTAAATTTAAACATCTACAATGCGATTAAGGAGGTCGTGTCCAATCGAACTAAAATTAAGGATATTTTAAATAACTTACCTGTAAGGAAATTCAGTCCTAATTAGAAAGAACTTACAAATACCCGTATTTACTGTAAGTTTGTGTCCGAATAAACCAAAAGCATAATTTCAAAAAAAATGAAAATCAATAAGTATGATAAAATCATCCTAAATATTGTATAAAGAGCAGCATTTGTATGTTTACCAAGTAAATATCTATAAAATCCATGTATATGAAAATTTCACGGCTAATAAGATAACGTTATGATGTTGTCTTTTCTTTTCTCTGCGAGTTTTTTTTTTCGTATAAAATTATATAACCGCCCTTCATAATATAAGCAAAAAAGTAATAAGTGTTCTACTAAAACAATAGGCTGTTTATGGCAGTAATCGGTATCAGATGATAATGTTTAATCTTTTGTAAGGATTTAATAAAATTTGGCCAATTTTACATTATAGCACGCATTCTACTACGATTATTAAGTTTTATTAAGGTACGACAGAATGAAAAATTGTTTTGGTAATAACATTAGTATAACCTGTCATTTAGTTCGAGTGTCATATCTTTCGGTTTTGTTGTGTCAAGACTAAGAGAGCGTATCATTTTTAAGGTCTTCAAGTTATATTTCGCCTTTCTACATTGTCAACCTGTGTCAATTCACTTTGAAGGATTTACAAATACCATCATCAGGCCGTGTTTGGCTTCTGAAGGCAGTCTCGCTGCCTACAGATTCTATGTAACTTCGGAGAGAACGATCCATCTTCAAAGGACCACAGAATGCCACAAAAACTACTTTTCCAGCAATTCCCCGATAGATAGCTTGACGTGTCCTGAGCAACTAGATTCCTCAAAACTTCATGTTGTTACGGGTCTTAATATGGTTTTAATTAATATAGCTTTCTCTAAGAAATAAAACTGACGAGTTGTACCTATTTCTAGAAGAATTGGAGTTCCCCCAACTTGTTGCAATTACTGAGCACTGACTGTACCTAAAAGATCCCTTTTATGTGGAGAGCTATTCCACAATAGCTAGATATGACAGAAATAACTCAACTCATAGAGGAACACTCATTATTTCTCTAAATGGTGATTTCGTCTCGGTAACTGAATATGACCATTAGCGAATAATAGTTTTGAATTTTCTATGGTATATAATCAAAACTTTAATCTCTATGTAATCTGTATTTATAAATCACAAAATTCTGATGTACAATCTTCCTTTAATTACCTGCTAAATTTGCTAGATACTCTACCAGTAAAAGGCAGAAAAATTCTACGCGGGGACTTTAATATTGACCATTCTAGTATTTGTACCACCCAGAAATATTTAATTTCTATATTCGACTCTTTCGGCAATACATGTATCGTTTCCAACTAGAATTTCAAAAATACTCTTCTTCTATCATTGATTACGTGACGTCTGACTTTTCTCCATCAGAGGTTCAATCTCAGGTTTGTAGCACAGGTCTTTCCGATCACGAAGTAATATTTTCCAAATTTAGTATTCCTCTTAGGCCATTAAAGAAACCTCGCCATAGTGGCAAAATTTTCTCGGCCGCCAAATTTTCAGTATTTCATAATATTTGCTTAAACACCGACCGGAATTTTGAATTTGAAAATGTTAACTGAAATTTTAGAGCTTTCGGAAATAAAATTTTAAGTGCTTTTAATAAAACTTCGTTGCTTAAGACTATCAAATCTAACCGTCATAAACCGTGGACCGCGAGTTACGTTGTGGTCGAGCGGAAAGCACTTTTTAAAAATTACGTAACTTTATTTAAAAAAAATGAAACAAACGTTCAGAATCGAGGACAGACTAACAGTAACGCAATTTTACATTTTACCTCTATTTATATGTTTCTCTTATCTAAATTATATAAATGCAACCTAAACAGTATAGGGGACGTAACTCCTCTACCCCTTGATGGGCATATAAACTGAAAGTTTTTATGACCTAATTTTATTTGGAACAAATCAAATTTAAATTATTATATTATTATTTACCTCATTTTCTTTAATTTTAAGAATCTTTACTTTAGGCCATAAATACTTGTACAAAATATAAAATATTACAATGGTTAAAATTGCATACAATAAAATAGTCCCCAAACTTGTCTTATGGTAATATACAGTGTTAGTCAAAAGTTTAGTATTTTCAATTTTCTGCTTATTTATTTCATTTTGTAAATCATCAAGTTTTTCCAGGTTTATAGAATTCGTTTTCAAAAATCTTATATTACTATAGACAGTTTTGCTTGTAATATTTAAATTAATATTAGGTAAAGGTATATTTAAATATTCATTCTTAGAGTTCTTATAACTCCTAAGTATTATATCATTTATCTTAACACTACATATAGGGCTTAACTCAATTAAATAAGTCCCGTTTAATAAAATGGTATTTTGATTATTTTTACAATTTTCGGTAGCTGTAATGTCTTTATTTGTTACAACAACCCATTTGCCTTAATCAATATTTTCAAGTTTTAGATTTTATAATTTTACGGAAATTTGCTTGCAGTTCGTGATATTATGTGAATATCTTAATAATTGCATTTCGCATGGTAGTGTTTTAAATACATTCTCAGAGTGAATGTGATTACATAAATATTCATTGTCCGTTACTTTCTAACAAGGATCATTAGAATATCCGAAATTCTTTTCATTTATTATGAGATAATTAAAATTTGGTATTATCATTTTATAATATTCGCCATTAGGTATTGGTATTGGAAATAGATGAAATAAAGTATAATCTTGTTTTTCGACTAAAGGAATTTCTAGCATAAAAGTAACTTCGCTGTTTATTACATAGCCTTTTATCTCTAGAACATTTTCTTATTTAATGATATTTTCTAAAATTGGTTCAAATGGCAATTTCTCTGAATTTAAATGTCTTTTAATCAGATTTATTTCTGTTAATAATTCTTTAGGTTGAATTATAGTATTATGGAAGTTAATTAGTTTAGCAAAAGACATAGCAACTTCTATATTTGCTAATATATCATATATATTTTGAAATAACATATACATTTGTGTTAAAACCATTTGAGTACGATAATAATCAAAATCGGAGATATCTTGGATTTCTATTTGGTTTAAAACTTGTATTGTTTGATTTACCCTGTATTCTAGGATATTTTGATTATGAGATATATTCTTAGATATTTCTTGAAAACTTTTAATTGAGTTACTAAGTAGAGTGATTTGTTTATCCATAGATAATTTAATATTATTTTGATTTTGTTTTAATATATTTATTTCGTTATTTATTGCCATTGCATCATCTTCATCTAAATTCCCTGTTATACTTTTTAATATGCTACCTAGTCCATTAATTAAACCTCTTTTATGACTAGTTTGTTTAGGAGGTAATATTTCATTAATTTGGCGTAATATTTTCTGTTTTTGATTATCAATAATTATATAAGAATTATAATATTCCGTATTATAGTCGGTTTTATTCCGCAAAAGTGCTTTTAACATATTATATTTTAAACTTAAAGATTTATATTCTTCTATTATACCTTTTATGTCAAATATTTGTATAAATGTCCAATGATTAGTTGTTTTCTGTGCATGTCCTAATTTGTAGGGTAATATGCCAGGGTTTTGATTTAAGTCGTAATATTTTGGTTTGTCTCCTCGGGCGTAAGACCATCTGTAACAAGAGGTCGTTTTAATTCTTTTACATGTATAATTTCAGTCTTTTTGGGATTTTTAACATTTTGTATTTTTACCCGATTATGTTCAAGTAGTTCTTTTATTATGTAAGGTCCGCTGAACTTTGCTTGATTTTTAGTTCTAGGGGATAAGTTTTTATATACCTTTTGATTAAGTTTAAATTCGTAGGGTTTGTCACCTTTTGGGTTAGTTTTTACTAACATGATTTCTTTTTGAGTTTCAGTTTTTTCTGTGACTTTATTATAGATTGCATCTACCTTTTGTTTATGAGATACTACATAGTCTGAATAAAATGTAGTCGATATTAGGTCAAAAGGATCACGAGAGTTTGTGTGTCCTAAAATTAATTCATGTGGTGTATATTTTGTTGTACTATGCTTTGAGCTGTTATATGCTATAACTGCATAGGGTAATAATTCTAAGATTGGTTTAGTTTTATCCTTTTCTTTTAATATTCTTAAATGTTCGATTAGAGTAGAATGATATCTTTCAATTGGGCCACTAGACTTGTGATGGAGGGGAGTTGTAAAGTGGATATTTATTTTTTGAGCTTTTAGTAATTCTTTTACTAATTCATTATTGAACTCAGAGCCATTATCACTAACAATTGTTTCTGGACATCCGAAATATGAAAAATAGTTTATAAGTTTATCGCAAATTGATTTAGCGTTTTTATCATATACATAGGCTTGTCCATATTTTGAGAATTTATCAAATATTGTAAGACAATTATTTTTTTCAAAAGTAAATGTATCTATATGAATTATTTGAAAAGGTTTGGACGGTGTTTCAGTTTTTACTAAGGGCACATATGATTTCTGTCTACTATATTTTAGAGTTTGACAGGTTATACAGTCATTTATTGAGTAACATCTTGTTTCATTTTATTCCAGTAATAATTCATTTTAAGTCGATCATACGTTTCATTTATTCCTCTATGATTAGTTTTATTTGGTGTTGATGGGTTATTAATAAAATTTTTTCACCTTGGTCAGAAATATTATTGACTAGTTTAGTACATCTTTTTAGGTTTCCTAAAATTTTGTATATACACGTTTGTAAATACAGGTATAAGTTCTTCGTTATAAAAATATATATAACACGTTTTTTCGCTGTTCATATAATCACGAATAAATTGTTTAATTATTTCAGGATCCGTTGGTAATTCTACCTTATTAATATAACTTTTTTCAAATGTTTCGAAGTCAACTTTTATCTTTGGGTGAGGTGACCTTTTAATTAAATATTGCAACGATTTATTGTTTATTATCTCATCTAGGATATTTAATCCCGGGTTCTCATTATCATTTTGATTACTATGCACCGTATTATCTGAGGTACTTACTGCAGGTCGAACTTGAATGTCAGTCAGATAGAGTAGTTAGTAGAGGGCAAGTTATTATCTAGGTTTTGCACTTGATCTAAGTCAGGGTTATCTCTATTAGTCACAATAACGTTTTCCGAAAGATTACGCAAGTATTCAACTATGTCATGATCCGCGTCTCCTGGATTGTTTATTACCGAATCATTTTCGTATAAATTTAATTGTATTCTTGATAGGGCGTCGGCATTGCTATTTTGAGTGCCTTTTTTATATATTATTTTATAATCAAATTCTTCTAAACGTAATCTCTATCGAGTTAGTTTTGAATTTACATCTTTTTGATTAAATAGCCATACTAATGGTCTAAGATCAACATATATAAAAAATTTCCTTCCGAATAAATAAGGTCGGAAATATTTACATGCCCAAACTACGGCTAAAAGTTCTTTTTCTGTAGTCGAATATCTAGTTTCAGTTTCATTTAAAGTACGCGATGCGTAAGCGATTGGTTTGTCATTGGGTATTGTCCATTGAGATAGAATTGCTCCTAAAGCATAATTATTAGCATCGGTAGTTAATATAAATGGTTTTGTAAAATCAGGATATTGTAATATCGGTGAATTGATTAATAAGTTTTTACAATGTTCGAACGCATTTACAAAATCTGATGTATACTGTATGTTCTTTTTAAGACTTTTGTCATTGGTTTTGTTATTTTAGCAAAATCTTGTATAAAGCGGCGTTAATATCCTATTAAACCTAAAAATGATTTAATTTCTTTTTGAGTTTTCGGTATAGGAAAATTTTTTACTGCTGAAATTTTTTCAGGATTTGGTTTTATTCCGTTTTGTGTTACAACATGTCCTAAATACTGGACTTCTTTTTTCAAAAATTCAGATTTATCTAACTGTATTTTAAAATTGGCTTCTCTTAATCGATTAAATATTTTTCTTAGTTTTAAAATATGTTCATCTAGACTTGTACTAAAAACAATTATATCGTCTAAATATACAAAGCATATTTCATCTTGTAATCCTCTTAATATATTGTTCATGACGCGTTGGAATGTCGCGGGTGCATTTTTTAAACCGAAGGGCATTCTTAAAAATTCATAATGTCCGAAATCTGTACTAAATACTGTTTTGGGAATATCTTCCTTACACATTTCGATTTGATGAAAACCGTTAGCAAGGTCTATTGTAGAAAAATATTGTGCTTTACCTAGTTTATCTAGAATTTCGTTAATATTTGGTAGTGGCATTTTATCTGCTACACTTACGTCATTAATACGTCTTAGATCACAAACTAAACGATATTTTGGTTTGCCTGAAGCGTCAAGCTTTTTAGGAACTATCCAAATTGGAGATGAATATGGAGAGTTTGATTCTCTTATTATATTTTGGGCTAAAAGTTTTGAAATTTGATCTTTAACTTCTTTTTTATAAATTTCAGGATATCTATAACTTTTAGTGTAAATAGGAGTATCTGTAGTTAGTTTTATTTGATGTTTAATAGCATTTGTAAAAGTTAAGGGTATTCCTTCACAATGGAAAATATCCCTATATTCGAAACATAGTTTACGAATTTTTTGTTTTTCTTCGTAATTGCAATGATCTAGTCTTAAGTTTTTTAAATTAGTTTTTAATTGATTATCTAGATTTTTATCATATGGTTGTTCATTAGGGTTGTAATCTACGAAATTGAGTTCGTTTACATTTATTTTTTCAACATCTAGGGGTTCAAGAAATTGTAATTTATTGGGATGTTCTGAGGAATTTAAAACAGTTACATAAGTAAGGTTATTTTTTATCTCAACTAAACATTCGGAAATTTCTAAATATCCGAATTTTTGGTAATCAAGTATACCTATTCCTTCTGTGATGTTCACAGGTACTTTTATTTTTTGAATACATCTTGGTGGTATAATATAAGTAAATTTTTCTGTTAACATTTTGGGTGAAAATTTATTTTCAATTTTTCCTAAATAACGTATAGGGATTTCAACATAGGGTAATTGCAAAAGTTGTGTATTAAAATCTAAATTAGCATTAAGTTGCATAATAAGATCTAAACCTATTAATCCGTCAAATTTGTCTGAAAAATCGAATAAATAAAATGTATGTTCTCCGTGAGTTTTAAATGTCGGAAATATTGGAATGGTCGCAATTTCATTATGAAAGAACGTTGCATGTGCGGTTTGCACTTGAAAAATTTCGTTTACAATATAATTAGAAAAATATCTGTAAGCAATTTCTGGTTTTATAAAACTTCGAGTACTTCCTGTATCTAATAGAAAATTTGCATTTAATTCGGGAATATAAATATACGGTAATTCAGCTGTATAGTTATTTAGAATTACTATCTCATATTGTTGTTCAGGCTCGGTTTCGAAAAATTTACATTTTCGGTATTTTCTTGGTCATATTCTTGTTCTTGGCACATATCGATATAGTTTGGCATATATATATCATTTTGTTCATAATAGGGATTTTCAAAATTCGATATTTCTTGATTATCAGCATAATCAATATTTTCAAAATTTAATATTCCTTGATTATCGGCATAATCATTATTTTGAATATCATTTGTGGTATTTTGCTTTAAAACTTCCTGGTTATAAAGTTCACTATTTACTTTTTTATTTTGTAAATTATTGTTTAAAATAGTATTACCAGAGCTTGTGTCCATTGGTTCTACTTGTCTAGTTCTCATAGAGTTTTGAGCAAAATTAGAATTTGTTCTCATAAAAGGTCTAGGTTGATTAAAAATAGGTCTTTGTAAGTTTTGTGTAAAATTTGGTCTTTGAAAGTTTTGTGAGAAATTATTTGGATTTCTTCCAAAATAACTTGGAACATTATTTCCGTTTATATTATTTGGAAATCTTGGAAAATTAGGATTATTTTGTAAATAATTTGGATTAAAATTGTTCGAATAGTTAGGACTAAAATTATGTGAATAATTTGGTTTATATGTTGGTTGTCCTTTTTGATTTTTATTTTGTAAATTTGGTGTACTTATTAGTACAGATTTATTTTGTGGTAATTGCATTTGAGCGTTTTTTCTTCTTCACGCACAAAGGCCATAGCTTCTTCAAGCACAGTTGAATTTTTTAAACGTATGACTAATGGCATATTGTACGGTAAACCTCGTATAAATGTTTTTAAAGCGAATTCATCATAATGAGTAATCTTAATTAATTTAGTTGCGGCGTCTTCATTTGTAGCATTTAATTTTGCCGAAAGTAAACTTCTAGAATCTTGAATTCTCATACCAAAATTTAAAGGATGTTCATTTTTATAAGGTTTTAAATTAATTAAATCTTGAATAAGGCAATCGATAGATCTTTGATCTGCAAAAGTATTTATTAGGGCTTGTTTAACTAAATTCCAATTATTTAATTCAGCTCTTGAAACAATAAGTTCTGCGGCTCTACCTATTAATTTACTTAATATGGTATCAAATAGACAAATGTTTATAGGATCATTTACGTTATTTACATTTTGAAAAGCTTTTAATAAATTTTCAGAGGCTGTTATAAATCTTTGTAACAATTTTGGATTTCCATCAAAATTTGGAACATTATCTGCTTGATAACGCAAAAGAGTATAGTTTGTTGCCATTTTCTTATTTTTTGTTTTATTGTCAGTTGAACCAGAATTAATTGATAGATCGTTTATAGAGTCAATTAGATCGTCTAAATTAAATTCTCGAAATAGCTCAATTTTGGCGATTTATATATATATATATATATATATATATATATATATATATATATACATACACTAAATATAAAATATATACTTTTAAGCAAAAATATGGATATACGAAAAATATGGTTATACGCAAAAATATATATATACACTTACATATACACAAAAAATAAAATGTTTCAAATAAAATGGTTTCAAAATAAAATGGGTATTTCCAAAAATAAATTTCAAATTTACGTTGTTTATTACTAAAATGAAAAAATTTACTTATTTTTGCAAATATGAAAAATTGGTAAAAAAAAATGTTTTCGACTTACAATATTAGAAGAAAAAAGAGTTTCATCGGTTTTCTTGTTGGTTTCTTGTTGTTTCTTCCTTATCCTAGGTCCTTAAATCTACGCTGGTTTGGCGATGTTTGTCCTCCCCAGTTGAACTGCTGGATCGGCGATTTTTGTCCTCCCCAGTGGTTCTTGGTGATGTGCTAGCTGTCTCGTCTCTTTCCGTCGGGTTCCCCGTTGAAGATGGTCCTTGTGGAAGTCGCCTTAGATCGGCACTATCTACTCCCAGTAGGCTCCCAATTCTCTTCAGATTTTTCCTCTTGAAAGCCGCCTTAGATCGGCACTATTTCTCTTCCAATCGGTTTCTGAATTTTGGGTTCTTCGATTCGTCTTGTTTTGTGAAGTCGCCTTAGATCGGCACTATCTACTTCCAAAACTTGAACCGTCGAATTTGTTTTGTAGGTTTAGTGAATAAATTTTTGGAAAAAACCGTGTTTTTTTTTTTCACGTTTCACTATCCTACCGACTGCGCCAGTTACGTTGTGGTCGAGCGGAAAGCACTTTTTAAAAATTACGTAACTTTATTTAAAAAAAATGAAACAAACGTTCAGAATCGAGGACAGACTAACAGTAACGCTATTTTACATTTTACCTCTATTTATATGTTTCTCTTATCTAAATTATATAAATGCAACCTAAACAGTATAGGGGACGTAACTCGCGAAAGAACTAAGCATTTCTGCTAAAAATATACGTCCTCTCTTATATATAAAAAAATTCACCGACTCCATTTTTATTCTCGACTATATGTCTAATTATAGGAGGATCTATATTGAACTAATCAAAAACTGCAAAAAAATATACTGGTCTAACAAAGTTTAAAAACGTTTCAAAGGAAACTTGGTCCATTATCAATGACCTCAGAAACAATACAAACCCTGTGGTTAAGATCTTGCCAAGGCCAAATGACCTAAATGATTATTTTATTAATATATCATTTAAAAATGATACCTTTTGGATTTGGACATTCTTTCGTTTCTCCCTCAATCGAAAAATGTCGCTGATAGCTATTTCTTAAGCATGGAACTATTGAAAGAAATGAATAACGTCACAAGCAAATCTTCGTGTAGCACTGATGGTCTATCAATTAAAATATTCATTAACCTGCCACTCCCTGTCAAAAAACCCCCTACAACACTAGTAAATGAATCCTGTATAAAAGGTGTATTCCCTGAATGCCTTAAAACAGCTATAATTATTCCTCTCCATAAATGGGGCGATAAAACTAACTCTTGCAATTATCGCCCAATTACTCTACTGCCAGTGTTATCAAAAATCATTGAAAGGTTACTGAAGAATCGTCCATGCCATTTCTCCTTAAACATCAGATAATATCCCCGTATCAGATCGGATTTTTACCCAACAAGTGCGCCAGTGACGCCATGTTCTCGTTTCTTAGCGACGTCTACTTATTCCTCAATAACAACCATCCCACCGCCTCAGTTTTTGTGACTATGCAAAAGCCTTTGACCCTGTTAGTCATGAAATATTGATAAGCAAACTAAATTTTTATGGAACCCTTGGTATTTCTTTCCATTGGTTTAAATCTTATCTCGGGAATAGGCAACAATTTGTAAGGGCAAATAGTTCTGATTCTGTAAATTTATTACAAGTGGAGAACCTCAAGGTTCGGTCTTGGGACCTATTCTTTTTTTGTTATACATTAGCGATATAACTCCTAAAAATTAATGGAAACATTCTCTCTTTGCTAACGACACAAGCATAACATGGAGTGATTTTGATACAGCGTCTTTACATTCTAATATTTCCAACGACCTTGTAATGATTAAGATTTGGCCCGATTCTTTGCGTTAATGTGGATAAAACAACCTTCTTATCTTATAAGAGGACTTTACAACGACTTCAACTACTTAACAGCAATATTAATTACGTTGAGTCCGTTAGATTCCTGAGTTTGAATTATAAATAACAACCTAAAATAGCCTAAGCATATTATCGCTTTAACTAAAAAACTTACTACCGCCTGCTTTGCCATTCGATCAGTTTCGCGTCTCTTTTGCCAGACTTACTTATTTCTCTCTATTCGAATCCCATCTCCGCTATGGCTTTTCCTTTTGGGGCTGCTGTACCACCGAGCAATTTCTTAATATTCTTAGGGTTCAAAGAGAGCAATTCGCTATTTGACTGGCCTAAATAATAGAGTTCACTGCCAATACTATTTCAAAAAACAATAAATATTAACACTTCCTGCATTATGTATTCTAGAAACTATCTAGGCACAGAAATTAATTGAAATTAATTATTTACAACGCCATAAAACTTTTACAATCATCTTCCAGTACATTTAAAAACTATCCCTATATTTGCACTCTTTCGAAGAAAAACCAAAGTAAACGTCATAGAAAGACCTTTTTACTTCGTTAATGATTTTTATAATGAATAAGTCTCATTAAAATGTTTTTTATTTGTTTGTTTACTTAAATCTTTTTGGGTGTCATGTTCCAGCAGTTAGCATAGAATTTAAAAATTTTGTCATATAATATATAACTGTCTGACAGTCCGTTAAAATTAATTATTTTCTTACGTAGGTATAAGATTAAGGTTATACATTTTCTTTTTTTAATATACTTTAGTTACTATATTAGTGCAGTAAACTTCACTTATTGCTTGTATAACGATAACAAAATAGAGTTTAGTGTCGCGTAATTTGAATTTCAATGTCCTCGAAATTATTGACCTCGCTTATGTATTGTTTATTTCCTTATTATTAAGGACACCTAGATTCATTGACCGCTTTAAGGCAATGTTATGTCCTAACGAATGTTTATTTTTCGTGATGGTTTTATAGCTATCATTACTTGGTATATTTACGATTAATGTATTTGCATTGACTGACCTTTCTAAAAATATGACTTTTTTTATTAATATTTTGTTTTTTCATTGTTTTGTTTTTTTTTCTGTTAAGGTAAATTTCGCTTTGTCCATAAATGTGTAACATTTTTCCTGCGGCAATAAAGTATACTTTTGTTTATTTGTCTTACAGCAGATCTTTTCAGACCTTTAATTATTGAAGAAATCCTTGTTTCCAAAGTATATAAAATTAAAACTCCTTGCCGATATTTTTTAGCGTAATTTTATTGCTTTAGACTACATAGAGCTTTACCGATTCATTTAATTATTTATAATGGCGAAATATTGATTTTTCTTTGAAAGCATGTCAGATGAAAGTCACTATCGGTAAGTAAAATATAGACACTGCTTACGCATTGGCGATTATATATTTAGTGAAATATTGTTCCCAAATTTATATTTTAATCTGTTTGATTTATATCCCTGTTAAAATAACGTTATTATTAAGAGTGGGAAGGGTATTCTTCCCACTCTCCTCACTGAGACATCGTAGATAACTAAAGAAAAGGGAAAAAGGCATGTTAACGTTAATCTATAAAACTATATAACTATTGAATCCTAAAAAATTTTAGGAAACGAACATAGATCAATTTTGGCACAAACTGTACCTCAAAAATTTTCTGTGTCAGCTTCGAATATCAGTAGGGAAAGCTAGAGCCTAAGCTAACGCATTATGCATTGCATATATGAAACGTATGCTTTGATAGTTTAGTGCATAGCAGTGGATAATCAACTCTAAGATTCGCAAGTCTTCAGCCACTAGCATGCATGGCTATCATCAGTGCTTTGAGAATAACGTCTTCAGTCTATAGATACAGTACGATTTTTGAGGCTACAATGTGACGATTAGATAGGATAAATGCGAATGTTGGAATAAATTGATTCCACTTTGCAGCCAATAATAAATTATTTGTCTTAATTTAAAGCCAAAGGAATTTGGGGCAATTGTAACAAGCAACGTGGAAATATATGAGGCATAATTAATGTTTTTTCTTAAAACTGTATTAAGTCTTAATTTTTTGCCTCAAGTTTAAAACATTATAATAAAAGTTTTGACATACGGAATATTGTATACAGAATAATATTCTAAGCTATAATGTTAAAATTATAAAGAAAATAAATTCAAAGAGCCATATTTTCCAATTTTTTTTAATTTAATTGTTAAGCAAATGCCAATGTAGCTTTACAAGCACGTATATTTATACATATATTTACAACATGAATAGCCTAGTTTTAAAGAATAGTAAGTAATATCAGTGGAATGTAGTATTAAACTTAAATATACACATCAATGTAATAGGTCAGTCACAATTAACAATGGAGAGATTTATGGGTTAATGGGTTCATTTAGGTGAAAATTGAGAATCTAAAATATATCAACAAATTCAAAAAAGTAATGTTAAATATGCTACAAACATACGATTTTTTATTTTCTACGCTTTATTTGAAAAGTTAAGTTAAAGTTCGCCAAAGTTGTACTGTACATTACTTTTTTATTAACAATAAAAACGGCTGGTCGTATAACTAGATGCTTTCGGAGACATGGAGCTTCAAAGATGGTCAAAATTATGGAAAAATTATAAAAAACCTTTTTTTTTTGCATGTATACTGTGTGTATAGCACATTATTAACAGAAAACTTTACAACGAATAATGAAACCTTCCAGAACTTTTTAAGATTAATTTAACCGGAGATGTGAAGTGGGGTCCTGCGCCTCAGTAATCGGAATAAATTATTTTTCCGTAAGAGTTTAAAAACTTGCGTTTTTGCAAACAAAATAACGCTCTCAAAAATTTGCATTCTGGTCTGTTCCAATTTTTTTTCCTGTATTTATTTCAGTAAGTGTAATACTCTAGTAAGACATTTTTTTGTTTTCTTTTGTATTGCTCGCTCAACCATCTGTATATATACACCCAACGAAGACTTAAGAAAAATATAAACCTCAAAATTTAGATTAACCTAGCCACGATAGCTTTTAATACATACTATAAAAAAACTATTATATCTTATTTGTTATTAAGTAAAAAAATATACTCTATAACTTTTCATGGCATTGGGCATATAGAGCAAAAAGTTCAAAAATCATATTTTTTAGCTTATTTAACCGCCTTTCCCCATTAAATTGTCAGTGGATTTTGGGATTTTCGCAATTTACCCTAAATAAACCCATTATTCCATAAACTTCTCTATTTCTAATTGTAATGTTTCATGCTTCTGAGACCTGGCCTATAGATGATAACTGGCTTGATAGTAACAAAAATATTCTAATTACAAAATACTAAAATATTTTTGAGTTTATGTTAATCTGTAGGTGTATTTAGTATATATATATATATATATATATATATATATATATATATATATATATATATATATATATATATATATATATACTCGTATTTTTGAATCTAAATTTGTTATTTAAATACAAATATAAAATTTAAAAAAATGGGATACAACAATTAATGGTATTGATTAGTCGAAGCACAGTGCTTCCTTGCCTAATAAAAGCCTAAACCCGTGTTTAACTTTTCAAGTTGAATTTAGTAAAATTGTTTTTTTTTAATATATTTATTAAATATTTTTGCAAATATTATTTTATGGTTTCTAATTAACCAAATAAGCAATATATGGTAATTGCTTAATCTATGAATCTTGTTAAATTAAAATATTAGTAACGTAATAATAAAAAAACTAATTCTAAGTTTTACTTGGTCTCTAGGCATAAAAATATGCATAATAATAAAATTATTAATATTATTGACCTGAAAACAAAATTATTTTTGATAGTTTTTTTCCTAATTAATTCTTTGTTTAGCTCTTCAGTTTCTTCCTTTGTAAAACTGTCAAGCCTGATTTTCGTATATTCAGAATTAACACTTTTAATCAGTTTTATCTGTGGATTTTCCATTACAGCATGAAAAAATATATGATGATTGTTATAAAAAAAAACCTTTGCCCACTTTCAACTATTACTCAACAAATTTCATTTACGAAGATATTAAAAATTGTATGCTTTTTAGGCATCACGCAAATATCGCAAAGGATTGTGAACCGACACATTTTTTCGTCAATGATTTGCCACTTGCGGTTACTGTATTTGATAGATATTATCGATCAACTGGTATAGGTCGGTACATTAGATTATACATTAAAATGAGGTAATTGTAGACCAACTTTAAATTACAGACGCAGGCATTTAATGTAGAGGAGATACCGTCGATCATGGATCGTATATCGTATCTATAAAATTATTATTATTATTGAAGTGAGGATAAGAATAGTTATGACCGAAAAGTGATGCATCTAGTTATCAGAAATCTTAAATCTGCGCAGACGCAATCTATGTTGTCAAAAGTTAATTTTTGTACAGAAATGCAGGAAACTGTTGCACATTAAAGGTTAAAAAGAAATACCATTCCTAACAATTCATATCTGGAATGTTGAGATTTATAATTTATGTTAATATATTTATGATTTATATTTGTTAGCTATCAATATTTATATATAATAAAATGCAGAATAGGTAATTATTATTCAATCAACTTCTATTATTCTTAATAGATAAAACATTCGGCAACCATGTTACAAACTGACAGTGACAATGGATCGTTTGTTATTCCATTTTAAGCTGATTTTACGGCCGCTACCGGCAATTATTTAAAGATATATAAAAAAAATAGGCTTAAACTAAGTAATTTGGAGAATTATTATACAAAATTTCCCATACCAAAATATATTTTCTGGATAATCTGCAATGTCCGTACCAAATAAATAGGTAGATAGTGGGGAAATTCTAAATGCTAACATACTCTATTAAGAGTTCACTGAATATGTAAGTTATCGTTTTTAAGACCAACATGCATTTATTAAACGTACACTCACCTTTTCAAAGTCGTTCTTGTTGTAGTACGTAAGAATGGAAAACAAGGTAACAAAATAACAACAGAATTATACTTTACAACAAGTGCAGGAGTGATATGTTTTTGTTTCTTCGAGAAATGAATTATTTATATTGTCCCAAACTCGACAAAGCTAACAACAGGAGTCCACAAATCGAGAAAGGGTGTTCCACTCTTCGAATATTGCACGACTAGAATTAGCAATAAACACATTTGTTTGTGTCCATAATAGTCAAATTAAACATGAGGGGTAAAGGGAAACTTCCCCACTGTTTTAGTTTAAGTTTAAGTTTAACCTTAGTTTGACATTTGAATTTGATTTGAATAGCTTTGTCCTTGAGTTTTAAATTTGTTATTCTCTTGAGTTTTAGTATGTACAAACTTGAGTGATTTCTTTCTAAACATTAACATGCCCAAAAAGTGTAACGTGAGTTATATTTTATTATCGAGCAAAACTCTTTTTAAAAACCAATTTAAAATTTAGTTTAAATTGAAAAATTACAATTTACTTAAAATGCCCGTTAACATCAATTATTTCAGCTTGACTGACTGGCAATGGCGTCCGCAACAGGTTTCATGAGATTTCTTGCTGATGTTGCGGAACTTGGACTTAGCATATTTCTTCTGGTCCTCCTCCAGAAAATTCAACTTTAAGGGTTAGCGAAGAAGTTGAACAAGTAGTAGTGGTATATCTTCAGCGGCTGGCTCTGCTTGCCTCGGCTTCTTGACACGCCTTGTATATAGTAACTTCTTATACCATATATAACAGCACGCTATAATCAAAAATAAATAAATTAGTAAAGTCCAAAAATTTGGGAATTTAGTAATTGGATCCATGTCGATATTTGGCTCGTTTTGTAAGATTTGGCTTCTTACGGAAGTATAAGTTGTCGAGTTCAATGTCGTCCAACTGAATTGAGAAGTTCGATATTTTTTCAGATTGATTAAGTTCGATATTTGGGAATAGGATCGATTGGCTATTGATTCCTGATTCTTCAGAACTAAAGATTCCCTGTGTTGTCTTTAGTTTGCAATTCCTTGGAACATCGAAAATGTAGGAGCCTATCAAGTTTAGGTTTTCTTCTTAATTTTCACAGTTTAATTTAACATTTTCCATTTGTGGAAATACTCGTATGAATTGGCTTGTTTCTTCAATACGTTGGAGGTTTGAGTTAGTTATTGTTACATGGATTTTTCTGCAAGTAGAGGTATTTTTGCTGGCTAGTAGTTGGATTTCGCAAGGGTTCTCATTTTACTTTGCTTGAAATATACTTTTGAGGGCTGATTTTCTCGCAGGGATCGCTTGTAAAAGTTGTAAATGTGTAGTGCAACTCATTTTTTATTAAATATTTATTTCGCGGGATTATCGCCCTAAACTGACCTTTATTATATATAGGTATAGAATAGAGATGATAATAATTAAATACTGATAACTGAGTTATTGGTATTCTTGGAATGTAATTTATTACATTATTAGAAGTGTAACATTCTATATCAATTATTTTTTGAAAGAGAAAGGTGTTTTGTAAATTTAATTTTAACGGTAATTGCCTTTTATCTAGTTGTTTTTCAATATTTAGAAGTTCCTTATACAAGTCATTCGTTTTTATTATACTAGGATGCATAATGTTAACTGTAGCAAAAGAGATTGAATTTTCGACATCTTGCAAAACGGCGTTAATTATTTCGTAGAGATTAATTAGTTAATTCAGAAAATCTATTATCAAAAGCGAATATCCTTGTGAACCTTCGATGAATTTAAAAATTTGATTTATTTTGTTTTCCAAGATTCGTTCGTTATCTTGTATCTTTTTATCGTGCTATTAAACTGATTTATAATATTCAGTGAGATAGCATTTTGCTGAGTTATAGTTTTTGCTAACTTGTTTTGTTTATCTTGAAGATGTTTAATTAAATTATCGTATCTTTCTCCGTCAGGGGCATCTAAATTGCCACTCATTGATTTAAATATAGAACCTAAGCCATTGATTAAACCACGTTTAATTCGTTTGGGATGAGGAAGTATTTCATTTATTTTAGTTTCCACCTTTTCTTTTATTAGCCTTAATATTTTAAATAGAAGTTTCTTTTTTACATTCACTATTTAATTCTATAGTTCTAGAAAGACGTTTTGTTTTGCTATTTAATAAATTAATTTCGTGTTTTATTTCATTGGTAAATGTTAAGGGTTCAGATTCATTATATAATATGTCAGAATATTCCCTACATAATCTTAAAAGTTCTTTTCTTTCCTCATGATTCATATGCTCCGTAATTCAGAAATGTCAAAATTGACTTTGATATTTTCATAGTGATGGTCATAATTATTTAAATTAATGCGTTCTATATTTTTTCTGTCAAATTTTTTTACATGTACTAATTCAGAGAGAGAGTTGTTTAAAATTGTTGTTAAGGCAGTGCCATTTTTGAAATAGTTAGACATTCAGAGATTTCACTATTTCCCATTTTTTGATATGGTGTAATTATTTCAATATTTTTTATTGAGGTTTTTACGTTGATAACTTGTTCTGTTCGCGAAGACATCGTTATCTGATTTAGATTTCCTTTAGTATTTAAATACAGTAATTTTATTTTTGTAAACGGCGTATTTAAATAACCTTTGTTAAAATCTATGTTTATTTTTAATTTTTCTAGGTTATCAAGGCCAATTAGACCGTCGAATGTAACATGGAATTTAAATAAAAATAATTTCAAGGACATTAATTTAGGTAATTTAAATATATTTGAAGAGAGAATTATCGTGCTGTGCTTATGCGCAGAAAGTGGATTTCCTCTTGACACGATAAATGGGTTTTCTTTAATGTTTTTATAATAATATTTATAAGCTAAATCGGGATTAATAAACGATCTAGATTAACCACTATCTATTAAAACTTTTAAATTATATTCATGGAGAATTATATATGGTAGTTTACTTGGCGTTAGAGTATTTAAACAAATCATATGTGCTTTTAAGTCGGGCTGTCTTGGTGAGGGTGTCCTTGAAAATTTGGGTTTAAAATATTTTCGTTTGGGAATTCAAAATCAGGTATATAGTCATTTTCAGTGTTTATGAAATTTTGGCTTTCGTCAAAATTTTCGTTTTCATATATCTGGTACTCTTCAGATTTGCCACTTGTATTACAGAGATATTGTTCTAGCTCTGTAATATAAAGTTCTTCCGAAACAAAATTAGGAGATTGCGGTTGTGCAAAGTGATTGTGTCCATTACATACATTCCAAAATGATTGCTAGTTTGTCTAGTTGAGATACTCATTGGAGTAGGTTTAGGTAAAACTTTATTTTGATTAGGTCTAAAAACATTTTTATTTTGTGCCTTTCCAAATACTTGTGAATGGGTAGGAAATCTTTGAGTTTGTGGGTTAGTCCGAGGTTGAATATTTATTGGTTGAACTTAAGGAAAATTATTTTGCCTTCTAAAATAATCGTTCGCCGTATTATTATTAAAAGTATGATGATTATAATTTGTTTGCAACCAATTATATTTTGTTTAAAATTTTGAATAGTTTGTTTACGTATATTTTGGAAATATTGGTTATTATATTCCTGATTTACAAATTGTAATGCTTCGGCAAGTGTTTGGGGTCTCATACATCTTATATTAGTCTCTAAAGGTTCTTTTAGGCCTGACAAAAATGTTTTTTTTGCTAATTCTGAATATAAATCTCTTTTAAGAACTTTTGCTGCATCATTTGCTTCAAGACTGTCAACAAAAGAACACAGTAAATTTAATATATGTAATACTTTATCATAAAATTGATTTGGTTTTTTGTTAGGACTTTGTCTTAACATAACCAAGCCACGATTGAGACAAGATTCATCTCGTTGAACAGCAAAATTTCTTTGCAACGCATTTTTTAAATCATTCGAAGTATTTATGTGTTGAATGTTCACAACGACCTTAGCTGTTTCAATAAGTTTTTCTATTAAACAGATAATTAAATATACATTTTCAAAATTTTCAGGATTATTTTGATCATAAAATTCTTTTATTAAACTATCGCATGTTGCGAGAAATCGACTTAAATCATTTGGGTTCCCGTCGAAACTGGGAACACAGTTTAAATATTCAGGTTTTAATTGTGCGTTAGGCATTTCAGAATCTATTTGATTATTACTTAAATTATTTGTATTTAAAGTTATTTCTTGAGAATTGTTTAACTGAGATTCAGTAGTTGAGGGTAAGTCATCTGAGGTGATTTGTAATTGATTTAAATATTCGGCTAATATTTCAACAGACAGAAATCCAAGGGTGTATTATCTAGCGACCTAGCAAGCCATGATGTAGGACCACCATTGCAAATTAATTTGTCCCCAAAAGTTCTTCTTAATAAATCTCTGACAGCCCTGGAATTGTGGGCTGGGCAGCCATCCTGCTGAAACCAAACATTATGAAATGCGTGTTATGCTGCATCTCTAATTGCTGGTAGAATTTGGTTTTCTAGGATATCGAAATATCTTTCACCAGTTAAAGTATGCTGGTAAAAAATGGACCTATAAGTCGGTTACCTGAAAATACAAGATTATATATAAAGCAGTTAAACCAGCTAATATGAAAAACTATTTTACCGTAAATACCACACCAAACGTTCATACCAAATCGAGTTTGCAACCTACGTTGTGCCAACAATCTAGGATTCTCTATTGCCCAATGGTGACGTTTGTGTTTGTTAAAGATTGCACAGTTATTAAAATATGTTTCGTCAGTCCGTATAATAGCCCTGCTAAAATTTACATTTTCCTGGCCTTTATTAATGTACCAGTTACAAAAAGTAAGTCTCCTTAAATGAGCCATTGAATAATGGTCGGCTTGTTTGGGCGGTACTTATTTTTCTTAAAATCCCTCTGTGTTGTGTGTTGTCCTAGGAATGTGTAGCTCTATACTGCTTATTCTTGTCGATGAAGTTGGGTTTTCGGTTATGTATAACTTGATTGTCACGATTGTTATTGTCTTTGTTATACTTTTTGGGTCTTGACTCTTCAAAACTTCCAAACGTTCTTAAATTAACCACAAGTTTTGAAAAATACCTTCGGTTTGGTTGTTGCCTCTCTGGGTAAGTATCAGCGTAATTATTTAAGGCTATAACCGCATTTCTGTTGTTTTTAATATAACAGTCCAGCAGAACAAATTTATCTTCGTTGGTATAACGCAAAGCCATTTTTAAGAATTTAAAATAAAGCGTAACAGAGAATAACTAACAAACTTTGAAACGTCAAAAAATCAAACAGTCCAAAACAAAAAAATAATATTGTTTGATGATATGATTTTGATGGTTCTTCTTTAGGAAATGTAAACTTGTTATACATCAATGAATAGGATTTTTCTTGTTTATTTTAAAGAGACAAATATCCAATATGGCGTCCATAAGAAAAAATTAAGTTGGTTATGGTGAAAAATAACCGAAACTTCATAATTAAAATCTAATGCAATAACTGTTTTCTACACAAAAAATGGCTATGAAAAAGTGTTCATAGATTTTGAAACAAAATATACCAATACATACATCACCAAAATGGCACACACTATATATATATATATATATATATATATATATATATATATATATATATATATATGAATAGAGTCTCTATTCGGACGCGAGAAAGAAAGCTTCGAAAATGCCAAATGTGATTTTGGCGAAACGTCAGCAAAGCTGTTCTTTTCAGAACGACAGTAGTGAACGGATGTACACCCGGAATAAAAACACATATATATATATATATATATATATATATATATATATATATATATATGTATATATGTACATATATATATATATATATATATATATATATATATATATATTGTTAATTATTTTCTTGGGCATCGGTTAACTCCTTGAGAAGTAAAACTATAATTTAATCGACGTTTCGCACTTTATATTGAGCTTTTTCAAGATATTTATTTTCTACAATAAAAACATGTATAGTTAGTATTTAAATTGGTTAAAACATTATTGAAAAAACATCACTCAAGAAAACATTACATTTAAAACAAACTATGATCATGAAACAAAAATACATTTAAAACAATATTAATATTATACAGAGTACGTACCTTGGAAACATGTCATGTATTTTTGTTTCGTGATCATAGTTTGTTTTAAATGTAATGTTTTTATGAGTGATGTTTTTTCAATAATGTTTTAACCTATTTAAATACTAACTATACATGTTTTTATTGTAGAAAATAAATATCTTGAAAAAGCTCAATATAATGAGCGAAACGTCGATTAAATTATAGTTTTACTTCTCAATGAGTTAACCTATGCCCAAGAAAATAATTAACAAAATATTTATATATGGTTAAAGAAAAAAAAAACGAAAAATATATATATATATATATATATATATATATATACATATATTTTTTTTAAAGAAGAAACGAATAACCAAACTTTACTTGGTAGCATTTTAACTCTCAAATTCTCAAACTGACAGGAAGGCTGAATTTTATTAATATGTTTTAATAATTTAGACTTCCATGCCAACCTAGATGTTTTAAGGTTTTGAAAATGATCTTACCTATGCCGATGTCGTAAAGTTAACGGAGGATATTTCGAAAACCTGATTGATTGCTAAATTTTAGAAATAGGTACTGCGATTTGTGTTGGGTACTTGGTATTTATATATCAATTTTTCATTAATTCTCTTTCTTTTTCAATTAATACTCTTCATTTACTGTTTATATTCGTTGGATTCGTACTGAAGAGGTGCATTTAGCTGTAGTATGAAAATGATATACATCTATTTGAAAATTTCGAAAAAAGTCATTCTGTCAACTTTGAGCCAATCTGTAACACAAATTAACGAGAAAAACTTTCGATTTTATTTTGTATCGACAATTTAAGCATATCACAGTATTTTAAAGCACTTCAAGGTACATTAGACTGAAAGGTGAAAATAGCTGTCAAATTTTCGAAATGGCGTATTGAGTTCAGATTCCGAAAATATAAAAATATACATGATATTCCATTTAAAAAAAAATTGGAGTCACTTCCGGTCAAACCGGAATTCCAATTCCGGTCATTCTAATAACCCAAGATACCTACCAAATTTCGTTTCAATCTGGTAAAAATTAACAAAATGGCGGGAGGACAGCAATCTCTATTAGAAAACGAATAATTTTAGGTATACTTAGAAGTTTCTTATTCTTGAGTTTCTACATTTATTAATTATAAATTATTTAAATATTTCTTAATAAAAAAAAATTAAATTATAGTTTTCCATGACTTTTTATATGGCTTTTTGTTTGGCATGCTGATAAAGCCCTGAATCATGAAAGTTATAAGTTTACCACTGATGCATATCTACTATACTATACTATACTGTACTTTAATTACACATTACTAACAATAACTAAGTGAAGGTAAAAAAAATATTTATTTAAAATCCTAGTTCTCTGATGGAAGTCAAATAGTCCCAAATTGGTAACATTAACTAAATCATTTAAATACATGTACAGCATTTATTTTATAAACCCTGCTGACAGACTGGACTAAAAACATCGTTATGATCCCTTCCTAATTATTAATTTCTCTGGAAGAGAAACTGCCTAAAATTATTTAACTTTGCTTTTATGCTAATTGGCGAGACTTTCTATTTCAGGAGTTTATCCATTTACATTCTGCTCGTTTGCTACAACGAGAAGCGCTGTTTTAAGAATTTGAAAGCTTTTCGGTCAATAGGATTTAGCCTGATACACATCCTTTGTTCAAAAATAAGAAAGGGTCCAGGGCCAAGCAAACATTTAGCATAGATAGTGTTAAATATTAAAGGATAGAAGCAATTTTATTAAAAAAAAAAAAAGAAAAAATATTTATTTGAAATTCTAAGAGGAATATGTTGCTGCATAATAAAGAGAAAAGTTTAACTTTCATTGTTTCAATTTTTTGACCTAAGGAATTTTTATATGTTTATATTTGTTCCTGGGTATAGCTGATTTCAGTTTACTAAAATTGTTATTCAATAAGTTATGACCCTTGAGACTAAGTGTTATTTTTTTCGTTTCTTTTTTAAGATTGTCTGACAGGCCTGGTACACAGATTTATGTCAGATATTTTTTGTTTTGTCCTTTACTGTTTATGTATTGTAGTGTTTTTTTTTTGTTTTTTGTTAAATTCTTTTCTTAACTCAGGGTCAGAAAGCTTAATATCTCTGTCTGCTAAGCCTATAATGACTGGTTCTTTTTGGCGTATGGGGTGTTGAAAATTAATATGTAAGTAAATTCTTGACTTTTGTGTATAATGCCGATCCGATTTTTTTGAAAATGAGTTTTCATGCCCAGGAAGATAATTTTGTTGTTTTGCTCTTTTGCTGTTGTAAAATTAAGTCTTGGATGATAATTATTGAAGATATCTAGAATATAGATTATTTTGTGTTGTCAGATTGCAACAGTCGTCCATGTATCTGTATAAGAATGGGTGGTTAAAGTTAGGTTTGTTGATTATTATTGTTTCTAAATCCTCAAGGAAAAGTTGGACGACCATGCTTGAAGTACATGAACGCATTGCGCATTCTTTTATTTCTCTGTATTATGCAAGAAATAAGTAGAATTTATTGTTCACCTGACTCCTTCTAAAAAGTCGTGGGGTGGTATATCGGGATACGACTTGATATATTTCCACTGTTTTTTATTATCTGTTACTGGGAACATTTGTGTACAATGATGTAACATCTAAAGAAATAAGAATATAAGTATCTGGAATTGTAATATTTTGTATTTTACTTTAAATATATTTAAAATATTACGAGTCCTGAATATAAAACTGGTTTTTATAGATGACATTTTTCAAGATATTTTTCTAGTATTTTGACAACCTTTCAAAAGGGGACTGTGTGGGTCTTAACGGTATAACTTGTAATTTAGGTTAACCATACAAACTAGGTGGAATAGAATTTTGTATTTTTAAATCCTTTGCAGTATTGGGAGATATAAAGGGTTTATCTTGCTGTTTTATTTCTTAGTTCAATCTTTATTTCTTTATAGGTTTTGATCTTTGTAACTAAGTGACAGGCCTGGTATATAGGGTAATGTCAGATATTTATTATTTTCTTCTTTATTGTTTATTTTTGTATTTATGTGTGTTATTTATCCTTTTCTTAAAAATAGAGTTTGCTAAATTGTTAGGGTAATTGTTTTTTTTGTAGTGCCTCTGTTGCTTTTATAATAAATATTTTCTGAACTCTGGGTCAGAAAGCTTAATAGTTCTGTCTGCTAAGCCTATAATGACTGATTTTTTTTTGGCTTATGGGTTGTTCAGAATTAAAATTTAAGAAGCAGAGGCGCTACAAGAGAACAACGACTCTAACAATTTAGTAGACTAGTAAAGATACACACGTTTTATAACAATGATAGAGATGTAAATATACGATCGCATAAATCATAAAAAAAGGATACTGAAATATCGGAAACAACCAATCTTTGATTTACCCTGTATAATTTGTTTTGCTTTTAAGTATCGTATGGGCTTTATTTGACTTCTACAAAATTGCTTTTGTCTTTTTAATAAAAACGGATAGCAACATTTCCTCAATAAGGTTTTTTGAACCGCAGACTTGTTTTAGCCAGAATGGAAAATCAAGTTTCGTAATTCTACGGAAAACGCGCTCATTCAATTTCAAACACCGTATAATATCACTTAACAAGTTTAAGTTACTTTGAACAGCTCTCTTTGATAGACAATACAGCAACCTTTTGGATGCTTTATGGCAGATCCGATAATTTTCAAGAAAGTTCTTGAAGTTTCAAACTTACTTGAAATTTTTATTATCCACAATCTATTTCCATGTAATATCTGGTAGAACAGACTCTGGTCTACAGAAGTCTGAAATGCGTGCTTTTATTTACCTTATTTTTATGATTTTCAATTTTGTATTTATATATGTATACATATTAAACGTTATTATTATTATTATTATTATATATAAAAGAATTGCTTACGCTCCTTTTATGTTCAAACAATTTAGGCATTCATTTACAAATGATTTGTAAAGTGTTGTTTAGCGTTATATAACACATGTCAAAAGCCAGACCTTATATTAAGATGTAACGACTACACTGTATGTACTGGGTGGCCTTTTTATTATATAACGATACCTTATCTCGGAACCTGTAAAAGATAGCAAAAAAAATTTAAATACAAAAGTTGTTTGAGGTACTCTGAGGTTTTATTTTATGTATGTTTCATATCTACATGGTGTCCAGTTTTTTGTGGACCGGTACCAACTTTCTTATCTCAAATGGGATACACCATATATTGTACCATTTTAGGATTCCCTACAAAATTCTAGATATAATTTATGTATATTATTCTACACTTAAACATAACCGTTTTTTTATGTTTTATGCCAAACATGACGTTTGCAGGCCTCAACTTGAATGTAGATTTCTCCTGCTTAAAATGGTTTTTTAAATAATCAGGACTTATTTTCTCGTAGAATGGGCTCTACTTTAGTAGACTATGTCAATATTTTCGTAATTAAGGAATACAGCGTGATCAAAAACTATCCAAAAAAAAACCGTAATTTTATAAATTTATCGCATTAAGCATTAAAAATGACTGTGACTTTGTTATGTCTATTTCAATTTAATGTTTTTCTATTGGAATTATATACTTACAACTTTTAAAGTTTGCTATTAGTTGGCCATGACGACCAGGCTGAAATAAAACACAATAGAGCACTACAGAAATGAAATGGTATGGATAGGATAACAAACTTTATTAAAAAATTCTCTAACAGAACAGAAACGACTATTCTAAATGTAAAACTGCCTTCGCTACAAACTGTCCTTGATTAAATATATTCTCACCGTCTTGGATTCTTTGTCACAATTCATTTACAGTATTTGGCTTCTCCTGGTAAACAATACTTTTTAAGGTACCCCATAAGTAAAGTCTGCACTTGAGTGGCCAGGAAAGATTGCCGTTTTCTCCAATCCAGTATTAGTATCGATTGGACAGTAGTTAGATATTTTTTGGCTCCTATGGTAAGAAGCATCATCTTGCTGCTATATTATATTTCCCATTTCAGCTTGGGTCACTCCGTTTTGAATTACCTGCTGAATATTTACAATCAACAGCAAAAGTTATGGTATGAGCTGGGATCGAACCCGCACCTCTGGATTACTAGTACATTGCTCTAACCAATTGCTCTATCGTACCACTGATAGGCAATTCGTTAGAACTTGTGCATATTCAGTCCCACCAGTATCATAACTATTGTTGATCCTGCCAAATATTCTAACCTTATGGCGCGGTCTTCCTGACTGGACGTCAAATCTGACATCGCTATTAGGTACCGTTCACATTAGTAAATTTATAAATTTACGTTATGCCCGCATAAGTCAAATTTTGAATAGAAATAATTTATCAGTTTGTTTTTTTTAAACTGTAGAATATATTTTTTAGAAATATTTATCATCAACAGCAAAAGTTATGGTACGAGTGGAGATCGAACCCGCACCTCTGAATCACTAGTCCATTGTTCTAACTAATTGCGCTATCGTACCACTGATGAGCAATTCGTTAGTACATATTCAAACCCACCAGTATCATAACCATTGTTGATCCTGCGAATATTCTAACCTTATGGCGCGGCGCTCCATAACTTTTGCTGTTGATTATAAATATTTCTAAAAATATAAATAAAAATATATTTCACAGTTTGAAAAAACAAACTGTTAGATTACTTCTATTCAATACCTGCTGAATGTCATTTCTTAAAAGGTCATTATATCTTCTAGTATTAAAATTTTTCTCGTAAAATACTGGGCCAAATCGCGCACCAAACCTTAACGTATCTTCGCTATTGGTTTTTTACCTCAACTATTTTCTTTTCGTTTCTACTGCTCCAGTAATGTAATTTTTTTTCTGTTAAATATCTTGCCTGCAGTCGTAAATATTGATTCATCCCTCCAAACAATATTACGGAAAATATTTGCCGAAAAATGTTTGTCAATTATAGTACTGCAAAACTCTAACCTTCTATTATAGTATTCTTCTTCCAATTTTTGAACGGTTAAATACTTGTAAAGTTGATAGCTATTTATCTTCAAACACGTCTGGATACTAGTTCTTTTCAAATTCAAGTCCGTTATTTTTCAATTTCAAGAGTCGCCTGAAACTTCCTTCCGACAGGCAACTCTTCAAAATGTAACGACATATTTAACTGATTTTCATCATTTAAGACATGGCGACTTCTTTGTTTTTTCTGAATCAAACTGTGATTTCTTCGAAAACACTCGTAGACTCTGGCAAAAACCTTCTTTTCTGGCGATGGCGTCTTATAGGAAATCTGGTAACATAACTTCTTAACGCTAATACTGAACTTTTATTGACAGATAAATAGCATTCCAGCATATCGGTTCTTTCTTCTTGTGTGTATACATTAAAAAACTTTAGAACGTAGATATATTAATAAAAATAAAGAAAAATAACAGTAACAACAACAATAATAATTATGTGGAATAAACCGAATAGATTGATTTCAAAGCGAAAATAATGACTGTTCTCGATTGTGTTTTATTTCAGCCTAGCTGTCATGGCCAACTAATAGCAAACTTTAAAAGTTGTAAGTAGCGCATTTTTTCAATAGAAAAATTGCCGATATTTCGAAAACAACATTTTTTTTTAAATAGACATTCTTTAAAAAAGTCACCTTCATTTTTAATGCTTAATAAGATAAACTTATAAAATTATGGGGTTTTTTGGCTAATTTTTGACCTCCCTGTATTTATTAGGTACGAAAATATTGACTTATGTCTAGAGCCAATTCTACCAAAAAATAAGTCCTGATTATTTAAAAAACGAATTTAAGCAGGAGAAATATACATTTAATCTGAGGTGGCAACATCATATTTGACATAAAACATAAGATATGTCAAAACAGTTTTTTTAGGTATAGAACAATATATATAAATTATATCTAGAATTTTGTAGGGAGTTCAAAAACGCCACAATATACTGGGTGTTCCATTTGAAATAAAAAAGCTGGTAGCGGTCCACGAAAAACTAGACACCCTGTAAATATAAATCATACACGAAATAAAACTTCAGATTCCCTCAAAAAATGTTTGTATTTAACTTTTTTTTGCTGTCTCTTACGGGTTGCGAGATAGGGTATCGTCCCATAATAAAACGGCCACCCTGTATATATATAGAGTTTGTATGCATTGCTTTTTTTATAATAAAATATTTGTTTGTATGCATTGCTTTTTTTGTAATAAAATATTTGCCTTTTTAAAGAAGTCCCTGAAATCCTTTTACAAAATTGCCAAATTACTTTTAATTTTGGATCTCTTGAGGAAAAAGGAAAATTAGTATAAAATTATAAGTTTCATACCAAAGTATTTTTATTTCTCCTTGATATCATAACGACATCAAATGTAATTTATACGTTCTTACTATTAACTTCAATAATTTTATACCTCATCTTTTAAAAAAACTTTCCTATTCTAATGCCGCCATATATCACTTAATTAGATTTTGACATGAATATTATGAAATATTTAGCATACGGATTTTTTCCTACCCATTCTAGATATTTCTCCTTTTGTCAAAAATAAGAGATTGAACTTTGATATGTCAAGAAAAATTCTTAATTTTTATTGTACAGCTAACTACGGTCGACAAAATTTAAGCATTTTTTAAAATTTAACAATATAAAGCCATTATTAAAATTAATTAAATCAACTTGCATAGTTTTTGAAAACGTTGTTTATATGGACACCTTAAGGAGAGTAAAAATTCAAATTAGAAACATCATTTTAATGGTTTATTAAATTTATTCTAAAAGAAAAAGTTAATTGTTCATCATTTATTTAATTGGCGAAAAATTTAAATCTAAAATTATAAAACGTTTAATAAACTTTATCATAGGAATGCAAATGTATGGTGATAATTAAAATAAATGTTGTAACCTTATGGGTAAGATGCAAAAAATTGATATAATTTAGAATTGAACTCCAATTCCGGATTTGAGATTGAATCATCTTATAAAGAGATGTATTGAAATTTATGTCTAGTAGCTTCATTTGTGAAAAACATTTCCTTTTCATAAGCGAAAGATATGTCTTCAAAAAACAGGGCGGTTTTAAAAGCCCTGGCCAATGGTTACAAAGGCAAAAAGTTATATAAAACTGTTGCAAAAACATTTCTGCATAAAATTAAAAGCTTTTGAAGAAATATAAAAGTTTGATAAAGACATTTTTATCTAAAATTAAACGCTTCCAAATTAATTTTAAGAAATGTGGATATTGATGCAATTTAATTGAAATTCTAGCATCTACAGTTTCAGATTTAGCAACATACTAATCATCTAAAATGTATATCCTGTACAATATAACTCAATTTCCGGTTGTGTTTGGATAGAGTGCCAATTAGAATATATATATTTTTGTCATTTAAGAGTTTTTGTCAAAAAAGCCAGATTCTGAAAAATGTGTAAGAAAGTTTTTAGTTACATTATTTTCTGAAAAAAAATATTTATTGATACAAAGTACTTCGATGCACGGCACTTTCTCAAAGAAACGTGATTAATGTAGATAATTAACGTCTCACACAGGAAATGCAATTGAAGCTATTAACCGAAAGCGATGCACCGAATTCAACTTCTCGAGATTATCCAACCCACCAAGCAAGTTATAATAGATCTGTCTCCGAAACGTACCCTACTTGAGAAGAGCGTCATCTCAAATTTGGTCGTTTAGTATAATTTGCAGCTCGAGATGGAAGGGACATGTATGGTGCTATTATTTTAAGTTTTTCCGTATTTAGACGTAATTATATAAGGCTACTACTATGAAACAAAAATTTACAAGAGTTCATTTCTTTATTTTTCAACGTATAATAATTCTTCAAAAAGAAATCTACTAAAGTTGAACAATTCTACTATGCAAGTAGGCTGTTATTTATTTATTTATTAATAAGTAACACAAAACGGGACGAATTCAGTAACAGTTTTCACTAATAGTACCTAATATAATAGTAATGTACACAAATCGAAAAGAAAAAAAATATTAAGAAATATGACTCCAACAGATTTTTTCAAACTTATTGCTAAATGATGGCAGGGAAGAGAAACAGATATCCAAGGCAATCACGTTCAAAAGTGTGCTATAAGATCTACAGCTGCGATATAAAGGCGAGTTCAAGCAATAGTATTGCTTGGTTGGATGTGAAAAAAAAATTAATTCTAGTGTTGTATAATGGAATATTTATATTTATTAAATTAACTAAAGGCACTGAATCAATCATATTATTTAGATTCTTGTATACAAATTGTATGTCGTACATTTGTCTTATGTCCTCAAGAGAGAATAGACTCGTTTCGTTTAATCAAAGCTGTATTATCGATAAAAGTTGTATGGAATTTATTATTGCGATATTTTATAAACTTTGCCTGCCCTACATCCATTTTACTAATATATACATCGTACTGAGGGTTCTAGGTTACCGATCTAAAACAAAGCACGCTATTAATATAGGACATATACAGCGTACGAATGGATTCTAACCGTTTAAAACTTTTATAAGTTCTAATAATAAAACAAAGAGATTTTTTAGTTTTTGTGACTATGTTTTGGAATGTGATAAACAAATAACATTTTGCTATCATATATACCTATATCTTTTACAATAAAAACTCTTGGTAATGGTATGTTATTGATTGTATAATTGAAATGTATTTTATTTCTGTTTCCAGAGAATGTTATTATGTGACATTTTTACAGACTGAGTTATAGGCAATTTCGCATACAATTGAACGACCACTGATGCTGATGTGTTACGTGTAACGTTCAAAAGATAGAGTTCTACAAAATTGCTTATGTCTTTTTAATAAAAAACGGTAGCAACATTTCCCCAATAAGGTTTTTTGAACAGTATACTTGTTTTAGCCAAAAATAGAATGGAAAATTAAGTTTCGTAATTCTACGTAAAATTCGTATAATATTACCTAATAACTTTAAGTTACTTTGAACAGCTATAATTTACAAACGATTTGTAAATTTTTACACAACACCCAGGTATGTCGAGTTTTAAGTGTCAAAAGCCAGACCTTATATTGAGATGCAATGACTACACTGTATGATCATATATAGAGTTTTCATTTACAGTGATGTATGTTATGTATTGATTTTGCTATAATAAAAAAATTGCCTTTTCAAAGAAGGCCCTGAAGATCCTTTCACAAAATTGCCAAATTACTTTTAACTTTGGAACTCCTGAGATAAAAGGAAAAGTAGTATAAAGTTATTTTTTTATAACTTAACAATCATGAATTTCAGATTAAAGGTTTTATACAAAAGTATTTTGATTTCTCCTCTATATCATAACGACATCAAATGTAATTTGTAAGTTCTCACTATTACCTTCAATAATTTTATACCTCATCTTTTAAAAGAGCTTCCCTACCCTAATGCAGATATATATTACTTAATTAGATTTTGACATGAAAATTATGAAATATTTATCCACCGGAAATATTTCCTTTCCATTCCAAATATTTCTCTTTTTATCAAAAATAAGATATTGAGCTTTGATATGTCAAGAAAAGTTCTTAATTTTCACTGTGCGACTAATTACGGTTGATAAAAATTAAGGTATGTATTTTGTATTTTAAATATAAACACTCACCCATTTACTAAATATTATACTAATAATCCTAAATAAAACAACATTTGATAAAAATGTGATTTTATATTCACACAAAAAAATATTTTAAATTTCCAGCGGAATAGCAATTTTTAAAATTTGATAATATAAAGAGATCCTCTAATATAATTAAATCAATTTGCATAGTATTTCAAAATGTTGTTTATTTAGACACCTTAATGACAGTAAAAATTCAAATTAGAAACATAATTTTAATATTTTATTAACATTTATTCCAAAAGAAGATTTTAATTGTTTATCATTTATTTAATTGGCGAAAAATTTGAATCTAAAATTATAAAACGTTTAATAAACTTTCTCATAAAAGTGCAAATGTATGGTGATAATTAAAATAAATGTTACAACTCTATGGGTAAGATGCAAAAAATTTGTATAATTTAGAATTGGACCCCAATTCCGGAATAACCAACTTTTTAAAATTTAGATTTAGTTTAAAATTTGTGAAAAACGAGAAATTTAAGCAGAGCTTTAGTGGAAAATTTTCAAGAAAAGCGGAAAAATATTTCCTTTTCGTAAACAAAAGGTAAGTCTTTTCAAAAAACCTTTAAAAATTCCAATGGTTACACGCAAATCTGACGTCTTTGGCAAATGGTAAAAAGATATAAAAATCTTTTGTAGAAACATTTCTGCCTTAAATTTAAAGCTTTTGAAGAAATATTACATTTTTATTCAAATTAATTTTAAGAAATGCTGATGTTGCAATTTATTTCAACTTGGAACTTCTACAGTTTCAGAGTTAGCAACATACCAATTATCTGTCAATCAATGTATACCCTGTACAATATAATTAAATTTAAGACTGTGTTAGAATAGAGTGCCAATTAGAATATATATATTTTTTATCATTTAAGAGTTTTTATCAAAAAAAGCCAGATTCTGTAAAATGTGTAAGAAAGTTTTTAGATATATTATTTTCTCAAAAAAATTATTTATTGATGAAAAATACTTCGATGCACGGCACTTTCCGAAAGAAACGTGATTAATGTAAATAATTAACGTCTCACACAGGAAATGCAATTGAAGATATTAACCGAAAGCGATGCACCGAATTCAACTTTTCGAAATTATCCAACCCACCAAGCAAGTTATAATAGATCTGTCTCCGAAACGTACCCTACTTGAGAAGAGCGTCATCTCATCGTCATTTGGTCGTTTAGTATAATTTGCAGCTCGAGACGGAAAGGACATGTACGGTGCTATTATTTTATGTTTTTCGATATTTAGATGTAAATCTATAAAGCTACTACTATGAAACAAAAGTTTAGAAAAGTTCATTTTTATAATTTTTCACTGCATATTAGTTCTTTTACGTTTTTCATCTTAATGAACCTTAAAAGAAATCTACTTTGGGGACGTTCATAGGTATCAAAGTCAGATTTGCTGCTTGAGTAGGCAGTTATTTATCTATGTATTATTAAGGAATACAAAACAGGACGATCGCAGTAACAGTATTTACTAATAATATCTAAAAAAATAGTTATCACACAAGAGAAAAAAATATTAAGAAATATGACTCTAGTACACTGTTTTTAATTTATTGCTAAATGTTGGAAGGGAAGAGAAACAGATGTCCAAATCAATCAAGGTTAAAAGTATATTATAAAATTTACAGCAGCGATATAAAGGTTAATTTAAGTTATAGTATTGCTTGGTTGGATGTGAAAAAAAATATTTCTGCTGTTAATGTATAATGAAATATTTATATTTTTTAAATTGACTAAAGGCACTAGGTGTTGTATAAAAATTGTTTGTCGTATATTAATTTGTCTTCCATTCTCAAGAGACAATAAACACAGGTTTCGTTTAATCAAAGCTGTATTATCAGTAGAAGTTTTTCAGAATTTATTATTGACATATTTTATAAACTTTTTCTTCTGCACTCGGTCGATTTTACTGATAAATATGTATTATATCTATATATATATATATATATATATATATATATATATATATATATATATATATATATATATTATTTAGGTCGTCAGCGTACAATAAAACATGCGAAAACTTAGAACAGCTGGCAATATCATTAATATAAGTATCTGAGGCACTCCTGAACTAATCTCTGTAGAAGTTGACATAAACATACCAATTTCAATAGCTTGGGTCCTATTACTAATATAAGATAAAAAACATCTAAGTAAACTTTCGTGAACACCGACCCCAGCAAGTTTACTTATCAGAGTATCGTGATCAATTTTATCAAACGCCTTGCTGAAGTTAGTGTACATGGCGTCAACCTGAAAGCGCTCACTTATGTTTACATTATCCGAGAGATTAAAAACAAAGTGAAAATAGGAGGAAAAAGTGTCATATATTTTCTTATCATCTGTAACTAGTTCATTCGTATTAGGATTTTGCAGAACAGTAATATTACATGCTTTATTTTTCTCAGATCTAACAAATTTCCATATCTGCTTCAAATCAGCCAAAACTGAGTCCTCAACACGACCAATATAATTTTTGTAATCAATATCAATTAAATATTTAGAACGGCCTCTAAGCAATTTAAAGTTAGGATAGTGAAGCTCTTATTATATTTTTTCCATGTGCAATGTATCTAATTCTTTTCTATAATAACCTCAATGGTGCCTACACTAAACCAATTAGGATATTTTCATTCATATCTAGAATATGTAGGGACATGTTTTGACATAGTATTTTTAATTATAGGATAGAACACTCTTACACTGTCTTCCGTACTTAAACTGAATATAGGGTGTCATCCCAATTCACTAAATTTAAATCAGGCTTGATACTATTTTAGTTAGTTAAGTTAAAATTTAAATCAAAATTATTATTAAGTTTGAAAAAAAAGGTATCTAACGCAAATTGAATGCAGTATGTTATGGTACTTATCCTCGTTAACCAGGGGTGTATCGCAAATTTGGATATTAGAAATTTGAAAATTATTATTTAACACAAGATCAAGAGTATTGTTAGCTGAATTAAGAAAATAGTTAAACTGCGATAGCCCACAAAAGGCAAGTAAATCCACCAATATATTTGAATACAGCTTTTATTGATAGGATCTTGTAACCACTTAATATTGGAATCTGCATATAATAAATTAGTCATTTGGATTATTGTTTACAATTTCATCTAAATTTGAACAAAAGGCAGTTAAACAGACACAGGGGGCGATGTACACACAACACACATGAAACTTAAGCGTATTTTATAGACTATGATATTCACCTACAAATCTTCGGCATCTGAAGACCAGCTCTAAGAATACTACGTAGATTAGAGTCAACAGCTATTAAAACTCCACCGCCATCATGTGGTTTAGTGGATTGAACAGAGTCAGTTCGATCCCGTCGATAAACATTATAAATATTGGAAAGACACTCTGAAGAAGAGATCTCGGGATTCAGCCAATTTTCAGTTAAAAATAAAATATCATGATAGCAATGTAATGAATTTTTATATAAATACTCTAAAAACCTAACTTGGTTTTCAAACCATGAACGTTTCAATAAAGTCGTCCTCACAAATCACATAATTTTTTGTTTTCGCGTCTTTAGCATACTTTAACATAGTTTTGGTTAAATTAATCAAATATTCAGTGATTAAGAGCTGGTTTCGATCTTTAGTACAGGTGTTGAGGTACTAGCTTGATGTTCCTTAATTTTGGCGACAGCCAAGATATCATCTCTTTTTCTTTTCTGTGATAGCTTGACGATTATGAGCTTGGGATTATTGGAATATGGATTTAGCTCTAAGTATATCATTGACATCCTTAGAGGAGATAGGAAAATTCAAATACTCTCTCCTTGCTTTTCAGAAATACTTTGAATATCCAAATTATTAGATCTTATCTGGTTGTTCCGGAATATGATTTAAATTATTTAATTTCTGGAGATAAGTTTTCAATCATATCCAGGTTTATTTAATTTTTTCCATCATTACTTCAAAAGCTGCAACTTTCTCAGAGCAAAAATTAACCGACCCCAACATTTCAGAATTATTTTTATTAGTGTTTAACATTTGGGCTTGTATCGTTTCAACTATTCTTAAGGTGCGGGATAATTCATTTCATTTGCATCCACGCTTGATGCATGAATATTCGAAACTCGTCATGCATTTGTTACAGGCCTGCAATTAGGAGAAAACCAAACAGCTCCAGGTGCCTGAAAGTTCGCCACACTCGGCTTGCTCAGTCAGACACATTGACCGCGATAATATTTCGAAAATATACCATTAAATTTGAGTCCTGACGTCTCAGAAGTAAGACGGCAGGTATCAGTATATCGAAAACTGTAACTCGTACGATTTTGAAATATTAAAAATTAATCGCGCATGTCGAAAAATCCGTTTAGACGTAAGTTTTAGGCAACTAAAAATTTGGTCTGAAAGGTCGAAAACGGAGTTTTTGTTTGACAAAAAAAAAATTGAGCGGAGCACTACTGTATCCCCAATCGTTTAAAGCTTACGTATGTACCTCATCCCCTTTACATTTTTAGTGGTACGATTTTTTCCCGTTACTAGCACAGTTTTTGAGTTATCGGCGATTTCCTATTTGCAACATTTTTTTTGGAACATTTAGCTGTGGGTATTTATTGTAAGCACTTACAGGGACCTCTAGAAATGCCTTTAATCATTTAACTGCTCCCCAAATATACGTTGCTAAGGTGAAAATTGCCTGGTCAATAAATTTAACTCATACGCACCTGATGCTATGAAAAATTAATTTAAAAATTTAGCTTAAAAAAGCAAAAATTTTAATATTATAATAATAATTTTGTAAAACAAAATACAGATATTGGATATACCAACAATAACGTATATTGTAAAAGACATACATATAATTGAGTGGCTTGTCCGTAATTATTAAAGAAAAACAACGTGTCACCAAAAAAGGTATAAAAATGGAAACAAAGCATATAGGCGAGATGACTTGATGTCACTAGCTGAAACGTTTTTATTTGCCTTATAAAAACTCGGAAAATATATCGGATACAGAATATGGTATTTTTAAACTGTTTTATGTGTGTCCTGGCTAAATATATTGTCATTAAACATATTAGATGGTTATTGGTTTATTTAATCATTTCTTAAATAAATCGTGTGGTTACGTCCACGTCCCCGTAATTTTTTCCACACATTATTGGATGTTTTGTATTGTTCTAATGAAATTGAAAGAGACACATCAGATCATTAGATACTCGTATTCGTTGGCTAAAGAAGGTAGAACATTTAAGGTAAAAGTAAAAAACACTTGCATATAAAAACACTGTAATTTTAGGAATAAAAGTTTTATGTAGGGTAAATCGATTAGTATGCATTATTTGGTCTAACGGTCTAGTTATTATTATTACCCTCATGAATTCCAGGCAGGATAGTCTAAATAATTTTTATATAAACAATATTTCTCTAATGTGAATCTAAATATAATGTGTTATAAAAAGATTTAAGTAGGTATTAAACCAATATAACCTTTTATGTCCGTTTAGGCAAATTGAAAGGGCAATTAATTAACCATTCACTGAAGAGCAACCCCGCCTAAACAATAAAATGATAAAAGGGAGTGTGGGAGTTTTATACGTAAATTTGAAACACGTATTAAAAGCGACTAGTTCTGAGGTTGGTTTTTTAAATCTGTTGTTTTTCGAGAAAATTGTTGTAATATATATCTCTAGATTTAGTAGTAATCAAGCAAAAACATTTTATTTTTTTGCTGACGATATGATGGAATTTTCTAATTTAAATCATATCGCACAGATCCTGAGAGAGTGATATGCGAAAATTTGATTAAGTTTTTTCATCCCAGATAATTTTGAGCTAAAAAATTATGTTTTTAGTTAAGTATGAAACACTTATTGAAAGTAAAGTTGGCATATTCTTTGTTAAGTTTGATTTAGTTCCCATACAAAACTCTTGATACGTCCGTGTTAGAACTAAATACAGGAAATAAAAAGAATCGTTGAGCCGTACCATAAGAGAAGAGAAAGTTCTGGTAGACTTTTTATACTAAAATTGTTTTAATAACTTTTGGCACTGACTAACTGGCACTAACTTTGGTCTGTTTAAACAGACGCATATGTAACAGTTAGGAATAGCAAAGACACTTTAGAAAAATACCCCGTTTACAAACTCACATACATGTAAAATAAATTTGCTGTAGAATTAGTTGGAAGGTGATATTGTGTATTTTTGTGAAATTTCAAGTTATTTTTGTTTTCATAAAAAATAACGTTTTCGGTTTTATTATGCTTACGTTTCCCTTACCTGTTAAACTTATAACACACTGAATCTAATAAAGACATTCATTAATGAGATACTTTCTATAGAATCGATATTAATAAATGTATTTAGTTTTAACTTTTAAATTACTAAAAAAACATTAGTTTTTTTTAGAGATTTAATTTTCATTAGTGAAATTAATTAAGTACTATAATTAGCTTTTAGTTTAATTTTCGGTACACATAGGTTAATTATTTATGATGTGCAAATATTGCGCATGCTATAACATTTTCAAATTTATATATAATTATTTAGTTTATAGTAACACTAAGACAATTACAAAATTTGGCTAGTTATATAGTTACTGATTTTCACACAGTGTTCTATCACCATCTTGTCGAATAACTCTACGAGTTGGATTTTTCCAAATTTACATATCATACACTTCATAGAAGAAAGTTAATAGAATCTATACTAATTGGGTGTTACTATTGAAAGTGACATATTTTGAATATATAATCAGTTTTAGTTACTAAGATACTGGCCTTCTTTATTAATGAAAATAACAATTTTTTCATTTACAATAAAATATTCTGTTTTTTTGGTTTTTTCTTTTAGTCCATTTCACTCACATGAATTATGATAAACATATTTATTCTCATCTTTCTTGTAACATATCAATTTAACACTTTGAGAACACTTAAACTATTAGAAAGTTTCAGTTTATATAACTTTTTGTTTTCATTTGTCCAAGCTGCTTTTCTTTATGTTTGCTTGGTATGGAATGTTAAACAGACATTTTGCTGATGGTTTTTCATTATTTTAAGCCCATTAGTAATCTGAAACAAAATTGAACAGTATAATTTGCAGTTAAATATAACCTTTAAAATATCAAGACTTTTATGTAAATTATATTTTACATACCTCAATATGTTTTATTCATAATTCATTGGATTACATTTTGTAAAGTATTTTCAGCTTCTCTAAATTAAAACAAAAGAAATTTGTTTTTGTTTTGTTTACAAATATTCGGACTTTGCCTGCATTTCACTTCTGTCACTATGGTTTCATTGGTTTCTTATTTTTTGGCATCCAGCCAGCTTTGACAGTGTCGTGTTTTGTTATTTCAGTCACGATTTTGGTTCTGCTCAGGAGCAATTCGCCAGCTCTATTCGGGGACACCGAATGTTATCGGGTTCTTGCTCCCTTCTACTAGTGGCGCCAGCAGTGGACTCCACTGTAATTATTATTTTATTTTATGGCATTAGGTTGGCATAAGTCTGAAGTGAGGAAGAATGATAGAGAGGAATGTCAAACTTCTCTGAATTTTCTGGAGCTAATTTTCTCGCCCCTTTCTATTGGCTCTCCTTAGAGGTGCAACATGTGTCCGGCTTTATAAAAGTGCCTTAATAGACCAATTTTTTAAAGTACTGAAAGTATGTCATAGGTAATTTATTTTAAAGTGCAGTACTGTTGAAAGCCTAAGACCTATTTATGGACATCATCTGGCCCTAAATTTTGGTCCCGTTTTGTTTGGTTCCACATTTGATCAACCACGTGAATGGCGTCCTGAATTTTGTTTTTGGCTGTCGGTCCTCGAGAAGCCTTTCTAGATGTCTGGAAATTCCCTTTGTTGGTGACCGTTGACGTCGAAGGAGCATTCTTTATATTTATAAATTTTATATAAGGTAGCAGAAAGAAAGTAAGTAACCTATTTTTTGTAAAACAGCCTTGGCGAAATACTTTATACTTTTATAACTTTTTCCTTGCGGCAGTGTGGTAAAAGAAAATTCATGAATTTTTGATTCCCTGTGCTATTTAATTTAATTTTCATATGTACATATTTGTGTCATGATATTTCGCCAGATGTTCACAGGTTGATGATATAATGGTAATAACGTTCTATCACGTTTCACATATTTGATATATTTTATATATATTTTACGTTTTCTTGATTTATTTTTTTTATATATCTTAATGTCAATTGAATTTTTGAATGTAAGCTAAATTTCACATGTCAAAAATTATTTTATAAAACAACTCATAAAAAAACAAAAGATCAAGGTATCATTAAAATTTGACAGTCTGCACTTTATATAGTGTTTTATTGAAAAGCCCTCAAAATCTTTATTTTATCTGCATTTAAATATCAATATAGATTTCTTCCTAATTGAGTCACAGTCAATTAGGTGGCGCCCATTTTAATTTCGTAAGGTGTACCCGAGAACTTGCAACCTACAGCTCTCCGAAAAGATGACTGGCTGCCGTTCGCATGTATTGGTAAGTTCATAGGGACTTTACGCCATAATGCTTGTAACAATAACTAACCCGAAAAAATTGTCAGGTTCCTAATATATCTTACCAATAAATTTGTAACATATTGTAAAAGAATATATTGTTTACTATATACTGTATAGGTCTTTCTAACTACGCAATCAAAATGAATAGAAAAAAAATTGTTAATTTTCATACTTTACTTTAATTATTTACACATCTTTGCGGGAAAAACCTAAAACTCTGCGTAAGAGGAGAAATCTAATCAATGATGTATATCTTTATAATACAGGTCGGTAACAATACTTAAATACAACAGACCAAACCTTTAAGGAAAAATGAGATCTGCTACATGAAGATTGAGAAATTAGTATAAAGTTTTGATGGTTTATGCAAAGTTAAAATAATGCCATATCATTTTTACATTCGATTTTATAAACATAAGAATGTAGTTTTACCACTTGTGGAATCTTAAAAATGACAAGATACATCTAGACTATCGGGATTTCTAAGAGACAGTAATTTTATACCACCTATCTATACCTGTAAAACAGTACCGTGACCGACTGACTAATTGTTTATTCTTAAAAATTGTTATTTCTTAAAAACACACCGAATATAACAAATTTTAAGAGGAACCAATTTGAAACACGAATTTAACGATTAAACGTTTACAGTGGGGATTACTAGAGAAGTGTCCTCTAAATGAATTTCACTTACATTTTTATAACATGTCAGCAGTTATGTAAAACGTAACTTTTCCGCCCGTAGAAGGAAATATAAACTTTTAGAAAATTATATGACCTAAATTATATCATTTTCATCATCATCTTAATATTATTATTCTTATTCTGCTTATATTTCATGTAAACAGGCCATAAATGCTTCGATAGTAAGATTAAAAGACATATTATACTATATAGTATAACGGAACAAAATCTTCTGTTATTATAATACATTTATACAAGTTTAGAATTTTCAATTTTTTTAGTCTATTTATTAAAATTTACGTTATTTAGATTGAACAGTTTTACTTTCTTATAAGGAATTTTATAATTATATATCAGATATCACCTAGTTTTGAACTGCAAGGAAAACTTAATTCTAACAAATATGTTCTATTAAATAGTATGTTATTTTATGAATTTTTACATGAAGTCGTTAACGGTAACTAGTATCCATTTATTTTCGTCGATATTTTGGAGTTGTGTATAATATATGCGTCATGGCATCTCCTGAAATCAACCATTAAATCTCAAGTAACCCAGGGGTTGTAGTGCCGTGGGCGAAGTAGTTCGTAGGTTTTTAGAAGAAATTGGCAAATGAAGATATTTTTCACAACACCAGCAGCGCGCCTCACGTTTGAGAAAAAATAAACTGCGTTAATGTAGGCTATACTAAAAACATATAGGATAGAAGTAGTTATAATAGGGGAGCGCCTCCTCCTCCTCCTCTTCCTCTCTCTCATGTCCCTCATTCTTAACTTCCTCCCCTTTTATTCTCATTCGCATCATATTTTTTAATTTTTTCTCTTTGTTCTCCCACATTTGATTTTGCATTCTTAAGTCTTATAAATAGGTGCATCATGATCATTTTAGTATGCCGAGACACATTTACTAAGCTGTGCTCGAGTTGCGTAAAAAGTTATTTTTGAATTTTTCCACCAATTTTGTATAAAACAAAAAGAAAAAATGTGTCAAGTAATAAGTGAATTATGTGTAATCGCGAAAAATTAACTACAACTATCAGACAGTTAAAAGTTAAATATCTCAATTTCTTTGAAGTGATTTCGAAAGATGAATACACCAAGCTGTTTTATCCACTGAATCGAGATTATTTGGAAGCAATTGACTGTTGTGATGATTATTTAGAAGGAATTATAAGCCTTACTACGTTTTTCAATACATTTGGGAAATCATACTTTGTAGGAGAATTAAGCCACCTAATAGAATTTATAGGAGAAGATTGCCAATTTATACCTGCTATTATTGCAACCCAACAGAGGTTTCAATTATACGAAGATAAAAAACAGGTATTATCAAAGAAAGTTAATCCTATTCGCAAGAGACGTCCCCCTACATATTTAAAATATTATGTTAAATAAATGAAATGGCTGAGTTGCTGATTGCAGTTAAATTATTAGAGGAGAAATTTAGTAATCTTTCAAAAACCTATTTCTCATATTGTATGGCAAGTGGTCCGGAGTGGATAGACTTTTATTGTAATCAATCTGAGGAATTCGTAAAGGCTGCCCTCTGTTGCAACAAATACATTGAAACATTAAATTTTTTTCAACTTATTCAAGATCTAAAAGATATTGGCTTTGGTTACTATTTAAAAGACTTGAAGCAATTTATTGACGAGGATACTATTCTTCAAGAAATTGAAAAGGAAGAATCAATTTAATAATATTTACAATGGAGCAAATGGTTACTGAAATGTATGAAGAGTTTATTATATCTGCTGCATACTTCCAATATTTATCAATTGTAGGCGAAGAAGACGCAGAAGCACAAGATTTGTCAGCATATGTTAATAATATAGATCGAATGAAACAATGTAAATTAGCCGCTAAATTTTGTAATGATTATTTAAAATATAAAAATGAGTATGAACTTTTAAATGAATTTAGAAAATTAGATTTAAGGTATCATATTAATTGTATTCAATCATGGTTGGTTAATGCAAAATAAAAAGGTAATTAAGTTTTTTTTTTATATTTTTATTCATTCATAAAACAATTGTCATATAAAAATAACACATTTGTCAAAGCACACATACAAGGTGATTTTGAATGATAGAAGCATTTTGGTTCCATTAGCTTTAGCGCTGGTTGTTCATCTATTTCAATCACATGCTTTTTAGAATATTTCTGTATAAAATCCTTTTTTTCGCTTCCTTTTACAAAAACAAAATCTGCTTTCTTCGTAAGTGTTTCAATTATTTTTGGGAAATGATGTAATGGAGTAAATCCATTATTCCAATGTATACAATGATAATTTTTCGTTAACCATACCGCCTGCTTGTGACAATCAGATGAAAGAAACTCCATTGGAAAAGGCTTTTTAAAAATGTAATGAGTCATTTCATAACCATCAAAAGCTGCAAGCTCTTTCGGTATAAATTTATTTTTTTCATCTTTGAATCCTTGAATATCTATAACCAATCTCATATTTTCAAAGCAGCAAATTTTTTAATGAGACTTTTTTTACTTGAATAATTTGCAATTTCTTCTTTCAGTTGATTAATTTTAAAAATAAATTTTTCAATTTGTAGTTGTAGTTTTGATGTCATGATTAAAACTAAAAGCTTTCGAAAATTTCTTTAAATTAAATCGAAATATGAAAATAGTGGGGATAAAGTTTATAATTGTTTCACAATTTTAGTAAGAGGGTTGTAGCTAAATAATTTGTCATGTAAAATAAGACAATAAGCAGAACTATCTTTTTTAATTGCATTGTGTGTCTCAAATTCAATTCTCATTACTACGGATCCCGTTTGAATTGTTTCTTTTTGATGGGAGCAATCAATATGTGTAATAGGACTAATGTTTTTGAATTGTTCAGGATTAAAAATGGGTTCATTTGGAACACCATAGTAAGACTGTCTAAAGTTGGCAAACATTTCGTATAAAGCAGAAAATTTGTTTTCTTCGAAATTTAAGTACAAATCGTGATAAGGATATCTTTCAGAATTTAAATATACTCTAATATTTGACAAGGTAATATTGTCAAATTTACTCATATCTTTAACAATTTTCCCTTTTCTGTTTTCTTGAAAGCCAATCACAACATGACGAGGAGCTTCTAGTTTACTAGTTGTTTTTACCGGCCATGTGTGACGGGTTGTTTCGGTTAGAGAAGAATATTCAACAAGTTCCCAACTCCTGAATCCTATCAATATATCTTTATTTGATTCTAATATTTTTGATAGAGCAAGTTGTTGTGGCATATCATCTAGAATGTGAGG